>OX375883.1:18762987-19362987 GCA_947359465.1 Metellina segmentata | reverse complement strand
CTTAGAATTGAATCCTCTGGAAAGATTTCATTTCACATTTCCTTAAAATAGAAACCTTCCGAAAGATTCCATTGCTCCTTTAGAATGGAAGGATTTGGGAAGATTCCATTGCTCCTTTCCTTAGAATTGAATCCTCTGGAAAGATTTCATTGCACATTTCCTTCGAATAGAATGCTTTGGAAAGATTCCATTACTCTTTTCCTTAAAATAGAATGCTTTGGAAAGATTCCATTGCTCCTTTCCTTAGAATAGAATCCTTCCGAAATATTCCATTGCTCCTTTAGAATAGAAGGATTTGGAAAGATTCCATTTCTCCTTTCCTTAGAATTGAATACTCTGGAAAGATTCCATTACTCATTTCCTTAAAATAGAAACCTTCCGAAAGATTCCATTGCTCCTTTAGAATGGAAGGATTTGGAAAGATTCCATTGCTCCTTTCCTTAGAATTGAATCCCCTGGAAAGATTTCATTGCACATTTCCTTCGAATAGAATGCTTTGGAAAGATTCCATTACTCTTTTCCTTAAAATAGAATGCTTTGGAAAGATTCCATTGCTCCTTTCCTTAGAATAGAATCCTTCCGAAATATTCCATTGCTCCTTTAGAATAGAAGGATTTGGAAAGATTCCATTTCTCCTTTTCTTAGAATATAATCCTTTGGAAAGACTTCATTGCTCCTTTCCTTAGAATAAATGCTAAAGAAAGATTCCGTTGCTTATTTCTTTGGAACAGGATCCTTTAGGAAGATTCTATCGATCATTTTCTCCAAAAAGGATACTTGGAGAGATTCCATTGCTCATTTCCCAATAATACTTGCTCAAGGTCAGGTGTCATTAATATTGGTTTCAGCGGACATCAGGGGAAAGAGCTGTGTGGGATGAAACTTTTTTTAATTGACAAATTACTTATCCAAGATACGCAATATGAGGTATGTATTTCTATGAAAAAGTAAGGCTTAAATTTTTTTTTAAAATAAACTCTTTTAGAAAGAAAGGTCTTTTTATCACCCTTAAAATCTAAAATGAGAGATCGTGCCTTTTTAAGGCTTTTTATGGCACTACTAAGCCGTGTGTTTTCTTTCTTCCAGAAGGAGGTGTGCGAGGTGCTGCACTCGTACATCATGTCTGTGAAGGAGAAGGGGTCGATCCCGGCTCTTCACGCGAGCGAGCATCTCACCCCCGAGAACTCCATCCTCATCTCGTCACAGGGGGACAAGCCCTCCATCCCCAAGGTAGAGTGGGCGCATCATAGCACCGACCTGCAGATTGGAGACAGGTGGGTCCTTTTTCACGTCCCTAAGTCCTCCTGGTGGTTGACTCGAAGAGGTGTTTCGTCGTAAACAAAACCGACCCGATCTGATTGGACGAGATATCTTGCCATGACACACGACCACGATTATAAGTAGAAAACTGACCCAATCTTGAAGTTACAATTAAAAATATCGGCAATGTCCTGATGGACGAGATAGCTCTTCATTAGAAAAAACTGATCAGATCTTGATATTGTAGACGAGGTATGTCATCATTAAAAAAATTGTTGTGATCTTGATGGGACAAATCATCTCGTCGAAATCACTAGCACTTAGGGTTGCCAACCGTCCCGGATTGGCCGGGATTGTCCCGGAATCGAAGATGCTCTTCAGAATCCCGGTTGAATGTTAAACTGTCCCGGAATTTTAGAGAAAGCTATCGACTAATATCACCTACACTCCAAAATAATTATTTCTATTGCACATGGTAATGGTAATTTTAGTTAACGTCGTACTAGAGCAACACAACGGGCTATTAACGACAGTCAGGGATCAATCCCTTAAGGGAAAGATTCGAGGACAACACCTCGTAATTTTGAACCACGGTCAGATGACGAAGCAACACCTGAGCTGGCACCCCACTCTCCAAACTTCCACGCCAACCCAACGTGAGTACTTTCGGCCACGACAGATTTAAGGTGCACCAGCCGCCTCTACACCATACGCTTACAAACACCCATGCCCGGACCTGGATTCGAACCAGGAACCTTCCGATCTTGAGGCTAACACCTTAACCACTATACCGGTTGGTCGGCTTCTATTGCACATCACTTCGTGTCCATGAAACGTATGTTCCACCTGCTATCCCAAGTCAATACTATACAGGGTGTTTCAGTGAACCGTTTCAGAACTTCTAAGAGGGGTAGGGTACATCCTGACGAAACAAAATCGTATACCAATGGGCAGTCAGAAATGTTTTCCTGACGCGGTAGATGGCGTTGTGCGAAAATCCCGAGCTTTCGTGTAGGGAATCTTCATTTTGCACAAGAACGCCAAGTTAGTAGGATGGATGATTACACGATCGCAGAGTTAGCCGATATGCATTTGGCGTACGGGGCTGCAAATTGTAGTGGGCCAACCGCACAGCGTTTGTACGCGGAACGATATCCGACGAGGCGTATCCCCAGTCATAATTTATTTGCAAGACTGTACCAGAGGTTAGCTGAGACAGGCTCATTAGAAAGAGCTGATAGGGACAGGGTAAGAACAGCACGGAATGCAGACGTCGAACAGAATGTGCTGCAGCATGTACAGGGGAATCCAAGAACGAGTACACGAAGTTTAGCAAACGCAGTCGGGGTTTCCCATTGCAGCGTCTGGAGGATTCTCCGAGAAGACATGCATCCGTTTCACGTGCAGCGTGTCCAGACACAGCATCCGGAGGATTATGCACCTCGTATTGCTTTCGCACAGTGGTACCTTGGAAAATGTGCTACAAATCCCCTTTTTCCTGCTGAAGTGTTGTTTTCCGATGAGGCATCCTTCACAAGGGAAGGAATTTTCAACACGCATAACGACCATATCTGGGCGGTCGAGAACCCGCATGCATTACGACGTCGTGTAGCACAGATTCGATTTTCGGTCAATGTATGGGCCGGTATTATGGGAGATCACCTCATCGGACCTTACCTGTTACCGTCTCGTCTAACCGGACCTAACTACTTGTTCTTTCTGCAGCAAGTATTGCCACAACTTTTGAGAGATGAACAGATTTCTGCATCGACGCAACAGACAATGTGGTTTCAACACGATGGAGCCCCTGCCCATTATAGCGGAGATGTTCGTAACTACCTGGATGTCACATTTGGTCAGCAGTGGATCGGACGTGGTGGTCCCGTGCGTTGGCCTGCTCGGTCACCCGACCTATCATGTCTTGATTTTTATTTCTGGGGTCATCTGAAATCGCTAGTTTATGACACCCCTGTTGACAATGTTGAGGAGCTGGTTGCAAGAATTGCAGTAGCTGCCGGAGAAATTCGAGATATGCCTGGAGTATTCCAGAATGTTCGGATGTCCATGCGTCGGAGATATGAGGCGTGCATTGTAGCCCGTGAAAGAAACTTCGAACACTTACTTTAATCCATGTACCTTTTGCTTCTTTTCATGTATTATTAAAACGATTTCTCACTTACGGTCTCTTTTCTTTACGGTGCTTCTGTGTACAACACCGCTTCAGGAAAGCATTTCCGACCCAACATTGCTATATGATTTCGAGTTGTCAGGATGTACCCTACCCCTCTTAGAAGTTCTGAAACGGTTCACTGAAACACCCTGTATATGTTCTCTCAAAGTGCTAAAGGTAGTATGTTAAAAAATCTATTTTTTTTCTTTTATTATTGCTATATGTGGCATTTTGTAATTTCCAATCTGGTAGCAAAATCTCTTATGTCATCAGCTGATGCAATAATTTGATAACAAAACCCAAAGTATATAATGATAGAATCAAATCATAAGGAAATAATTCGTTTTTTTTTTTTTTTTTTTTTTTGCTCTCCTGAAAAATGCAGTTTTTAGACATACGACCTTTTGCACTTTGAGTGACATCAATATTTCAGTTTTGCGCATTATGTCCCGGAATTGTTTCAGAGAAAATTGGCAATCCTATATATATATATACTTACACCTAGATGTGATACCCCGGAGACAAAGGTTGAAAACTAGTAGGGTGATGGTGTAGAACAGGGGTGGCCAACCTGTGGCGCATGCGCCAAACCTGGCGCATTGGAAGATTACAAGTGGCGCATTGCATCCTTGCACCTACTTATTCTTTTGAAAAGTTATATAAGTTGAAAATTATGTATGTCGTTTTGTAACTACATACAGATGTGAACAAGCATTATCATTCATGGAATTTATTAAAAGGAAAACGAGGTAGCGAATTCTGCAAGTACTAGGGGAAAATATAGTGTTTTGGGGTTGTTTCTTAAATTTTGTTAGGCATTAAAAATGGCAGAAAATAAGAAGCGTTTTCGATATGTTATACTTTTTCTCCCTAAAAGGCAAAAATGCTTCACAGATGCAAATGAAGGTATGTGTCGTGTAGGGTCAGGATGCCTTAAGTGGTTCAGAAAATATTCGTTTTCTGGATCCGTTCCTTAGCCAGTATAGCATTTCATAAGCAGAATCGAATATTCGGTCTGTCAAATAACATAAGGGATTCGTGCACTCGCCTTATG
Source organism: Metellina segmentata (assembly GCA_947359465.1). NCBI lineage: Eukaryota > Metazoa > Arthropoda > Arachnida > Araneae > Tetragnathidae > Metellina > Metellina segmentata. Next base: position 19,358,503 of record OX375883.1, on the reverse strand, counting down.
GTCTTTACTGTTAAATCAGTTCTGCTTGCTTCCACGGGCTGGGCACGGAATCGAAATTTTACTTTATTTAACTTTATTGATGTAGGTATCCATTTGAATGAAAACTGCATGTATTAATCTAAATTCTAGAAAGTAATTTCATTAGTAAGAAGAATTTTCACTACGAAAATCAATCTTCAAAACACCAGGATTTATTTCGTAGTTTTTAATAAGCGCAGATAAGAATATGTACAAACATTTACGAAAAAAAAGAATTGAGATTCACATTTTTTAAGTTTTTAGCCATCTTGTTATAGTTTCTTAAAGCTGATAGAGGAGAAAAGAAAAGTAAAGAAAGATTAAGATAGTCTTTGTTATGGGGCGCCATCTAGTGGGCGAAATGGGTAACAGTTCGTGACAGCCAGAAACCTGAGAGCTTGTATGAGAGTGGGATTTGTCAGCTTACCAGAGAGACGGAGAAAGGTCATGGAACAGAACGGCACATACTATATAGATTCAATGTAATGTTTAGTCACTAAAATAATTTTTCTTCCATTTTTGTCATAAAAAAACGAAACGAACTTTTGTATCGAAACGCATTCGATTATGACTTGTCAAAGGGGTGACTCCGAAGAGTACCAGCACCGCGACTGATGATCTTATTGTACTGAGACCCCTGCTGATCCACTAAAGACCGATTGCCGAAATAAATTTCAGCATGTACCTGATTGGAATGTCTGACAGTTCCCAGGGTTCCATACAGTGTGATCCCAGATATTCAAATCGTTGTGCAGAGTAATGGTCACATTCACATAGAACATGTATAGGGAACCTGTATATGAACCTATACCATCCGACATCCTCTACCTAATGGGTCATCTATAACACCCATAATGTTGAGGTGTCTATTCAGGGTACAGTGGCCAGTTAGGAGGCCAATAGCTATCCTGATTTCTTTCCTACCCAAATTCAGCAGCTCCCTTGATCTATTCCAAGGAGACTGCTGATTGAGCTCTTTGGCTTGTCTTTGATTATTAGATTGAAGCCATGCATGGTAGGATTCGGCAAGGAGCAAATCCCTTATAGTCCCTCTAACCACATTGTGAGGCAGACCCAAAACAGGCTCTGGTCCAATAAATGGTGTTTCAGACCCATGACATGCTAGTTGGTCTGCCGTTTCATTACCCTCAATGCCACAGTGACCAGGGACCCAGACAAGAGAGACTTTGTTTCCCTCAGCCAGGTCCTCAAGCGCACTGTGACATTCAACCCATTATAATATTAATTTCCCCCTTCTGTTTCAGGCTGCTGGAGGTGAACGGTCGTCTGGTGATCGGGAAGGACTCCTCCGAAGTGAACAAGATCCTGTCGTCGTCCCGTCCCGTGTGCCGCATCGTCTTCCTCCGCCCCCTCTCCGTCTACCAGATGCTCAAGAGCAACGGCTGCAAGGAGACCTCCAACCTCAGGCACGAGCTCACCTCCGTCGTCAGCCGACTCAACCACAAGATGGTGGAGAACTCGAGGCTGGTGGAGCAGAACCTCAAGTGAGTTGCGTCCTCCTTGCCTCTCTCAGTCAGTGAACCCCGTACGGTGATTCAAAAACAATATATTAAAGAAGGATCTGGCTAGTTTTCTTCTAATGCCCAGATATATGAGCCACCAGGATCTGGCTAGTTTTCTTCTAATGACCAGATATATGAGCCATCAGGATCTGGCTAGTTTTCTTCTAATGACCAGGTATATGTGAGCCATCAGGATCTGGCTAGTTTTCTTCTAATGACCAGATATATGAGCCATCAGGAGCTGGTTAGTTTTCTTCTTATGGCCAGGTATATTAGCCATCAGGATCTGGCTAGTTTTCTTCTAATGACCAGGTATATGGGTCATCAGGATCTGGCCAGTTTTCTTCTAATGACCAGGTATATGAGCCATCAGGATCTGGCTAGTTTTCTTCTAATGCCCAGATATATGAGCCACCAGGATCTGGCTAGTTTTCTTCTAATGACCAGATATATGAGCCATCAGGATCTGGCTAGTTTTCTTCTAATGACCAGATATATGAGCCATCAGGAGCTGGTTAGTTTTCTTCTTATGGCCAGGTATATTAGCCATCAGGATCTAGCTAGTTTTCTTCTAATGACCAGGTATATGGGTCATCAGGATCTGGCCAGTTTTCTTCTAATGACCAGGTATATGATCCATCAGGATCTGGCTACTTTTCTTCTAATGACCAGATATATGAGCCATCAGGATCTGGCCAGTTTTCTTCTGATGACCAGGTATATGGGTCCTCAAGATCTGGCCAGTTTTCTTCTAATTCTCAGATATATGAGCCATCAGGATCTGGCCAGTTTTTTTCTAATGATCGGGCATAAGAGCCATCAAGATTTGGTGAGTTTGCTACATGATACCTCGTCGAAACAACCACCAGGAAGAGTTTAAATACATAAAGTTTGCTTCGGACAGGGATCATCAATTTATCGCCCCCCCCCTCCCCAAGTCCTCCATTTCTCCCATTATTCTCAGAATATGAATACTTTATTTCATTTTCAACCGAGACCTGCTAATCAGATTCATTTTTTTTACCCAGATTACACAATGACTGCGACGACCTTCGAATCCACAACCGCAAGCTGAAGTTGCAAGTCCTCTCCCTGCAGAGCATCCTCCTCTACCTCTACCAAGCCTTGGAGAAGACCAACCACCAGACCAATTGGGACAGCATGCAGTCCATGCTGCTGACCGAGTGCCCGACCGTGTTCGAGATGCTGGGCAAGATCTCCATGGACGAGAACTGTTCCATCCTCTGCTCCAACTCCCTCAAGGACGTCCTCGGCGTCAAGAAGAAGTCCATCCCCTGGCTGGAGCTCAGTCCCAAGACCGACTCCCAGGGTCCGAAAAGTCCAAATCCTATGGAGGCCGTGATGCACGATAACGCGGATAGTAGATAAGATCTTTGGTTGGGTTCCTTCTGTGTGACAAATGCGTGCTTGAAGAGCTCCGGGCCTGATCGCTCTGAGGGCCAGTTTGACTGAGTACCATTTTCCCATGGGCTGCATATAAAAACAAAATTATGAAGTATTTCATTTCATTCAAGTTATCTTGCATAAATTATTCAGTGTGGTGTTAGTTTCTTTGCGATCACCACCCTCTAGTGGGTTTACTGCCTTCGGTAAACATGGAGATCCCAGGATGGCAAAGCGATCGTTCTCTACTTTTCACAATTACTTATCATTGTCTAATATGGATTAGGCGCAGCTTGGCCAACTATAGCTTTTGCGCCAAAAAACACCAAACCAACCCCGTGTGCATTTTTGCTCTTCTGGATCAGTATAACTTTCCTTGTGTGTATGTCCATGACTTGATATTGTCTGGCACAGCATGGCCAAATATGTCTCTTACGCCATAGAACCCAGCCTACTTTTAGATGGTTGGTTGAGTTTTATGGCACAAGGACCCTATGTCGTTTTGAGGCCACAGGATATACTATGGAGTTGGTAATGTTTAATTAACGTTGTACTAGAGCTACGGGCTCTATGGAGTTGGACTAAGCTGGATACTTTTAAAAGCTATTTATTTTACTTTAAACGTTTTGAATAACATTTGGAAAATATTTACATTATTATTTTCACTCCACAATCGATGAACGAATGTTCATGCAGAAACAATACGTTTCACTTCACAGTTAGTTTTTTTTTCGGTGTTTCTCCTCACCGTATAGCTGTCTTAACGATAGCTTTTTCCCCCACCACCTTTCCCAGTGGCATCTAACCCTCGTCTCCCCTTTATATTAATCGCCTCCCTCTTGGAATGTTCTTCGGGTGTTTTCCAACGACACCTGCAACACCACTAAAGGAGTGTCAACTCCACACGTGTTAGTCCCCTCTTGGATACCGTTAGAAAGTGATATGATAGGCAGGTGCAAACAAGTCGGATGGCGACTCTACGAGATTTAATGCCTTTCTGGCCTGACAGACGTGTTCCTTTTGAGGGCTCGTCCACTCATGGAAGGACAACAGTCCCCATATACACGACGATATTTGGTGGGATCGAGTTCCGAACTCGCAACCCTCCGGATGCTAATCCGCGACTCTACCAAACGGATTACCTCGACCCTTCAAGCATATGGGCATACATACGAGCAGATGTTTTAATGATACAGAAGAGAGTCCTAGGGTGGAATAGAACCTATACCGCCACCTACAGCTATGAGGTTGGTAGTGCTGTGGAAAAACCCACTGATCTGCCGCGACCTTTGTTTCAATTAGAAACTTCTTTTTTGAAAAGCAATGAAACAAAAATTTACTACACAAAAGAGACATCTTGTTTCATTTCAAATCAATAGTTGCAGAGCCATGCTAAACGTCGCTATTACTAAAAAGCCACTGCTCCAATGTGCACCCATTTCATTTTACTAATGAATAATCTTTCTCTTATGCCAAGTTAGACAATGATTCGTACAAATGATGAATTTAACCTAAAGAGAGTTTTAGTTTATGTATTTTGAGATCTGTCGTAGTATAGATACAGTAGCACATGCTATTTCTCTGGACGTTATTTTTATCGCTATTTTTTCATGTTTTTTGGTTGGCTACCAAAAAAATCAACTCAGCATGCAGTTCTGGGCTTCTGGTTGGATAACCATACAAACGATCATTGAATTGAAAGGTTTTACCTTCGAGATTGTTAAAGCTTTATCAATCGTACTACAACATAGATTTGTTTTTAACTGATACATAGGCTGCAGCCTAGTGTGGCAAATAGTTAGGGTTGGCAAATTTGGGATTTTCTTAAGTCCGAAATTCCTCACAATTTGCAACACATCTTCTGAGAATGTTTTACAGCAGCATACTAGGATGCATGTTTGTTTTTCAAGCAAATGAAAAGTACTAGTCTCGTATTTCAAAAATAGACAAATTAAGCACCAGACCGTAGCAACCGTGAAATGGAAGCATCCGAATTCTTGGTCTTTGGATTGTCGTGAAAACTTCATTAAGAAAATGGGTACAGCTGCAGTCTACGTTTATAGCGGTGGCAACGGCCTTGGCGTACTTCTATAGCGAGTTATGGCAGGTTAAGGCAACCCATCTGTATTACGATTATTGCGGTTGTTATGGCAACCACGGCAAACGGAAAGTTTGAATATTCTAGAAAGTTCTTTCAAAATCCGTTTAACGGTCGTTTGATTAATATATATTTTTTAAACGTTCACAAATGTGTTTCTGAAGCTTATGATTTTCCGTTTTAAAAGAAGAAAAAGATTTTTGAAATAATTCTTTCCGTTGCCACCGCTATAAACGTAGACTGCAGCTGCACCGAATAATGAGTTTATTATTTTTTTTTTCAAATTTGAATTTCGTGGTCAGTTCTTCAATGTCTGGTTTACTCTTGATCAGAGCATTTGTATAAAGTCCATTCATTTTGTATTTGAACGACTGCAATTGGGTTTGATAGGAGATTTTTGCTACTATTTAAAAATGTGTTTCTAATGCCGCTATTTCACAAATGCTTTGAATGTGGCAGCCCTGAGGACATTATAGTAATCTCACAGCCAATGAATGGACAGAACAAGTTGAGAGGAATCTGTATGTAGTATGCAATAACATAAGCTATGTGTGAAAATTTTCCAATGCAGAATAAACCTGCACATACTTTGTTTATGCACAAGGCTGTTTCAGATTGATAGAGGACATTATTGGCACATTTGCTACATGCTTTGGGTATAACTACTTATCTTTCAAAATGATCAAGGTTTCATTCTTGAATTGGAATGAAATTCATTGACAAATAAAGATTTTGAACTCTGTTCAAAGTAATGTTGTCCGATTAAATGCAAAATAGCTGGATGATTATTTCCCTAAATTACACAAAAGGTGAATAATGAAAATAAATGTGAAAACTTGCTCGAAGTTTTCTTTTAAAGAAGTCTTGAAAAATATTTTAGTTCTCCTTGAAATTAAAAAATATATATTTCATTTTATTTTAAAATATCACTTCTTTTAAGCCATAATAGTGATTTTAGTACTAAAAAATGAATGAAATTGTGGTTAGACTCAAGAATATGGTACCATCACCAATTAGCAATAATTTTACATAGCTAATTGCTAATAAATTTAAAAAATGGTAACCTATTGTAGGCTCATTCAAATAGCGGTTTATTGACACAAATTTTGAACCCCCATTTGGCCATGAGCCAGTGCCCTGTTCTTGAGAGTTTTATCGAACTTGTTCTGTTTCAGAGGCACCTTATCTTCAGGTATGAGATTGTTTATGTGATTATTTTGTAAAATCTGCACTACTCTGTAGTATGCAATTCATGTATGTATGTAAATATTGTTAGCTTTTATATATTTATAAATGTATACATTCATGGTTAGTGATAATTTACAATGACATAGAGGTAAAAGTGAATGAGATTTTATACTACCAACCGGCATTACAGAATCGCTTGATATGTATTTGTACATAAAGTTTAAAAAAAAAATGTAATGCATAACATGTTTACAAGGATAATAAAAATACATTCAATTATGAAACGTGATTTTTGCATTGGTGTCTCAAAATCAGAATTAGTTACATTTGTTGACCAATGGGTCTAGGTGTCTGGTAATAGCTTCCAAATTGAAACTGTCCTGGTTTGAATCCAGCGTTCAGGCATGGATGTTTGTCTGTCTAGAATTAATGTGTTTCCTCTAAAAATAGGTTGTGGCAAGTATGCATGTTTGTGAGCTGCAAAGTAAACCCAACACCAGCGGTGCATGAGAGTGAAGAAAAGTGGTTCACAAATTTCTCCTGGTAGTGCACCATGATTCATTTCAATTGGCAGGGTATTGTCAAAAAAAGTTACTTTTGTTTTAGGTTATACATATCAAATTGAGAGACAAACTTATTTGCACACTAGAATCTGAATTGTATATATTTTATACCTCAGATGGTAAAATCCAAATTACATCAAAAATTAAATATAAATGGTGTCGTGAGGAAAGCAAAAACAAAGAATTTAGGGATAAAGCTAGTGTAGCATAAGATTACATGTAATTAAGATTAAGGTTAATTATACAGGACTATTTTACGGATTAATAATTTGTCGAAGGATGGATCCAAATGCTGCTGCTTAGAGCCTATGACCTTTGTAGTATTGTCATAAACAAGTGAATGAATGATGAAATTTCACAGATTCCGGAAGAGAAAATGGAGCCTTTCAGAACTTTGGAGCCACTGAGTCAGCATAACAGGAAATAATCAAAGCATGCCTATCATAAACACCTAGGAGGTTCATAGTGGTTCAGAATCCACTTGCGTAGGTTCTGGTCTGATTAGCCTTTATGTAGTAAAAAGTAACAATGGAGTTACAAAGCAAGATTTAAACTATAAATTCTGTGCTCAGATGGCAAAATGTTATTTGTCATTTTTCCCAAAAAATTGAGTAAGTCCCATCCAGGAGTCTGGTCTGTTAGTGTTTAGAAAGTGACAAAATGTTGTAAGACTTTTTCTTTCAGTTTATGAGAAAACAAAGGTGGGAAAATTGTAATAAATCAAAAATCATAGAACCACATGTTGAATCTTAAAATTGCTTTCACAAAAAATTAAAAGAGTGACTTATAACATTTATTTTATAGCTACCAGTTTTATTCTTTTCAAGATAGGTTCTGTGTTATTCCTCATACATAAGATGGGAATCAAGCAGGTGGGTTTAACAGGTTCAAACCCCTCCCATTATACATAGTAATAACGGCAGAACACTTTTTCATCTTTAAAACGAATCAAGACATACCTAAGGAAGCTGATCAGCAGAGACTGACGGGCTTATCTCTGATAACAGTTCACGTGGACATCATCGTTTCTTCAACGGGAATAATTGATAAACCAGCTCTAGAAAAAGCTCAACTTGATTTCAAATTTTTTTTTACTAATACATTTATTTCTAATTTTTCCTGTTTATTTTCTTTTTGAACCACGTCCTATCACTACATAGCTGTGTCTGCATTATGTATATTAGAAAAGCATATCATTGTTGTTTTACCTATACCGGGGTGAGGGGGAAATAAGATACCTGAAGAAATCAGCTGCTCAGTCACCGAACCCACCCCATAAAAAATCTACACCTACGTAGCTGATGGGAATCCAAATATCTTTGCAAACACCACTGATAATGGAAGCCCAAAACCATCGATATAAAATCATTTATTTAAACTAAAAACAGATATATGACTAGTATAGACAAGGCACATGCAGCTTGACTTAAGTGAATGAATTCGAAGCTGCTCGTGATTCAGTGAATACGACGCTATTTGACTGGGTCTTGCGCAGAATCAGTGCTGGTTGAGGATGCTGAGTTCCTCCTGATCGCGCCGCTCACTGATGTTGCTCAGAAGTCGTTGAAGAAAGCTGTTGAACTCCCTGCGGAGAGCGTTTCCATTTTCTTCGATGTTGGTTGGAACCCACGTGATCCTTGAAAATAGACTAGCTGTAACAGAAAGCACATTCATGGATGTTATTTCTTGGAAAAAGTAACATGTGAAAGAGATGGGAAATACTGAATCGATATTTACGTGTCTCGATAACCAATATTTTGGATTGATCGACAAAGGATGGATACATAGATATTGCAGATTATCTTCAACGATACAGTAATTTACATTTGTACAGGGATCGTTACACTGAAAGTACTCATTCCATGAAATCCGGGAAGCCTTTAGACTTGACTTCCAAACACAAACCTTTGTAATATTTTGGTATTTACGATACTATAATTTGTGCATTTCAGATGTTTTAAACACTGATTTCTCCCTTTGATGATCTTTTGCATTATAGAAACAAGAAACTTTAATGATGAAATTTCTGCATAAAATTGGAAAGTAAAACTAATTATGAAGTTTGTGGAAGTTCACTGCTACAGGAGGAATTAAGACGTTTAGCTGCTAAACAGCCAGAAAATTTTAACAAGGGGTTCCAAGTACCAATAAATAATCGAGATAGGTACAGGTCTCTGGTGTTTAATACAGAAAAATTCCTATAAAAATTTTTACTTTATTTAGTGATTCATAATATTGATACACCAAATGTTTCAATTCTTTTATGAGTAACAATTCTTTTATAGATAATTACGTTTGCAGATTTAAAGATCATAGATAATGCAATGGAATTACTGAAAAAGTTTTTTTTTTCTAATTATATTAAAACTTATTTCTTAATAGGTAATCAGTACTTTCAATAAAGTATGCAATAGCTTTAATGTTCATTATCAGTAACTAATTGATGGCTTTTCTATCAGTATCTGGTTTTCCTTTTGTAACTATTGTTTTTCACTAAAACTATTAACTGCACAGTAATATGGTTTAGAGACATTATTTTTTACTGTATTGTGATATACAAATACTTACAAAGTTCCGACGAACGTGTTTCATGTTGATTTGGTTTACGGTGACAGAAAACAATGCACTGGCTGTCTTTCAGGCCTTGGGCTTGGACAAAATTGGCATACCTAAAAATTTTAGGGTATCATAATTTTTGGTTAACAATGTACTCAAAATATTGAAAAAGTATTTAAAAATTGCATATCTTGTTGCAGCATGACAGTTTATAAGTATCAAAACAAATTGTATGCACAGAACATTTTGTAAAGTACTAAAAAAAAAGATAATAAACATTAATTTATTACTAATAAAGAGAACATATATAATAATCTTTGACACATTAACAAATAAAATCCACAAAAATATTTGCTGTACTGAGTTTTAACTCAAATTGATGTGAACTCGAAAATAAGTTTTCAGAAGTACTTTGTAAACAATTTATAAATTTAGTGTGTGTATTTTATATTCTTTCCAAATGTGGTAAAAATGAAAGGTAAAACACATGAAAAAACAATTCATATTCCTAGTATTTATAGATGCCATTAAACAAATATAATAAGTACTTGTGAGTAATTAGCAAAAGTGTATAGTTCTCAACAAAAAAAAATTAAAATTTTTTAATAATGCATTGAAATTATTTTTTAAATTCACTAATGTTAGGTATCCTAAAGCACAATTTTATCAGTCATAAAAGTAAAATGCACAATCAGTTTAAATACATACTAAGAAGCAAGGACAAACTGTACAGTAAGCAGAAATTCCACACAGGCTGGCATATTTGAGAGCCAAATGGGTCATGTATGTTTAAGTAAAATTTATCATTAAAATAATGAATATATTTTACAATTAATTAACTTAATAAAAAAATCAATTTATTAAACAATCAATTAATCCTAGAAAATGATTTTTAAATGACATGTTGCTGTGAATTTTAAGACAATGAGCCTTTCAAAAAATTTTCAGTTTAATTTTGGAAGACAGTAGGTCTCTGTTTTATAGTACTGCTTTAAATTTCTATTATTCCTACATAATTTATTGTGAATTCAAAATAATATAAATGCATACCACATATCCATCTCTTTTCTAATATTTGTAAAATCAGAACTGTATACAAATATCATTCCATTTGAATCTTTCATTAAAGCTGGCCAGCAATTCTCAAACCTATGTGCAAACAAAAAAGAATGTTTTTAGGAGGCTAAGGGAAGAATTAAAAGCAATATTTTTAATTAAAAGGAAATGGCAAAGTATGCAAAAAATTATACATTTAAATATTTACTATACCCGTTAATTTTGCATTGAAACAAACAGTACAATCAGATGAAAGATTTATCCAATGGATGGAAAATTATAGTTAATTGTTTTTGTGGATTTGTCACAAAAGCAAGATACTAAAAAACAGTATAAACTTCTAATGAAAACAACAAAGATTAATTTTAGAAATTCCAAATATTAATTGTTAGTGGTGTGTTTAAGGAATAAAGGTGAATTTAAAGACTGAAAGTTAAAAATATTAGAAATATTTTCTACCACAGAAGTTGAAATTTTTATAAAATGCTTACTCGTAAAATTTTCTCTATTTTTAGGATAGATATGCGAGACTACTAACTTAGTATCTCCACTGCAGTCCCATAATTCCACTTCTGCTTTAGCAATGCGGCCACTAATGTTCAAATTGTCACTCTCAAATTCTAATATTCTAGAGGAGAATAAAAAGTTATGAGTATATGTCATGATCATGGTTGTGACAAACAAATATTCATGTTCTAAAAGATTCATGGATAGTTGTCAGTATGAAAAACTATTGAACTTCACAGATAATAAAAATGAGATGAAGTAAAAACTAACCTAACACCTTGGGTTGGGAAATAATCATTTGGTATAGTTTCTGTAGCATCTGCAAGGAAGTTTGAAATAACAGTTTTTCCACACTGAAAAATCATTTGAAGTAATTTTTAATCATAATCACTTATAGTCATAAAAAATATATATATATCACATGATGTAATTACAGTCATCAGACCAAAAAAGATCACACAAAAAACATGTATGTCATTTCTAAAAATTATTTCAGTTCACGTTCAAAAAATTGTTCCTTTTGTTTTGATATTGTTATTATTTAATCTAATACTAATAAAAGACACTATGATTAGTGACACATATCTTTAAAATGTAATTTCATTGTATGATTCAAAATAAATTAGAAATGCACTTAAACAATTAAAAGATAGACATTTTTTACAGCACAAGTATATGCCCTTTAAAACATAATATTTCCTCATAATACAACCCTACTGATAAAAATATAAGGGAACTCAAGATGGGTCAGTCCCTAGGAATTGGTACACTTGTTTTTGGTATTTCCCATGAAAGTTGTACCTATAAGGTACTGATTAAAATTTTTAAATTGTTGCATATTACAAAATGTTATGCTCGTGGCTAATTATTAGAAGCTTTAAAGTAAAATAAGTTTAAAACATAATCTGTATTACTATTCTTAAACATAATCTGTATTACTATCCTTAAACGTTTAAACATACCTTTTACTTCCTTAACAGTTTAAATTTAAACACTATGTGATAGGAGTGCAATTTTTAGGAGGCCAGAATACCTTGGGACTCAATATTTTTATAGGCGAGGCAGCAGCCCCTAGTTTAAATTAAAATGAGCAAGTGTGTTGAAAGCCAAATCTACCTTAGAAAGGTACAATTCTATGAGCCCACAAAGACTTTACAAACCAACAAAAATAGGTGTTCTCAGGACTAATTAAATTCCTCTTTGACTGTTTCAATTTTAGTTCACATTGCATTTTGAGTCGATGAACGATATTTATCAACAGTATACATCTTTATCGACAGTATACATCGTTGTCAATTATTATAACTCAATTTAAATATGAACAATAAATAAAAAAATAATTGCACAAATTTTATAAAAATTAAAACAACATATTTTATTAACAATATACATCTTTATCAATTGTTATCACCCAATTAATTCACATTTCCCAACTGCTTGTGTCGAACATTTTATTTAATTAATATAATCGCGTTGAGGAGTGTTGTGCTAAGCAAATTCTAGATCTAGCTTGATCTTTAAGGGAGTCATAACCTGAATACGCTTTCAGAAGCAAAATGAAATAGTTCTATTGTAATAGGGAATGAAGTTGAGAAAGTATCAAGAAAAGACGAACTTACTTCGTACGGGCCAATAACTAACAGTTTGACTTTGTACATTATACAAGCAACAAGAAAATCAAAACTAATTCTAACAGAATATGAACTACATTATTTGTTTACATTCCCGTTGCTATGTTGCTAATATGTTGCCAGATTTGTAAATCTTTCTTAAAACGTATGATAATAAATAAATTTGTAGAGTATATTTGATTCTTTAATAAGATTTAAAATTTACGAAACTATTTGTCTCCCCACATATATTTACCCAATTACCAGTTCAGAAACGATTTTATGCTAATTAAAAAGATACCAGTAAAATGTATAGCAAAATTTAAAGCATTACAGGTAAAAGTGTCCATTTATAAGTATAGTACACTGCTACAAATCAACCAATCAAAATGCGGAATGTTATGTCCTTGCACAAACTAAACACATGTGTTGTTTGAGCCCAACATAAAAGTAAATTTTGCCTGAATTGAAAAATTATTATCTCCACAAACAAATATTTGTTGCGAAGAATATCAAGGTAAGTATCATGTTTTCTTGGAAAGTTTCCATTTCTTCGAAAAGCTTTCAATTTGATTTATTGGAGCTTTTGTGTCATTATTTTTACCTCGACTCTAAACTTACATTAAAGGTAGCTTTAAATGTATGCATTCATAGCAACTACCGAAGAAATCTTCTATTTATATGCACAAAAATTGAACTATCGCTGCTACATTTGCTTTATTTGAATAAACGTTTTATGAAAACGATATTAAACTTAAGATGTTTGAAAGCAAAAGAACACCGAAAACATTTTATGTGAATTTTGGATCTGCTTTAACAAATCATTCCCAAATCTGACAGCTTGAGCTTTAATGATTTCCATTTGTTTCGTAAGTTTAAAATATATTATTTTTGGCGTTATACAATTATTTTAAAGTTGTCTTGGTGTCATAAAATTCTTGTTTCATTCTGGTTCTTTTTGTCTACCACATGGACTATACTTTACTACATAAGTTTCGCAATCATAATTTGTTACATTTTAATGTGTAAATGATGATTAAATTATTTAAGTATGATATATGTGGTGAATATGAATTTTGTTTTTATTTCGATAAAAACAACTTTTTTCCCAGAAATATTCTGGACCTACTGTCATATTTCAATCACACCAATTTTAGGATTAATATTTAAATTTTAATAGAGGGTTACATCAGTAAAATACAAATTTGAATGGAAAAATTGATTTGTCTTAGTATTAAAGGAATCTTCTGTGTGTTATAATTGCTTTGCAACTTCAAAAGATTTCATAAAAAGACTCTTACTTTCTGAGAGCATTTTATAGAGTAGTTTTTAAATTGACTTGTACAGAAATTTAAAGGATTTCTTACTATGATGTCAATCTGACAGGGTTCCAAATTATGTGGTGTTGTCTTTCTGATCATTCCGTTTGGGATTGATCCTGAGCAGTTGCCAATAGATTGTTGTGTTGCTCCAGTGCGATGTTAGTTAACTCTCCTCTTTATCAGTGTAAAGTAAAACTTATTTTAGTAGATTTCATGAATATATATCATTAGTATTTAAGATATCGGTACAACTACAGTCTATGTTTATAACGTTGACAACGGCTTTTGTGAATTTTTTGGCACACTTCTAAAGTTGCAAGGACATAATTCTTTCAAAAATATTTTTCTTTTTACAACGGAAAATAAAAACTTGAAAATACATTTGAAAACGTTTTAAAAAGTATATTTTTAAAAAGTTTCAAAAAAAATAATAAGCTTAAACACATTTGTGAACCAGCGGAAAAATTGCAGTGGGCATCATGAAAAAGAAAAAGATTTTTAAGAGAAAAAAAGCAAGAAATAATACAACTTGATACGTCAGAACTCTTCAGGGATAAAAATTATTAAAACAGAAAATTCCGCAATTGGTGAAGTCAGAATTCTACTGTGAAATAAAATTGCACAGCTAGAAAAAAACCATTAAATGAACCAATGAAATCAAAGAAAAAACTTTTATAGGACCAATGAAATCAAAGAAAAAACTTTGATAGGACCAATGCAATCAAAAGCGTCTTTAATGGATTTTAAAAGAACTTTCTAGAATAATCGAAATGAAAATTTAAAGTTTCCGTTTGCTGAGGTTGACATGAAAACTACAATAGCTGTAAATACAGATGGGTTGCCTTTTCCTAGGGGAACTCGATACTAGAATTGCGCCAAAAAATCGCCAAGGCCATTGCTATAAAAGTAGTCTGCAGCTCTGTACCAAGATATCTCACTTGGTATTGACATAGTTTTGAGAAAAATAATACTCTTTTTCAGAACATAAATATGGCAGGAAACAGACTACAGAGAACTGGTTCCATCTTTGACAGGTAAGTTATCAGATTTAGTCTAAAATTAATCGTGTTGAATACAATTCAACTTGTAAATCTATATGACAGGCATTTTCTGTCAAGCTAATGCTACTAGGTGGTGGGTTTCTGTGACAATACTTCTTTCCTGTATGTATTTTGAACGTAAAATCACTTGATGGTTTGCTAATGCAATTTTTCAGCAGTTTTCCAATACAAATAACAAATTCTAATTTGATGTAATTGATTGATTACCTTTATGGATAGTTGATTGGTTAGTTTAATTGATAGTTGATTGGTTAAAACTAGAAAAATGCCTTTCACCTATAAAG
Organism: Metellina segmentata; assembly: GCA_947359465.1. Classification (NCBI taxonomy): domain Eukaryota; kingdom Metazoa; phylum Arthropoda; class Arachnida; order Araneae; family Tetragnathidae; genus Metellina; species Metellina segmentata. Next base: position 19,343,313 of record OX375883.1, on the reverse strand, counting down.
ATGAAAGAGGCCAATTTGGCCCCCGATTCTTAGTGAGCATTAGATGATATTGTATAACTTATTTTAAGTTTCAAATGATAGATATTAATATATACGCACAGTACTCAAAGTCCCACATCCGGAATTGTCCAAAATCCTGACGTTTTGCTGACGTTTTTTTGTTTTGTTTTACATATTTCCGACAATTTTTAAAAAACAAGGAGTTAAACATGGACTTAATTGACGAAACAATGCAAAATAACGGACATGTTCAGAGTAAATACCACACAGAAAAATTAGAAGATTTGCAAGACACGCAAAATTCGTGTGGGTGGGGTGGGGTTACGGTTTTTTTACGTTAACGTTTTTTTGACAAAAAATGCAACTAATCCAGAATGACTGAGGTCTGGAGGATTCTGGACTTTGTACTGTACTAGTATTCAAATTGAAAATTTATCACATTGACCCTGTTTTTTATATAAATTTATTGTGTATTTGTTGAAGTTATCAGCACATTTTACTTCTTTCGATGAGCATTTGGTGGCACCTCTGGTTTTTTGTAATGTTCCTACAAGGCTCGTGCTTTCTGATTTCAATTGTTCACACAATTTTCAGGAGGTAAAATAGTTATCTGGTTGTTTCCCTTTTCTCAAATAATCTTCAGTGAGACTCTTGACAGTATTTTCATGCACAGCTTGTTCTACAGACCAGTTGTTATCTGCTTCTGTGTAAGAAATCCATTGAGGATATATTTGATGTCCACACAAACACGCAACCAAAATTTAATGATAAATTGATCCGGTTTGCTTGGTATATATTGAATGAAAGGACATCTTTAGTTGGTAACAACTGCTCATCTACTGTGAGATTTGCTCCAGGTTTGAAACAAGCAGCACTTTTGATGAAGGGATTGCTGATACTAGAGCAAATTTATCAGTTTTTAGACAAACTAATCTTTCTTATTTGAGATCGAATCAACGAAATACCAGAATGATGGAATTCCTTTACTGATTTCTTGGCATATAGTCTGAAAAAAAACTTTCTCAATCAGAAAAGTAACTAATCATATTTTTCTATTCACTATGCCATTGAGCAAAGCCTTAAAATATTTTTGATGATAGATTTTTAGATTAAAAATAAAGTTTTATTTTACTATAAAGGTTTTGTGAAAGCTTAATGTGAAGTGTTATTTTGTTCTGAAAGGTTGACAGGTCGGAACATGTTATAAAGTGTCATGTCAAACATTCTCTTGTTTCAGATTAACTGGCATTTTAAAAACAGGTGCCATGAAGGAACAAGACAAACCCATTTGGTATGATGTGTACAAAGCTTTTCCTCCAAAGTATGAGCCAACCTACGCACGGCCACCGGTCGATAAAGAAATAAAACCTATATTCTATGCAGAGGATGCGATAAGAGGGTATGTATTTTATAACACATGACTTTTACTTGTTTTGGTTAACTTAATGACATGACATCTACAAAACAAAGTGTTCCCAGGGATCTTATGTTTAGTGCAACATGGCCAAATATGGCCCTCTTGCGCCACAAAACTCTGAACTAACCAACCATGGATCTTAAAAGGGCTGATTTTAATCCTGAAAAGTTTTAAATCCCTACGTTTTATTTTTGCCTGTAATGATCAAATACACATTACCTCACACTTGCCAACTTTGAAACCTGTGCATCCATAAAACGTTTGTGCCGAATTCCCCTTGCCATAAAACAACATAAGTACATGAATTAATGTGTTAGAAATATCTCTATATGTCACACTAACTAGTATTATTTGTATTTAAAAATGTGTAACTAAAAATTCACATTTTTATCAACTGCAGAAACTTTGCAAAGCAGTAGTGTTTTAATACTAAACTTTGAACACTTGTATTTACAAAGTTATTTCTTTTAATGTTCTGTCCAGAAGAGGAGGCTGCAGAAAAATTCAATGTAGCTGTAGTAGGTTCTTTGGTCTTTAATAATTCTGCACTGAAATTTCTGCTCAAAACAAGGTTTGGGGATTTGTGTCATCAAAACCAACAAACTTTTCAACATTTTGTTAGAAATAAGAGAACAGCATTCAGTTTGATTCTTTCAGATGAGGCTGAAGATTCTCTCACTCCCTGCATTGGAATGAGGGATGAGCAGAATAGAAAGCATAATTGGGGCGAATCTAGCAAATTATAGAAATCCATCAGCCCCTCTCATTTTACCTACTTCAACCCACTGCACATCAATATGGTCTCATGTCCTTCTATTATGACAGATAAATCTTCCACCTGAAGAACTCCTTTTCGAACTCATCCATTGCTTCGTCTTTGCACTCATCAAGTAAGATAGAAAATTTTAGTGGATGGTTGCAGAGAATGAAATATTTAAAATCCGTAAAAAAGGCAGACCCATCAGTAAAATTCAGTGGAAATCCGTAAAAATTATTGATAATCCGTAAAAGTTGGCAAGTATGTTACCGTAACCAAGTAATTTGGTCATTTTAAGGAGTCCATCCAATACAAATCTTACCTTACACCTGCTAAAACCATTATCACACCATTATAGCATCTTGGGCCAGTAACATAACTAGGTGTGTTGTGAAATCTAACCATAGTATTTATGAATATTTTTCTCCATTTATGAGTTGATCTAAGTAAACTGTAGACTTAAAAATATGTAAATAGCCTTGAAAATGCGCTAATTTTGTCTTTTGACAAGAGTTGGAACCCTGTTAAACTTACTGTTACATGATTTACTTAAAAAAATTTTAATGAGTAATTGTTAGCTATAAAAATAGCAAATTTGTAAAACTTCTAATGCCATGTGTCATTTAGATTGAAAGATATTTAACGAGTCGATCAATATGGACTGCAGCTTTATTTAGATTAATTAATTAATTATACACTATATTCAATTTGTTACAGTTATGACGACTATAGTTCTGTATCATAATTTCAAGAGATGGACTATATCATCAAATAAATTAGCACTAGAGCTCAAATAGGGAGACAAACGAAACCTTTCTTTTTCTAAAAAACAATTAAAAACACACAATGCTTACACCACGCTAAGATTAATTCTTACACCATGTTATCTCTTAATGCCAACGTGAGTTATGAAAGTTCTTCTGCTGAACAGTTACCAAGAAATATTTTATCCCTCTTATTCAGGGCCTAATGTTTTTGAAGACTTACGAAAAGTCTTAATGTTTGCTTAACAATTCTTTAAATACTGTAATTCATTTCCATTTCTTCATGATTTGTAGTTTTCACTGGCTGTTGAAAGCCTTAAGGCACTGTCTTTCGTTTTAGTTTTTAAGAATCCTCAAACAGACTATATAGCTGAAATTCTTTACAAATTTTAAAAATACCAAATTTTTACAAGAACACTGCATATTTTCTTTCACTTGCACTTGAAAACAAAGGTCATTGATGCTTGTCCAAGGTCAAGCATCATAAAAGTTAACTGAAATAATATTTATATGTTAGTTAAAAAAAAAACCTGGGTTCATGAGATCCAAGCACAGCACTTGTGAAAGTTCCTTTGCCTTTGCACTCACTGGGCAATCTGTCATTTGTGTAAAATGTAAGCTTAAAATAATGAAAAATAGCTTTGAAAAGGTCATAAGTTTTCTTGCTTGAAGAGCAGTGACCAACAGCGCTGCATATTTTATCTAACTATATTCGAAAAACAAAGTCATTGTTATTTGTCCAAGGTCAAGTTTCATTTTTTGGGGTTTAGCAGATTATGATATATATATAATTCAAAAAATTCTTCAGATGCCAGCAATTTTAAATCATTGAATTTTGCCAGACTATGGGAAAAGAGCAGAATGATATTTTTTACTCTGTCTAGAATTGCGTTTTGTGAGTTTTAAATGAATAGGTTGTTTGAGAAACCCCATAAGTCAGGTGAGAATAATTTTTGGGAAATCGAGAAAAAACTGTTTCTGCGTTAACCGACAACCTCTATATTATTTCTAATAAAATGTATTGTTTGAAGCTAAATACAATCTTTGTGATCAATGGAGGTCTCGAAAGATAAATAATTAAATGGGGAAATAAAATTTATTCATCAGTAGCATAGTTCTCTGGCAACTGAGAATCAGATGTACCTGTGGAACACTGGTGAACGAACTCTTTGTAGAATGCTTGAATGTTTTCTTCATTTGGGATGTATTTCATCAGTTTATTTATGTCTTCAATTTTTTTTCTTGTTGATGGGGATTTTCCCACTTGGATATACTGGTTCATTTGGGAGTGATAGAAGCAGCTTTTTATTGTTGTTAAACCGAAAAGTGTGGCTGCAAAACCAGTCATTAAAAGGTTTGTCAATTTCAACATCCTATGGTTTGAAAGAGTGTGAAAACTGTATGAACTGCGAGATTTTAAAAGTGACTTTCTCATCCTTTGGAACTTTACGCCTATGACTCACTTTTTTCTCGAAAGCGAGTTTACGGTTAAAATATCTTTTTTCAGAGGTGAGCGCATCTTTTAGAAGTGAAACACCACGAGTCGGGTCATTCTACATAGAGTTGGCCTGCATGAAAGTTTTCGTTTATTTGAGAAAGCCGATAAGTCGGTGTCGTATGGGCTTCGTTTATTCGAGAAAGCCCATAAGTCAGTGACTTATGGACTTTCTCCAGGGTGGTAACAGAACCTGGAAATCAGGGAAATCTCAGGGAAAATTTCCAAATTTTACAAAAAATCAGGGAATTTTTGACAATTTAAACTGCTACCATTGTTGTTTGTCCTATTTAGAGATGTGCGATTACGAGTACTTTTGAGAATAGAATAAATTGTATTCGCCTAAATTGTAATTAGAATAAAGAACCTTAACGTCGTAATTTTTTAACACCGCGAAAACCGCCGCCGCCATTTTTTTCGGGGCTGCAGCATTTTGGTCGCCTTGAGGCTAGCGATACAACTTGTGGGATACAATTTGAAATTTGTGTAACAAATGATGTTTTTTGTGTATTAAATTAATTATTTTTGTATGTTTGCATTTGTTTTCGATGAATAGTGTGACAATGTAGGGTCAGGTGTAAAAAGTTCACAATCATAGTATTTTGCATTTTTTTCTCCAGTTTTTTCAATTGCAATTTTAGAGTTCCATTAAGGTTTCCAACCCTTACAATAACAATTAAAATATCAGTAGAGAAAAAATACAAAATATTTGTGGAGAATTATCCTTTTACACCCTCTGACCCTAAATATTTAAAATAGTGTTGTGTGGATACTGTATATCGATACCAATCACGGATCACAACATTTCTTAAGGGAATTGGAAAATCAGGGAAATTTTTGTGAGACTATCAGGGAAATCATGGAAATATCAGGGAACTTTTTTTCAAGGATTTTGTTACCACCCTGTTCTCGGATAAACGAAAACCTTCATATGAGCCAACTATGTATAATGACCTGACTCGTGAGGTTTCGCTTCTAAAAGATGTGTCTACCACTAAAGAATAGAATTTTACCGAAAACTCGATTTCGACAAAAAGTGACTTATGGGGTTTCTCAAACCACCGATTCAAATGTAGTTCCGTATACATTGCAGTATCACATGATATGGGAATCGTTTTTACTGCAAATGCCGTAGTTACTGATCGCAACCATGTTTCCTGCGTTCATATTTTAACCCCTCTCCTGGTGGTTGTCTTGATGAGGTATCTCGTCATTAGAAGAAAACTGACCAGATTGTAATCGCATCATCACAAAAATTGCCAATATCTTCATTACAAGGCCCTTGTGCTACAAAATGCCCCAAATTACCAACAATTGGCAACGTGCTCAAAATCATATTTGAAAAACATGCCAATTGACGTAACATCCTGAATTAAATACAGCTATCACTTTCCAGCCACATAAACGCTAGATCACTTTTGAAACTTCTCAACTCTTTCAAACAAGCAATGAAAGGACTTTGAACTTGAGAAATAGTAATCTAGTCATTACATGTTTAATGTGAAATGCAACCGTGCAAATTCATATTTAATGTTCCCCATGTACTATATCTGTTCAAGGTGTTTTTAGTTTATAAATTTAAAAGCTCAAAACTATCAGCTCATTCATTTGTGATTATATAACCCTTATTTTTTTCTTATTGCTTTACTTTTATTTTCAGCAAATTTTTAGATATGTATGGGACTGCGGGCATACATAACTTACGAGATCCAAGTAGAATATCCATTATGCAGAGGTAAAACTTTATGTTTTGTTATATCGATTTTATTACTATTATTATGAAAACAAAAATATGTTATCAAAATATTTTATGTATATTTTGCAAAAGGTTTTAAGTGTATAATTAGTAATACCCTGATATTTTTTAATTATAAAACCTCAACTTATTTTTATTTGCTTTGATTTTTTTTGTTCTTTTAAAGTTTGTTTTATCACATCTCTACTATTATAATAGGAAGTGTTAGTCTGTGTGTACTGTTCTGCTGAATCTGGCACTTACAATAATAAAATTTGGTTCACAGGTAGTCCAAAATTTTTGCGATTTCTGGGTCGCGCCCGCCCCCAGGGGCATTCCTTCTTTAGGTTTGTACGGGCTTCACAACCCCGGGGTACCTGAGTGATCTACCCTCCCTTTCGTTCTTCTCCTCTACCCTTTACTTTTTGCTTTTTCTTCCTCCCTCGTTGTGGTTGCCTCTTCGGAGGTGAGGGCTCCCCTTGAGAAGCTTTTCGCCACTCTGTTGCTTTCAGCTTCTCTTGGGGATTATATCACCCACGTGTTTGCCGTGCGTGGAGACCCGTGTCCCTGGAAAAGGGGATCCTGGCAGTTGAGGGGCGATGTACTGACCCAATACACTGCTTTGGCCCCAGCTTCAGGTAAACGGGAGGTGTACATTGGTCCCGTGTGCATCAATCGGCTAGTCGGATTGACTTCGTCACCGGCTAGGGATCAAGCGATCAATCATTTACTGGGCACCGCGTTAAGGGTGGTGGCTGCTTAAGAAGTGATTTGTGAGCGTATGGCCCCTGTCAGCACTGGTGTCTCAACATCCCCTTGTAGGACTCCATGGTGGGTGGTGTCGCAGGGTCTGAATTTTTCCCTTTTAATTATTATGAATTCTATAATTTCTAATTCTCCCAACCGGGAGCAACAAATTGTATCTAATTCTGTCAGATTTTTTGTTATGAAGAAAGTTGTTGGCACATTTCAAAACACTTCCCCTTTCTTAATTTCCAAAGGAATAACTGCAACAGTTGGTGAAATTAAAGATATTAAAAAAATGCGTTCTGGAGATTTATTAATAGAGGTTAAAACTTCCAAACAGGCCGAAATCATTTCAAAATTAAATGTATTTGCTAACTTCGCAGTCACTGTCTCACCCCATACACATCTTAACTTTTCTCGTGGCGTAATTTCTGCTGCGGATCTACTGTATGTGTCGAACGAGGAAATTCTTGAAAACATGAAAGAACAAAAGGTTTGTGATGTAAGGCGTATAACAATTAAACGAGATGGAAAAGTTATTAACACCAAACATATCATATTAACTTTTGAAACGCCTGAACTACCAGACAGCATTAAAGCTGGTTACCTACATTGTTCCGTCCGACCATACATACCAAATCCCTTGCGATGTTTCCAATGTCAGCAATTTGGACATTCGAAGGCCTCCTGTCGCTCCAAACCCGCCTGTGCGCGTTGTGGCGAAGAAGGCCACGACAGTGACGCATGCGAGAGTAAAGAGAAATGTGTGAATTGTAAATCCAACCATCCCTCTTACTCTCGTTCATGTCCTGTCTGGACTCGAGAAAAAGAAATTACGACACTAAAAATTAAAAATAAAATCTCCTATCCCGAAGCAAGACAAATTGTGAACTCCCGAACTCCAATACCAGGTACAAGTTATTCATCAATAGTAAAAAAGGTTATGAAAACATCTAGCACACAAACTCCTCCTCTAACTGAAACTTTAACTCTACCAAAAGTACGCTTAACTTCATTACCAACAGAGCAACCAACAGCATCAAGAAAACCATCTCTCTCACCACCTAAAAAACTTTTAGCTAAATCAAAATCGGAAAAAGCATTAAAACTTAGAACGGCGAGGGGAAAAAATACCTCTCCTTATAGATTGTCCACACAACTTCGAGACTCAGATGCGATGGAGTTACATCCATCTGATGAAGATGAAACCCTCCTGAATGAGGCTTTCCCAATTCAACAAATGTGTGTTTCCCCAAATAAAACATGTTAACTTCCTTTGCTTCATGGAACTGCCGTGGTTTCCGTTCAAAAAAAGATGACATCAAAGAAATAATATCCTCTTACCACCCAGCGTGTATGGCACTTCAAGAAACTTTCTTGAAATCTTCCCATACATGCAAGATACGACGTTATAATTGCATCAGAAAAGATAACGATACTGGCACTACAGTGTCTGGAGGTGTTTGTATTTTAACTTCCCACGACTATCCCAGCACTGTAGTTACACTTCGAACATCTTTACAGGCTGTAGCCGTACGAGTTCACGTCCATGCTCTAGTTACAGCCTGCTGTTTATACCTGCCACCGCACGATGTCATCCGTCAAGAAGAACTGAATAATCTGGTACTACAGCTCCCAAAGCCTTTTATACTTCTTGGTGATTTCAATGGCCACAGTACCCTCTGGGGAAATGATAGTACGAACCGTCGAGGACAGCAGATAGAGCAGTTCATTACGGATCACTCTCTCTGCTTGCTCAATAACGACGAGAAAACGTACTTTCACGAACCCACGAGGACATTTCACTCGCTGGACTTGGCCATATGTACTCCCTCGCTTCTACCGTTGTTGAATTTCGCAGTAGGAAGTGACTTGCACAACAGCGACCACTTCCCCCTCTTCGTCTCGTATGATAGTAGCAGTAGAGTGAGTAATCAACCACCTACCTACTTATACCATCGAGCGGATTGGGTTGTTTTTTCACAACTGGCGATTATTTCAGAAGAAATGGTCATCTGCGAAGACATTAATTCCGCAGTGGATAATATCACCGAAGCTATTATAGTTGCTGCGGACACAAGTATACCGAAACGTTCTTCAAAACCACGCAGAATTCCAAAACCCTGGTGGAACACCGAATGCCAGGCCGCTTATAAAAAGCAAAGAAAGTTATGGAACATTTTTCGGAGATACCCGTCAACCACCAATCTTGTCGCCTTTAAACAAGCTAAGGCATTCGCTCGTAAGGTAAGACGCCAAAGCCAGAGAGAGTCCTGGATGAAATACGTTTCTTCATTAACATCTTCAACATCAAGCAAACAGTTATGGAAGAAAGTTAAAGCAGCCAATGGTCTATATCGCGAATCATCTATTCCGATATTAGAAACCCCGGCTGCTGTACATTCTTCCCCACATGACATTGCGAATGTCCTAGGAGAGGCCTTTGCTCGTGTGTCGAGCTCTGACTCATATAGTCCTACATTTCAAGCGACTAAGAGTCGAGTTGAGCGAACCCACATTAATTTCAAATGCAAAAGATACCTCTCCTATAACTGTAAGCTCACGATGTTTGAATTGAAGAGATCGTTATCTCAAACTCATAATACCAGTCCTGGACCAGACAGAATCACATACCAAATGCTTCGACACTTGCATCCAGATTCTCTTGAAAACATTCTTATTCTTTTTAACAGAATCTGGTGCGAGCAAAAATTTCCAACTAAGTGGCGCGAAAGCACTGTGGTTCCTATCCTAAAGCCTGGTAAGGACCCAAAAGATCCTCTGAGCTATCGTCCAATTGCCTTAACGAGCTGTCTTTGTAAGACACTTGAACGTATGGTCAATGCCCGTCTTATTTACGTACTTGAAAAGAACCGATGTATTCCACCTCACCAGAGTGGCTTCCGCAAAGGAAGATCCACCCTGGATAATCTGATCAACCTTGAAACACAAGTGCGTAATGCCTTTGTACGCAGGAATCATTTGGTTTCAATATTCTTTGACGTAGAAAAGGCATATGACCGTACGTGGCGACATGGTATTCTCCGAAGTATGTTCGATTTTGGTTTTAAGGGAAACTTACCTTTTTTTATTAAGAATTTTTTAACTTTCCGATTCTTTAGAGTCCGAATTGGATCTTTTTTATCTGACCAATTTGTTCAGACTGAGGGAGTCCCTCAGGGCAGTATTTTAAGTGTTACTCTTTTTATTCTTCACTTTAGCAATATCATTCATTCATTACAACCATCAATTCATAGTACATTATATGTGGACGACCTACAAATATCTTGTCAGGGATCAGATATGCGCCTCATTGAGAGACAACTTCAGACGGCTGTTAATACCTTGGTCAAGTGGTGCAACCAGAATGGTCACACGCTATCTCCTAGCAAGAGCTGCTGTGTTCATTTCTGTCGAAAGCGGGGTCTGCATCCAGACCCTGTAATTAACATAAACAACTCACAAATACCCGTAGTCAACGAGGTAAAATTTCTCGGAGTGGTGTTGGACCGCAAGCTCACCTTCCTCCCCCACATTTTACATCTTCGAAGGAAGTGCGAGCAATCACTTAACATCCTCAGAGTGTTGTCTAACACATCTTGGGGAGCGGATAGAACATCACTACTCCGTGTGTACCAGTCTCATTCTTTCCCGAATCGACTACGGTTGTGTTGTATATGGGTCTGCGAACACCTCTGTTTTACGAAGATTGGACACAGTTCATCACTCTGCCTTAAGGATATGCACTGGGGCATTCCGCACATCACCAGTCACCAGCCTCTATGTGGAATGTCACCAGCTTCCACTTGACCTCAGAAGGATGAAGTCTACGAATATTTATTTTAAAATTTTATCCATGCCGTCTCATCCTCTGAAGAGAATGGCTCTTGCCCCTGGTTTGAATCGGTTATATGACAATCGCCCGTCTTGCATTCGTCCATTTTACGAGCGGACAAAACTTTTTATTAACGATTCAAACTTAAGTGATATCACGATCCAACCGAACGAAATTTTACGTTTCCCACCATGGGATTTCCCTACTGTAACGTATATCAACCCCTTTGCTTCATATACTAAATCTGACACTTCTCCAACTGTTTTTCATCAATTATATAACTCGCATCGCTGTCAATACTACACACATATACCGATCTTTACCGACGGATCTAAAGGGGACGGATATGTAGGCTGTGGAATATTCTTTCAAGATACAATATATAGCTACAGCCTTCATATTTCCTGCTGTGTACACTGCTGAAGTGGTGGCAATTTATCGCGCCCTTCAGCAAATATCTTACAGTACCCACCGCAAATTCTGCTTGTATACTGACAGCATGAGTGTTTTACAACAGTTGGAAAATTTTAATACCCATTGTCATCCTATTGTGTCAGATTTATTTACAATCCTACGTACACTAGAAAGCAGGGGTTTCGATATTCTCTTCTGTTGGATCCCTAGTCACGTGGGCATTAAAGGAAATGAACTTGCTGACAGGGCTGCAAAAACAGCATCTGTTTCTTTGCCCCAAGCCGTTCCTTTAAGTGACATTAAGATATCCACTAAGGAATTTGTCAACTCCTTATGGCAAGAGTCATGGGATCTTCAAATTCATAATAAATTAAATACCATCAAACCCATAATTCATATGTGGCCGGTTGCTCCAATGCGAAGGACCGATGTTAAACTGACTCGACTCCGCATTGGGCATACGCGCTTCACACATCGTCATCTTTTGTTGGGAGAAACTGCCCCCATGTGTCTTTTATGTTCAGTTTATTTTAGTGTTCGTCATATTTTGATAGATTGTCCTGCTTTTAACCATCACCGAAAGAGGATTTTTAATAATACAATTTTAAATTTACAAGATTTACTTGGGGAAAGTCCCCATGCAAATCTTTTTTCATTTTTACGTGCTATTGGTTTTTTAAATCTTATCTAATTTTAAGTTGCTATATTTAGCATATTTAAATCATCATTTACATTCACCATTCATTAATTTTTTAAATAACATCATCAGCATATTTTTACCAACTTTTATACAAATAAAATTTGTTGCGCTTGAATTTTCCCACTGTCCTTTTAAAACTTTTATATCTACATAATTTTTATTCTTTTATCTTGCGCTTGGCGCAGCTTGTCCAAATTTGGACCTTGCGCCATAAAACCCAAATATCCAATCCATTCTGGGTCGCGCCAAATTTTAAATTCAATCTTGAACATTTAAAAAAATTTAATTATTTAGTTTTTTCAGCTTTCATTTTTCTGTTCTGGAGTGAAATCACCCGTACCTCGATTGACCACAGAAAGAAGAAGCAAGCAGATTTTGCGATTTTCAACCAACATCAGCCTTCGGAAACATGCCAAGTTTTTTTCACCGCAATTAAAAGGGAATGCGTAGCAATCACACTGGGGTGGGAGAGCGTTAGCAAGCAGTGGTCACACCTGACCACACGAAAAGAAACGTCACATGCAAGGAAAATTTTACATTAGATCGATTCCTTATGCATTTGATTTTCTTTTAATAAATAAGAGATTGTGACATAACGCTGATTAGATCTCTTCGCAGTTCGAATTGGCCGTGATGTTAGTTTGCCATGCAAACCAAATGGGAATTTGTAGCAGTAATTTATATCGTTCAGTTTATAAAAATATAATTGTCTTAGTCAATGTTTTGTAACATTTTCTTTATCTCTAGGTACTCTGAATGCTAAAATCATTTAACCTTTGCATGGCCGAATGATTTTTATTCTAATGTTAATCTGTACCTTGGTAGAAAAGGGCCGATGTCCAAATACGCTGATTTTAAGTCATGTCCTTACATAGTTCCTACACCTCTGTTCAAAAAAAAAATTCAAGGACTTTTCAAAACCAAAAATAAATTTTTCAAGGGCCTAAAATTTTTTATAACGACCTAAAACAAAGCATACGCAAAAGTTGTAAATTAAAAAAAAATGTAAAAAAAAAACCCATATTTTTTTATTCTCTTTTTTAATTACTGATAGTCAAAAAAAGAAAGGTTATCATCAATTTTGGTTATAATTTGGATTTTCTTTCTCACAGAACCTGTGATTTTCTTTTGTTGCAAAGTGGGCTCCTCGTCTCAATGCTAACTATCAGGCTACTTGCACACCTATCGCTTTTGGTCTGAGATAAAATATTGTACGATAAATTCTTTTTGTGGCTTGAAGAAGAGTATGGGAGCTTGCATCCCGTGTCCTTGCACAATCTCCATTTTGTTGACGTCCACTGTCATTACAACAGACGGCTATCGTGGTTTATTTGTTTGAGAAACAAAACAAATCAAAAGTTTTGTCTGGAGATAGAAACTTACACTAGATAATAAAAAAGCCCTATCTTTGCGACTTTTTAAAGATAGATTGAAAATTTTAACGGATTTGAAATATGCAGAAAATTTTACACCTGAAAACTATCTTAAATGTGATTTTCTTTAAAAATTTTTTAAAATTGTAACTTTAATATTTTTGCAATAAAAAATTGGCTTTCTTTCTTTGGACGCATGCCAGGTTTCCAATGACGTTCTGACTGCTAAAGCTACGGTTTCCTAAGAAAGCGGTGCTGTTATCTAGCAACCATGATAATTCATGATGCAACAGGCATAACAAGGCGGAGACCAGAGGTGTCAACTTAGGCAGACAGAATACGGTGGAGAATGGATGATCTAGACTTAGCATTATTAGTATATCACGTGGTATCAAAGCGCGAAACACCGGCTTCATTCAGTACGACGCTCAAATGGCGCATCTAGTACTAGTCTGGACAAAGGAGGAAACTAGTGTGGTCAAGGTCCAATGCAAGACGAATTACGCAATTATGTACTAGTTTTAAAAAATCAAGTACTTTCAAGGACTTTTCACCAAGTTCCATAATTTTCAAAGACTTTCAAGGGTCCCTAGTAAGGGGGAAAAAAAATTCAAGGACTTTTCAATAACCGTGGGAACCCTGCCTTAAATTATTTCACGTTAAAAAAAAAGTTTCAATAGAAAATTGCCAATGTCCTCCTATTGGTATATTATGAAGGTATTTTGATACACTGTATTAAAAATTAAATCAAGTGTTTTTTAAAACTTGAAAAATGAACCTTTTTCCACCAAGGTAGAGAAAGTTAGTAAGTTAAAAAATACAATTATCTTGAATATAATTGTTTCTATTTTTTTGCAGAATGCTGTGTAATGTCTGTAGTTCTTTAATAGTTGTAACAAGCTTTTCTTTCATCTAAATTCTAAAATTTCTGATTTGAATTTTTACAAACCAGAATTTTCTAATTGTATGTGGTTAAATATTTCCTTCGATTGTGAATCTAGATTATGTTTGAAGATGGGAAATTCTAAAATGCATTAAATAAATTTAGCGCACATTCAATCCCAGTGTTACTTTAACATGTTCAATTTTCTTTTGTGCATGTTCAATCAATCCTCCCCAAACACATTTTTTCAACAGCAAATCATTCAGTTTTTTGGGGGGTTGTCGTGGTTCAGGGGGTACTTTCACAGCAAGTTGTATGTACGTTAGTGCAGGTTCGATTCCTCTAGGGTATCATTTTCTTGTGTCAGTAAAACTTAGTGTATATCCATTACTTGATGTTGTCTGTCGTGTGTTTGGTGCTGCATGGCCAAATATGCCATTGCACGTAAAAAATCCAACATTTCTATTTTTTTTTTCAAGAAATTTTAACGTGATTTAATATTTTAAATGAAAAAATTAATGTAGAATTTAGGTTCGAGACTTCAACATACACATGTTTTATAATATTTCCATTAAAAAATAATTTTAGGTTTGTTGAGAAGTATCAACAGAATGAAAAAAGTGGAAAATACTCAACTGAAGAGGATATTTTTAGAGCTACTGAGTCTGCTTTACAAACTGAAGGCATAGACTTCATAAGAAGAAAGGTGAAATTTTTATGAAATTTCTGACAGTGATATTTATGTATATCTCTGATTAATTGTATATAGATCTTTTGAATCATTTTTCCTTTAAAAGTTGGCATATCTGAAATTATGTTTTTAAAAAATTAAAAATTAAATTTATCATTTAAGTTTATCTTTGCAATTCAACTTGTTACAATATATGTTATGCTTCTACTGACTTTCAAAGCCTGATTGGTTGATGATTCATCACTAACGTATATGGTATTAATACATCTTTATTCTTTTCACAGCTTAGTGATGGTAGTAGTTCCACAGGCGTAGACGAAAAGCAACTTTAATTTTACGGTAAGTGGTTTTTTTACCATAAAAGTTAATTGTTCTGGATTTTGTTCATCTTTAGTAACAATTTGTGAGATGTTCTATAATCATTTTATAAAGTTCTTCTTGAGCAGCTGGGTTGTTCCATTTTTCTCTAAGAAAAAAAAAAGAAAGAAAATTTGTTATTTTTAAAATGCAAAAGTTTATTTAAGTGGCTAAATACATAATTCCTAAATGTTTCATAATTCAATTAGGGTATCTTTGTTTTCGTTAAGAATCAGTTTTAGAAATGTAGTTCATGTTCATTGAAATGTTACTACACAGCTTAGATATTTCTTAGCTTTATATTTGTCATTTACTTGGAAAAATTTCATCTTTAAAGTATTTTAGTAGGTCTGTAAAATGTCTATAAACAAATAATCCACTAAAAAGTAATTTTACTTTTAAATATTCATTTATTTCAATTTGTTATTGTGTTTCTCAAATATAGGTACATTTGGTGAAATTAAAAATTTTATTTCCAGTAACGATCTCGCAGGGAATTTGGGGCTCCCGAATTAATTTTTTTTTAGTAGGACGATTCTCGATTGGAATGCTTTTTTGTTTATTTGGGTCCGGGCAATGATGTGCATAAAAAAGAGACAGTGACGAATACTTTGAAAATTGCTGTGATTGCTAGGGGGAGGAAATTTTATAATCTTCAGTGGATTTAAGTGTTTTCCTTTTCCATGATTTCATCAATAAAAATTAAATTTACAACCTTTCCAACGACCCTATATACATTGGGAGTGGGTATAGTGTGTTGAGGGTTCTTACAAACGTATCATCAGCCATTACCTCGATCAACATGGAATTTGCTTTCTTTGCTTGGAACTGTTACGTTTTGGGCAACGAACAATTATAAGTTTATAAGAACCCCAAAAGTGTGAATCATCTCAGCACACTGTTACTCACTTTCAAGCATGAATGTGTTTCGGTGCTTGTGTGTTGGTTGGAAATTTAGGTTTGATGAAATCAAAGAAAAGCAAAATACTTAAATCTATTGAAGATTAGCTTTTGAAGTCAAAGATTGGCTTGTAATTAATACTATTTTGTTGCATTCTGTGTCATAAATTGAACATTAATAGAAAGTTTCTTATTTTTATCGACACTCCAAGTTTGGTTAAAAAGTGGTTTGTGACACACAAAATATTTGGGTATATAGAGTGAGATGTCCTGAGGTCAGGTTGATAGGTTTGAATATTTAAGGTCTGCCCCTTGCCATGGTGACAATTTTTATGGGCCATGTTCACACTGAGTTTTCTGAGCTGTATTTGGGCATGCCACTTGGAAGGTTAGGAATTTCCCCCTTTACAATGATTTCATATCAATAAAAACTAAATTTTTAACCAGTTCTTTTTCTTATCACCAAAGCATAACTAATAATATAAACAAGTAGAATACGAGTACGAAACTTCAAAGTACGAATATTTACAACCCCATACATACCGTTCGAATCATTGTTAGAGCGTCTAATATTTTCAATTTTTGTGAAGTTTTTATTTAGTAGCAGGCAATCAAAACATTCATCTATTTTCACAAAAAAAGTGCAGAAAACATCTTTACATTTTCTATTAATGATAATAATTTTAATAATTAATAATTTTCTAATTTCACCTTGCAGTTGATTAAATGTTATTCTAGAAAGCAAAATTTCCAGGAAATTTCTTATGTTGATATCCAATTTGGTGGAAAAGTAATTTATATCGAAAAATTTGACTAAAATGTGTAAAATATTTATATAGTTATAGCATGTTGCTCACTATGATTTAACCTGAGCAACACTGAATATTTGTTAGTAAACAGAATCATACGTAGAGAAACAAGCATTCAATACATTATACGAAATGTATAAAATGAAAGCTACTTACATTGACCACACTTCTCGCTTGGGCTCTGGACTAGCCAATAGTGTTTTCTTATGATTTTCTTCCATCTTTGAAGATCCTGCACCAATATCATTCTAGAAAGATAATTGTGTTTTATTATGATCGATATTGCGGAATTACAATATAATGATTATTTATTCTTGTATAGAATGTTAAGAATATTTTGCATTTTCTATCAAATGCAAAAAACTCCAGATGACTTAACAACTGGCTATGGACGATTGGCAACATAATACTTAAATATTTATGAGAATAATTAATAGAATTGTTAAATTTTCAGAATTGCATTCCAAAACATTATGCCCATACATAAAATACGAAGCAACTTATGGCAGCTACATGTGGACTATTCAGGGGTGAAAATCTTCCGCATTTACGCGGATTTCCGCTTTTTTTTTTCTTTCCAGAATTTTCGCTTTTTCTTCAATTATTTCTTTAGAATTAAATTATATCATGAAATTACTGCCAAAGAATAATTGTTAAAAAAAAATAATGAAAGTGTGAATATGTCCTTACTTTAGGGATTAGATTCTTCCAGCTTTTGTAGGTATTTCCGACTTTTCGTAAATTTTTGAGAAAATGACCTATTTTTATAATTTTTTTACGAAAAAATTCCGATTTTTGCCCTTTTTTGTCTTCTATAAACGTAAAATGCGCCAAATGAGACATATATTGCCAACGTTGCACTCCTAAATTTTGCAAGCTTGGAATTCCTCATCAAAGGTGGAAAGAGTTAGTTTATGCTACCATCAGTCCCCTAATTTAACAGACATGTTTAAAACCATGCGACTCAAATGCGTTTTTTCACGCACATACTAGTATCGATCTTCTAAGTTACAAGTAAATCAAATATACTTCCTGTTTGACATCAAATGTGCCAATCTGATAAACTTGAATACCTTTTTCAAGCACCCAATGGAATAATGTCCGTTTCTTTAGACATTGGCAGACTATCTGGTGTTGTTCTCATGGTAGACAGTACTGACTCTAATACTTAAGTACTGTCCCTATTGAATCTGCGTGAACTTTACCTTCTAGTCCTGATTAATGTCCCCAAATTTACATTAACTGAATTAAATTAATGGTGATCAAAGTTCTATTCAAGTTACTCCTTTCCAAGACAATATAACAGTGTAGGAAATTTGTAGATGTCTGTAGAGTAATCAGTTAAATTTCATGTTTCGGTGTTCTACGTGAATTTAATTTGAGATGTGAAAACAAAATATAGAAGTATTCAAGGCTATTGATAAGTGCTTCTAAATTAATTCTTGAAAAATATTTCCTCTCAATGCCAGCCATCGAACGAAGTTTTAAATTACTACTCTTAACATGTTAATGAGTCATAATGCTGCACAAATTAGTGATGAGTCACTTTGTTTATACAAATAGTTAATGTGCCGGTTTAGAGTCCTTTAGTTAAGTCCATGTTCAGTGAGCAGTTATAAACATCTGTGCATTTTTTGTGACAACAAAACGTAACATTTAAAATCGCAAATTTAGACTAGAAAGTTATGTATCGTTGAAATCGAGAAACAGTTCTGGGAAAGCATGGGGGGGGGGAAAGAATTATACTCACTCTTTCTCAAGAAATCTAACCTTCATGCAAAAGAAAAATAACACAGTAGACTTTTTACCAGTCTTTAGATCACCGTGTTCTTAGTATAGAAAAGCTTGTACATGAAAAATTTTGACCGGTGGATTTCACTTATAAACCGACAAAACTAAACAATTTGGTACAGCTACACTCTACGTTTATGAGTGATGGCAACGGCTTGGCGATTTTTTTTGGCGCACTTCTAGTAACGAGTTACGATAAATTAAGGCAACCCATCTTTCGTTGCTGTTGTGGTTTTCATGGCAACCTCGGCAAACTGGAACTTTTAAATTTCATTTTGAATATTCTAGAAAGTTCTTCCAAAATCCGTTAAAGTCGTTTGATTTCATTGATTTGTTTGAAATTTTTTCTTTCCTCTTTCTTTTTAAAATATCCTTTGATTGCATTGGTCCTTTTAAATCGTTTTCTGTGATACCATTGGTCCTTTTATTTGTATTTTGACAGTTGTGGAATTTTTATTTTCTTATAATAGTTTTCACGACAGGATTAAGAGTTTTGTTTTTTTGACCATTTTCGTTTTCATTATATTTTTACGAGAGAATTCTGACTTTATCAGGTATTATTTCTTGCTTTTTTTTCTTTTGTAAATCTTTTTCCTTTTTCAACATGCTCACTGTATTTAGTGTAATTGATAAGTTTCAGGTTATTCTTACCATTCGTAGCTTAGTTTCTCTGCTGGTTCACAAATGTGTTTTGATATGTGCTTGAACTTACTACTTTTTGTGAAAGTTTTTTAAAAATATACTTTTTAAAACGTTCTGAAATATGTTTAAAAAGTGTGTTGTAAAAAGAAAAAAAAATTGTGACATTTGAGTTAGGAAATAATTCTTTACTTGGCAACTTTAGAAGTGTGCCAAAAAAATCGCCAAAGCCGTTGCCATCACTCATAAACGTAGAGTGTAGCTGTACCAACAATTTATTCAAAAAACTAGTGTTTTCTTCCAAGAACTGCAAATCAGAAAATCATACTTGATAGAAATTTAACACTGATAATTGTTTTGTTTGAATTCAGTACGGAAGGTTGCCAGAAAATATATGAATAATTTACCAAAAATATTGCCAAATAGTTGAGGCAGTTGATAATATCTATGGTTATGGTGTAAAAAGATTCGTTACATAACCACAGTGCTATTGCAACTTGAACCACTGTGGGCTCATTTCCCAAACAGAAAGAAGTCCAAATACCTTCTGGAGATCTTTGAGGAAGCTGACCCTTATTTGTGACTTGACAAAATTGGGAAACTAAGCAGCAACCTAACATTTGGCACATGCAAGGATTGAACTCGCAACCAAGTGCTTAAGCAGGGTGTCTACTAAATTTCAGTTGGCCCATTTAGGGACTTTCTAAAATAAATGCATGATCTGACTTTACATGTTTATGTGGGTCAGTTAGACGCAATTATACTTTAAAATTCCACTTTTTTTTATTGCATATAGTCTAATCTCAAGAAAAGAGGACTCTAGTATAACATTTCAGCTTTAATATATAAGCTGTTTTCTAAATAAATTTTAAAAATAAAGACAGACCATAAATCATGTCAAAGTATATGAGCATTAAACAAATACTCTATATTATATTCATTATTTTTGTTTTCTGAATACTTAAAATTTTAATAAAAATTGAAGAAATCAATAATTACATTAAAAACATTTTGTTACTTAAATTTTTTATGTTTTATGCATCAAATGAAGTTGGTAAAAAATATATATATTAATTTGTATATTTAAAAAAGAACTGTCTCTGAATGTGGTTGCATTGGGGGAGTTACACCATTTTCATTTTATTTTCAGTTTGCATAATTTCTGTCTTAATTGTTCAATTTCATCATTTGCAGTTTGCATTTTATTTTTTTCATTTGTTTAGTTCAGCTGCAGCCACCTTTTGTTTTCGCCTTTAAAAAATGTGATAAATTTTCGGGACAAAACTTATGATTTAGGGACTTTTACAGGACCAGTTTTTCATTTTCGGGACATTCAGGACCCGTAGACACCCTGTTCAGTATAAAGCCGCATTTACACCGGAGTTGCAAATATTTGTCTTCCTTTTTGTGTCGAAGACATTTTTCAACCTACTCCGGTGTAAATGATTTGTCAACTTTTGTAGACAACACAAAGGAGTGAGCGCTCTTCTCACTCTTGTGTTTCAGACAAAATACAAGCGATGAGGTCAAAATGTCAGAGTGAACAAAAGACGGAATGAGAACCACAGGGCGCCGAAGGGCAGAGGGGAGTAGTGATTGTATGCAACATTGGAAGAAGACGAAATAGGAGTGCAATTTCACCCCAAATTTCTTTGCTGAGAAATGTCACCGAAAAATGTTGCAGTCCTTTGATCTTTACCGGCTCCTGATGGAAAACAAAATTGGTGTTGCAAACTCGCCACCCCGACACCTTGACGATAAAACTGGTGCCGTTTCTCAGAGTGTCCTCAGTGTTTGGAGGAGGGATGTGCTTGCAGCTCCGGAGTAAACAAGGACTTATTCTCTCTAATTGAGAGTTCTCAAACCACTTAACCACTGCAATTTTATGGTTGGTTGGGTTTTATGGCATAGCCACACCAAATATAAGGCACACAGCATCACGTAAATGACACATGTGCATAAGGAAAGCTTTAGAAAAGAGAAAACTAAGGCTTTTGTTAGCTGCAAAAAGTTTTTTGCACAAAGTGAAATAGATCCAGGGAGTAATCAAACTTTCACTGCCTACAACTTGCATTTAATGGAAATTATATCCATAATATTAAAGTTGAATAAATATGGGGATTGAGGATCTTGGTTAGAAGTCTACTTAGCAAACATGAAACATCCCAACTGCCTGTATTCTCAACATTTGTAAATCTTTTCTACAAGATCGTGATTTGAGATTTACAATCTGATTTTCTTTAAAAGTTTAGTTTTTGCCAATTAAATGATTAGTTGTTGGTTTTATGGCACAGGGGCCACTTTGGCCTAGCTGCACCAATCTGAAGGGTAGGGAGGGTAAAACAGAAGGTTGTTATACCCATATACAAATGAAAATGTGCCTCTAAGGGTACAAATTTGATGAAATAAAAGAGAATTTTTTCAGTAATAGGAAATATAACTTACAGCTTTCACGTCAGTTTGGTTATTCTGGTTCTCCAATACTGTATCATATATATTGCTGTTTTCAAAATTTCTAATATAAAAGAAATCTCATTTCAACATCATATTTCATAGATAAATTTGATTTTTTGAAACAATCGTTTTTATATTATGTGTCAAAATGTTATAGTAATATTTCTAAGTTTAACATTTTTTAAATAATTAAGTCTGATTGAAAACTATGAACAATCTAAATGAAAGTAAAATTTATGTATTTCATAAAAGTCCAAACATTACTATCAAAAATGTAAAGTAAAGATTAAACAAGTTGTCTAGAAAGTAACTTTTGAAATTTAATAACTCTAAAGACTAAAAATGTTTAAATGTTATCTTAGAGAATTTAGCAAAGACATATTTTAGCTGTTAATCCTGATACTTTTATAATGGCATTTCAATGTCACATAAAGACTTGGTAAATTATGCTTACATATCAAAAGATACTTGATTAACGGAATTCATTTCTTTCGCAGGTTCCATGTCTACGGCAGTATCAACATCATCCCATAAGTCTTCTACATTAACTGAAAGAAAATATCAATGTATATAGAAATGTAAATAAAACTAGATGCCTAAAGTTGGTTGCAGCAGTTTTCACATTAATTTACCCGTATTTAAAATAGTATTCATGGCAAAGTAATACTAATTATTTGAAAATTTGGCATATTTTTAATCACTTGTATACTTGTTTTTTGTGAAATTTTTTTATTAACATGGGTCTCATTTTATGTGTTAGACCAGGAGTGCTCAACACCTATGGCCCTTGGAACTGTTACATCTGTCAAGCCTGGACTAGACTAGAAAAAAAAATTTATTTTAATCTAGACTTATAAAATAATTTTATTAATTTAATTTTTGTCCACTTAGTTAAAAGAAAAATTTAAGTGGACATAGTAACATGCAAATGAGAATATCGGAGAAATTATAAGTTGTGTACACATGAATTCTAAAATGATGCTGACTGGTATTACTTTGAGAAAGCCAAGTTTTTTCCTAGGAATAGGGACCAGCATTTCAAAGGACTAAAAAGGCACAGCAATCTCGAACTGGAGATAATTTATCTTCAATAGTCAATGACCTACAAGTCACAATTTAAACAATCTTGTTTGATTTCTATAAAAGCCAGTAAAAGGGCAAGTTTAAAAATTTGACGGTGACTTGAAAACTTTAGATATCTTTGAGAGCATACACAAGAATGAACTAAAATTCCAGGCTAATTTTTAGAAACAAGGATTCGGGAGATGGGAATTTCTACAATAGGTAGGTAAGTATATTAATTGACTTTATACTTGAGCAACACAACAGGCTATTGGCAACAGTCCTGGATAAACCCCCGAAGTGGAAGTCCAGAGGACACAGCACCACATAATTTTGAACCAATGACAGATGACTAGGTTTCACCTGAGCTGGCACCCCACTCCAAAATTCTATACTATGCCAACCCTCTTTGTACGTGAGTCTTTGGTTGGATTTGAACACTTGTAACCCTCAGATATATAACTAATCCGTTACTCTTCCAACCAGTCTCGGAAAGAGCTTTACATAGTTAAGGGCATGACAGTGTTTGGCTTGTTTTCCAATACAATTCCAGCATGTCAGCAATAGAAATTGGAAAGAAAGAATTCCAAATTGGACACGAAAACTGATTGATCAACACCAAAGAGACTTAATGCCAAATGTCGCCCCAAAACTGCATTTTGAGGTAAACTTGATGTGCATCATGTAAGGCATTTGGATAGCAAAAGTGATATCTTTCCCTATGATTTGTTTTTTTAGCACATTTTCCTATTGATTTGTTTCAGATTTCATTGCAGAGGCATTTATAAACATCCATTTTAATGTTTTCTTTCACTGAACTAAAATTCTAGACTGGATGTACGGCTGGTTGGATGTGATTTAAAGCTATCCTCAATGCAAGTTTAAATCCAATTTATAAATAAAAAAATAAGATTAAAACATACTTTCATTTTCCCACATTTCACTCAGAGAGGGCGTGAGGCATTCCTCGTACCATTGCTCAGCTTTGTCGTCGAGTTGATCACCTTGTGTGTCATCATATGTCTGCAGTTGATCAGCCTCATTTATGCCAGCAACGTGTGTAGTAACTGGATCTTGACTATTGGCCTCTTGAGTGTCCCATGCTTCTTTACCAAGCTATGCAAATAGAAATTATAGGATCAGCAATAGCAAAGACAAGATCCATCAGTTTTATGACAAGCGCAACAATGTGCCTGTTTTTATTAGCTAGATTTGGCAGATGTGCTAATTTTGTTAAGTGTTGTTAATCAAACCAGGATCTTTTCTTTGAAATATAGCCATGCTTCATAAGAATGGAAAGATTAATTAAAGATGGTATTGGTATTTTTAATCAACGTCACACTGGAGCAACACAGCTATTGGTGACTGTGTCCAGGATCAACTCCAAAGGGAAAGCTCTGAGGGTAACCGTAATTTTGAACCACGGTCAGATGACGAGTTAATTAAAGATGAAACTATTGAATTATGTCTCAAATAATTTATTATTACTTTAGTTATATTTTAATGGAATGATTAAATTATTATTTCATTCAAATTTTAAATGAAGTTTAATTTAACTTTATAAATGCTGTATGACTCAAATAATTTAACGATATCATCCCAATTGTTTGATTTAAAATTACTTTCTTGTTTGTCTACACTTTTTTATGAGATATCTCAACTAGATTTTAAAGCTGATACTAATTCCATATATTTTGACAGGGTAGACATGGAATAAAGTAAAATTTCATGTGGGTTGGTAGATCTGGGAGCCGAGTGTCTGCTGATAGAGAGCTGTCAGAATATCTATCTACATAAATATTTCTCTAATGTATGTGGTTTAAAAATCAACATTATTTGTTTCATGACAAAAACTGATATAAATTACGTGAAATCACCTGGCTACTGAATTCATTTGCCAATTTTGTAATTTCGTTTAAATATAGTCGGTTCGAGCTAGGTAGCTGTACATTACTAAAATTAACAGAAGAGCTCACCACTCTGACGAAATTCTTTGGCAAACAGATTTCAAAAAGCCATGAGAAATCTCAAAGACAGAAATCAGCAGAGAAAAGAAAATGTGAGTGAACATTGAAAATGTTTAGGCCTCAAGAAATAGCAAAATGTCTTTGAGCAAATGAATGGGATATAGTTGAAGTGGACATTTCGGTGATTGGGATGACTAAAGTGTGCATTTTATTGTAAATAGGAATTCATACAAGTAAAAACTCAAAACTAATCTTTTGACTAATTTTACGTCACTTAGAGGTATGAAATGTGCATCAATGCTTGGGTTGATAATAAATGGCTTTAAAATGTATGAACTGCTACCAATACCACTGCCATCAGCAAAGAAGCTTAGTGCAGGTCTTCTAGTTTAGAAAACAACTTTTCTAATCAATAAAAGCACAGTTTCAGGCCATTGCGTTGCAACACCAAATTAAAAGGAACTTTTCATAAGTTTAGGTTCAAACATCTCTTGCAGACATAAACTCTACAAAATTTATATAACTACTTAATCAAGCACTATAAATTGCCAGGCGTGGCCCATATATTGATTCTTTTTTTAAGCTAATAGCGGATGGAAAAATATTTTTCAAACTTATCTTTGAGGAAAATTTTCTGAGGGGCTCCAAAAACAAAGTTCAATCAGTTTTTAATTCTAAGCCAAGGCAACTATGAAAGGAAAACACCAGAATCTGTGGTTTCTGGATTATTATGAAAACCTTCTTAAAGACGCATTTAGTTTTTTAATTGTGACATTTGATGGGTATTTAAGCTAATGTCCCACTGGAGCAACACAACGGGCTATTGGCAACGGTAGTGGATCAATCCCAAAATGGAAAGATTCAAGGACAACACCGCATAATTTTGAACCACGATCAGATGACGAGGTCACACCTGAGCTGGCACTCCAAACTTCCAACCCACACCAATGTAAGGACATTTGAAACCACATCAGATTTAACATGCACCACCTCACTTTGTACATGACGGTCTGTGGTTGGATTCAAACTCACAACTCTCCGATCGCTAGTCTGTCACTCCTCCAACTGGGCTACCGCACCCCTTCTAAATTTGAATTTCTTGGCAAGATCTTCAATGTCTCTTTCATACTTAATCTAGCACATTTTTTGTTTCAGCTGATTCCTTTTGCATGAGCCACTAAAATCGGATTTAAGTGGACTCTATTTTTTGCTACTATTTTTAAAACATTCATGCTACAATTTTACAGGTGCTTTGGCTGTGGCATTCCTGTGCACCTAACTAATGATGAATTCACCTTTATTTTCTTTGAGGGAAAAGCATTCATTTTGTTTCCAAGTTGATGTAAAAAGTCATCCATCGGGGACTTTCTTAGAGGTTTCGACTGTAAGACTGGCACACCCTCCTTGCAGCAGAGGTGGCGGCACGTTGCTTTTTCGAGACATTTGTGGTTGCAGGATCTCCTGTGGTTGTTTTCTAGATTATGAAATGAAGGTTCTAAAACAAATTTAAAAAAATAAGAAACTATATTTCTGTTGGGTAAATTAAATGGTGTAGCAACTGCAGGGTTCTCACTGTTTGCTTACAGCAAGTTGAGGAACATTTCAGAGACCTCAATTTGTTGATGATGAGTATTTCAAGAGAGTAAATAAAATTGACACGCAAGGCTCGGAAATTAAAATTTAATGCAAAATAAGTTTTAATAAATCAATTAGAGGTATGCAACAAAAATAAAGAAGAGAGGTGAAAATGTACAAATTAGAACTTATGAGTTGCAGGCAATTTGTCTTAAAATGTCGGACATACCAAGTAGTACTTTTACACAAACAAATCCATGAGTAAAAACAGAATTCAAGCGCTTTTCAAAAATAACAATAAGGAAATTGTATTGAGATTGCTAAGAAAATACCAGAGCTAGCTCATTTAAAAATTGTATTTTATTTTCAGCAATAAATGCTTTATTAATCCTACATAAATGTGAAAAAAAGATAGGATTTCATATAAATATAAATTTTTCTTACGTTGTATATCCTTTACCTTGTCTTCCTAAAAAAAATAATTTATATTCTTAATGGATAGTTTCAAAATAAGGAAATACTACACTGGCATGTAAAACTTAAGGATTAATTTTTAAGAATACTACCTCAAAATTATACAAAAAGCCTATAATGATTTACATAACCGACAATATTTAGTAAAACAATTGGTGCATATTCAAATTTCGGAATCGTGACGTCAGAGGCTCCTCTCCATTTTTTTAAGTTTTCCCACTCACCATGACATCTAGTGCAATGACACCACTTCAGTTCAGACTTTTTTATTCTGTTAGCTTCTCTTCATGTTAACATTTTTTTTGCTCATCAGTTCGGTAACTTGAAATACTTTTGTGTACTTTTCCAGGCCACTTCATTGCAAAGTAGCAGCTAAAAACCTTACTGCTCCTTACGTTCTGCATGCCAGTTCAGTTTGCGTGTCTTAGAATCAAAATAACTATAAAACTAGCAAAAAGCATTACTTTTTCAGAGGAGAACAAGTTTACTGGCTTGTACTGGATTGTGAACGATTTGGTCACATCCAAACCCACTAAGGAAAAATAGAAAAGGTTAATATACACCTTGTCAAAATGTACTGTATATTATAATGGAAAAATTGAATTAAATATTTCAAGTCCTTAGTACTTTGATATTATAAATATGAATAAACTTACCATAGGAGTCACTAATTAAATGAATGCTCAAAACATCTGATTTTTGAGGTCTTAGAACATCTAATTTTTTCACCCAAGATCCCATTTGGAGAAGCTGATAATCTCTGCATGAAAAGTAAATACAATAAAAGTATTAAATATTTTCATGTGTTTTTTTTTTAAATAAAATTAAACTTCTTTATACAGCTTTTTTAGTTTTAAATGCTGCAGATATACGTGTCCTAATAACAGACTTCAAAGTGAGTGATGACTGGAGTGACTTAAGCAATAGGTAGAGTAATCCAATGAGTCCAAGAGTAATGTTGGCTTTGTTGTATGTTTACAAGTGTGGTAACAAGTTACAAGGCATAAAATTCCAGAAAAAGTTTTGCAAGTCCTTCAGAAAAGTTGGCAAGTAGTAACATTTGCATACTACGAAGAAGGTCTATGTTGTGTGTAGAATGTTTTCAATGGCTCTGGGATTCTTTTTACAAGGGTCTTGTGAAAGAATGCATTAGTTGGACTAGAGTAGATAGGTGAATCTACGTTGCACTGAAGCAACACAAAGGGCTACTGGCAACAGTCCAGGATCAATCCTGTCACAATTCCCTGTCTGTCACCACATTGGTTAGGAACACAGATAGGTTACAAGAACAGTTCTAGTGGACGAACATCAATGTATGACAGTGCCTGAGTTCTGATACGTTCAAGAACATGAATTTTTTGTTATCCAATGGCGGGCATTGTTGATTTGTAATCCTTTTGCCACTACAAGGCCAGAAGTGATGGCCACTTGTGAAGGAGCATCCAATGGGCGACCATCATTACCCCTAACAAAGAACAGTATAATTTACATCCATGCCCTGACCCTGAATTCGAACCAGGAACCTTCCGATCCAGAGGCCAACACCTTAACCAGGTTGGTCGGAAGAACACGAAATATTGGGTGCTATTCTGAAAAAGAACACGAATAAGGACAGAATTGTTTTACAATTCAGAGCAGCGAGACATGCTTTTGCACCGGACAATGCGGCGTGTGTATTTGAAACTTTATATTGTATTATAAATAAATGTCCGTGTCAAATTTAGGTGTAGTGTTCCTCTGTTCTTGGCCACTACTATACACACTGTCAGTGAAATTAGACATCGCTTGGCCACTCTGACATATCCCGATGGGAAAAGGTTAGAAGACAATACACACCTGAGCTGCCACCCTACTCTGGAAACTTCCACACCACTCCAATGTGAGGACATGACAGATTTCATGTGCATTAGCCTCCATGTTCGACAGTCTTTGGTTGGATTGAGTTTCGAACTCCCAACCTTCCAGTTGCTAATCCCTTACTCATCCAACAGGGCTATAGCAGCCCTATTTAACACTGAAATCTCTTAAGAAAGTTCATCAGCAGAAAGTTGGTGTCTTTATAAAGTAGCATGTGCATCTTGTACCGAGACTGTCTGAAAAGGACAGTGGGGCTGTTTGGCAAAGTGGGACAGTTGAAAAGGTGAAAGTGATTGGTATGTCTTGGGCCATATGGCAGGTAGCTATACTAGTGAGACAAAGACTAGCAGGTGAAAAAGGGTATGTTAGTGTGGAACATTGAAGGATTTATCTGTGGTAATAATTGTATTTTAGGAGTTAATTTTAGGTAGTTTGATATATATGTCATACTAACAGATTAAAAGTCATAGACATGGCACCAAATTTAACCATCTGAGGGGTTCACATACACAATTTTACCACTAGCAAAACCTTTCAGTTGCTAATCCGTTACTCTTCCAACTGGGCTACTGCGGCACTTGTGTGTTGTGGGGTGAAATCAATACTACACTACTCGAAAATCTCATGATGCTCCGACAGTTAATAATGCTAGCATCCAGTGGAGAAAATATGCAGTTGGTCCTTGCATGTGTGCCACTTTTTTCCTGTCCTTTAATTTCCTGCTTTTGAAGATAGCCTCAAGCTCTAAAGCAGCATATACATTTAAAAACCATTCACTGGCCGTTCGGTGAAATTATTTTCACCACGAACTTCCAGCGATGCATGGGGGAAAAAAGAAACAACCTTGAACCACCAAGGTCAATGCTAATGCTAGCATCTAGTGGAGAAAATATGCAGTTGGTCCTTGCATGTGTGCCACTTTTTTCCTGTCCTTTAACTTCCTGCCTTTGAAGACAGCCTCAAGCTCTAAAGCAGCATTTACATTTGAAAACCGTTCACTAGCCGTTAGTGAAATTATTTTCACCTCAAACTTCCAACGATGCATGGGAAAAAAAGGAACCAACATTGAACCACCAAGGTCACGCCTTCATCAGCCTCAGGTAATGACGATGAAGCCTGGAGGTTCGCAGGCAGAATAAAAAGCAAACTACTCACAATGCCATCCAAATCTGAACCGAGATTGGCTTTGTGTTTGTCGAAAAACTGACAGGAAGCGGATTAACAGGAGCTGCTCATTTGGCACCCAAAACTCAGTCTTAATCACGAAAACTTGAGGCCTACAAATGGCTCGGCTTGCAAATATATACACGGCTTAAGACAGAACTTGGATCATCCACAGATTCGCTAGGATTGGACTCCTTTTTAAACTTAGTACTATAACTTATTTGTATTGTGGTGGTGTTGTGGAAAAGAAGCAACTAAAAAAACTGACTTACAAGGTTTTCTAAAGCTAAACATAAGATGGTTTGCTTCCTATCAAATCTCGGCATCCCAATTGTCGCTATTACACCTATCAGTGTAAAATAATTTTGAACCAAGAAAACAAGCTGCATATAAACAATACGAAAACATTTCAGTGCCATGCTACTGATAACCCCCTTTCCCATGTGTCTGCATATGACAGCCAACTTGTTGAAGTGTATCAGCTAGAATAAACATGATACACAAACACACCTAATCTTTTTGCATAGTATAATTTTGTTATCTGCATTTCCAATGATTAAGTAGCAGCCATGATTGTCCTGTTTTATTCCCTTTTCTTCAAGATCTTCACTATTCTTCAAAGAAACTTTAACACAAAGAGTGACATTTTCATTTTTCCCACTAAACATCTGAGAACGGAAAGGAAGCAATGTTATTAAAAGATTAGATTTTGCTTTTGTAAATAAAAATAAATTATTTTCATTGGAAAGTTAACTATGACTCACCTGCTCTAATTCAACTTCATATTTAGGTAAATATCTCACGCTATCAATAATATTGTTTCCGAAAGGCGGCTTGCGATTTAGGATCTACAATGGAAATAGGAGTTAATTTACTTTCACAATATCAGAAAGTGAATATCATAGGTTGAGTTTTCATTATGAATCATTTTAAGTCATTTTATGTAAGAAAATTTTAAATTAGCATCTCCTCAATGTAGCACCTAAAATGATTGTCCTCTTCTGTTAACTCAATATTTCATTTGTTTATCAAAAAACTTGAAACTTCCTGGTGATTCTTACACAGTCCATCTAAACTTCTAGACTTTACTCCAATTGGCAGGGCCAGAATTTTGTTTTGTTCTCACTTCATCATCATTCGAGTCTCAAACTCCATTTGTTCTGCACACTCCATTTGTTTTTTGAATGGACTGTATAGCTTTCATTTCAATGGTCCGATGTTATCCCACATAACCCATAATCTATCTTTTATACACAAGTCATAATTACATTTTGAAGCATTGAATTTAAATGCAGTGAAAGTTTAAAATGAAAGTCTTACCAATTCGAGCTCCCTGGGGTGCGTTTTGAGTAAAGTCTCGAAAGACGAAATACCTGCATTCACCAAAATAGTAGACAAAGTCACACCTATTAACAAAAAGGGGATCCAACGAATTGAATTCTCGTATTTAGATTAGGAGATTAAATTGCTGATAACACAACAGAAAAAGTATAACTTGTATATTTCACTGATAAGAGAAAAATAAGAAAATAAATTTATCTTTCCTTTTCTAACTAATTTTATGAAACAATTAATGTAAAGATATGTACTTACAATTGACCATAGAGCATAATGTGTATATTCTAAAATTGAGAAATATTTTCATTGCTTTATTGTAAGTAAATTTCCCTCATTGCTTTACTTTTGTGCTATATTTCATGAAAAGAAATACACTGACAAGCCATAACATTATGACCATCCCCACATTTTTCAATGAACTCATCTGGATGACGTGGAGGGCATGTGATTAAATGAGAATGGTATTTAACTGCTGCTGGAGAAGGTAAGTAATCATTCTTGCACTTACTTTTGCGAGTGATGAGAAAGGCTGCTGATTTAAGCAAATTTGATAGAGGGCAGATCCTAATGGCCTGATGACTCGGAATGTGTATCACTGAAACTGCATGACTGGTTGGTTGTTCACGGTCTGCCATTGTTAGTATTCATGCAAAGTGGATAAATGACAGTGACACCAGCAGTAGACACCAAGATGTTGGTCATACACATGTCATAAAAAAAAAGGACGTTGGAGACTGTCCCGCTTGGTAAAGCAAAATCGGTGGCCCAGCTGACAGCCCAATACAATGCAAGTCCAAGTGAAAGTGTTTCAGAACACACAGTTCAGCGGACACTGTTGGATATGGAACTGTGCAGCAGACGTCCTACTCGTGTACCTCTGTTGACCAAGCGGAACAAGCCCAGGAACATTGAGACTGGACCATGGATAAGTGGAAGAGAGTTGCCTGGTTAGATGAATTCCAATTTCTCATTCATCACGTCGATGGTCATGTCAGGGTACGCCGTCTGCCAGGCGAACAGTAGCTCCCGTCTTGTACAGCAGGTCATACACAAGCTGGTGGTGGCAGTATCATGCTTTGGGAGATGTTCTCATGGGTGACTCTGGGACCCGTAGTTGTGGTAGAACAGACCATGAACGCTGCGAACTATCTGAACATCATTGCGGATCAGTTGCACCCTTACATGGCGTCTGTCTTCCGAACTAGAAATGGAATCTTCCAGCAGGACAATGCCCCATGTCACAAGGCTTGGATTGCGTTGGAGTGGTCCAAGGAGCATACTGATGAATTTCACTTAATGTCCTGGCCACCTAACTCGTCGGATCTTAATCCGCTTAGAGTACATTTGGGGTGTCATGAAGCAGCAGCTCAGAGCTCAAACACCACCATGTCCGAAAATCTCGACTTTACGTGACCGCTGCTTAGACATTTGGTACAACCTGTCTCCAGTCATGTAACAAGAACTTGTGGCATCCATGCCCAGGCAAGTTACAGCTGTTTTGAAGCGAAAGGAGGCGCAACGCGTTATTGAGTAGGTGGTCATAATGTTTTGGCTCTTCAGTGTATATATTGTAAAAAATGTATCTGTTTGTATTGGTATATGTTTTGTATTGTATGTATTGGTATTATATTTTGACTCTTCAGTGTTATGAATAGAAAAATGTGCGTTCTAACAATTTCGCAATTGTTGATCTGTGTTTTCTTTGTGAGTTTTAAAAATTTTATCAAATGGACGCTGAACAATAGCAAACACCATGTCCATTTCTAAGATCGACTTATAAGTTGAAAAGAGCACTTTTCATACAACCACCCATCATAACAAGCGGGTGGTTTCAGACCTGGTGTACAGTCCCTGACAAAGAGTAA
This sequence comes from Metellina segmentata, assembly GCA_947359465.1. Classification (NCBI taxonomy): domain Eukaryota; kingdom Metazoa; phylum Arthropoda; class Arachnida; order Araneae; family Tetragnathidae; genus Metellina; species Metellina segmentata. The sequence continues at coordinate 19,310,250 of OX375883.1, read as the reverse complement.
AGTAAGTTGAAAAGGGGGGAAAGAAATAGTAATAATACTACTGATACTCGGGCGTTTTGGGTTTCTGAGGACACGGTCTTCAGACCCATATGGCTGTCAAAGGGTTAAGCATTACTTAATTCATCTATGTATGATGGCTAACATATATAACAAGCACTATTGCGTTATATTACTAGATGTGGTTCCTTTTCTAGCTCACATGATCAGATGTCATCAATGTAAATCTGGAATGTCGTTGCTGAATTATTAGTTTGTTATAATTTGTTACCAGCCTTGTTCGAGGGAATAAATGGGAAATCATTGATTATATTTATGGACACTATGGATGGTTGATTGGGTTGAGTATTTTTATGGCACAAAAGCCATATTTGGTGCACCATTTGGCCATGTGACACAAGATGGACAATGTCAAATAATGAACATACACACACTAGAGACGTTTTACTGACACAGATGGAGATAAATACATCCAGGTAGGAATCGAATATGTGCTGACTACAACTCACAGGTTGCTAACGAAGTGAGCAAACCTACTGAGCCATAACAGCCCTAGATACTATTGGAAATTAAATAATACTATGAGGATGTGAAATTCTCTGATCTCTCAGATGGTTTTCATCTAACTATTTGCAAACAGTTTGGATTTTTTTTTTCAAACCCTGACTGTCAAGACTTCCCAGAAGGTGTAAGAGGTGATCAGAAATAGTTTGGCTTGGTGAGTAAATTGCGATTTGGGGTGTAAAATTTCAAAGAATTGATCGGCAATTGAATGTTTTTCAAATTCAGGCTAACATATTTTTTGTCAGTAATGTCACCTTTCTTTGCAATTTAGCAGTCGAATATGAAGTTTTAAAAAAATATATGAGACTTCTCATTAATAAATATGAGAAAATTTCTATTATTATTTCAATTATGATACCTAAACGATACAGACTAGTATTGATTATAATTCTTCATTCTAAAGTAATTTTAAAAACTTGCTACACTAAATATTATTGCTTTGAATTGATGAACTACTGATACTTACCAATTTTCTCGAGTTGCCGAGAAACATACCTAGAATTTTCCCAAAGCCTTGCTTTAAAGCATTTTGCAAGAATTGTTGCCTTAAGCAAAACTGAAAACCCTTTTGAATCAAAACTTAAGCATTCTGCCAAACCTAAAACGAGCAAAACATTGTAAACATCAAATATAATGATTTAGTTCAAAACTCTCAAATTAATATTGCAAAATTTGAATCCTGCATACATTGTGTTAGTCGGATGCCACTCCTGAAGATTCTAGATATATCCTGGTTGAATACTGGCTCTGTAATGGACAGGCATCCAAGAGTTGCTTGTATTAAGCTATTTTAAATAAAGGGCATGAGTTATCAAGAGTTGAGAACTTTTTTTTTCAAGTTACTGAACAATCACAGACTTATAATTTACTGTCTACAGGGTTCTCACTCTATTTTATAAATATAATTCCCTGTGTTTTCCAAAAAAATGTTGACAAAAATTCCAGGTCATACTGAAGCCATTCAAAACATTTTTAAAGTGAAAAACCAAGAAATAATTTAGCATTCAATAGCCAATAATTAAAAACCAATTTAAGAATTATACACTGTAAAAATTAATACACTAAAACCAAGTAATTTTGTATTAAAATAACTTATTCAAATAATCCAACATATTTGACTTAAAAATCAATTTGTGACTTAATGTATCACTAGCCTCTGCATGGCTAGCCCGGCTTTGCCTGTGCCCGTGGTGTAAGGTATTAAGCTGGTGTAAAATTTTCCGCAGATTTCAAATCCGTTGAAGATGTATTCAATTAAACAATTATTTATTTAAAGAAAATCATACTTTTAAGTAACAATCTAAACTGAAATTTTCCGCAGATTTCAAATCCATTGAAATTTTTACTCTATCTTTAACGGTCTATTCGATAGAAAAAGAACATTGACTTCAGTTTAAAGATTTATCGTCGGGTTGGGAAATCAATCGCACACACACACACAAAATCATAACAAAAAAAAATTATCCTCGTTTTGCGGATGAAAAAAACTTGGCAAGATTCCAAACCCTGACTGCAAGGTTCGCATGAGTAGAAAAAGTTCTCCGCATTTGAAAAACCAATGGAGAATAAAACTATGAAATTCATTTTTAAATCTTCTAGATTAAATTTTAAAATTCAAACCAAAAATTGCAAAAAATTCAGACTACCTGCGAGCCAAATCTCCTTGCTGTAAATGCCATAGATCGTCAGGATTTATCGGCCGCGAAACAGACCAACAAACACTTCCTTTGATAATAGTAGAGATAACCATGAAATTCTCTAATTTAAACCAGTGTACAAAGCAAAGTCCTTTACCTGTTAATATTAGCCGTTTCTTTTAAAATCGGTTGGAAAATTCAATTCATAAAATAAAGTTATACGAAACTGTGTACGAATTGTACTCGTTAAATTTCTCCAAAGCGTCTGTGAAGCCATGATCAATCATTTTCCAGGTCAATGAGGTGATTTTCCAAGTTTTTAGACCCAATTTTTTTAATTTCCCCTGATTTTTCTGACAAAAGTAAATTCTTTGACAATTCTAGGTTTTCCCTGACCCGTTGGTATCCTGTGGTAAGTAAAATGTTCCTAAATAGTTCTACATGTATTATAGATTATATTAAAGTGATAATCTTGCATAGGTAGAGTAATTATTAAAAACGACAGAAAAAGATAACTATTTAATGATGATCTAATTAATGTTTCATAAATATATATTCAATTAATACTGAATCCACATCTGAGTGCATGGAAAATGTTTTATTAAGTATAGAAAAAATTTCAAACTGGTACTTTGAATGTATTCTAAGAGTATATAGAAATTAGATAAACTAAAATTTTCAGTATTGGACCTTTCAACTTCCCTAATGTCTTTGCTAAAGGATTAAAGCTTTTGTCTAATACACTAGGCAAAATTTATTTCGTTGCTATTAATGAAACAGACAATGCTTAGTGTTAGTTATTCAGTGTATTGAAAAATTCAGGCATCAAAATATTTATATTTTCATTTAGTGGTTTTTCTTTTAATTTTGCCTTTGTTTATCATTGGTTATTTTTTGTTACATGTAGGCTAATAACGCAAATTTAACTATGAATGCTAAAATAAAACAAGAATATTCATATTCCTTATTAAAAAATGTACAATGTTACTAAATTTTCTCAAATAATAGTATTTTAGATACCATAATCTCAAACAAAACTACAGCTTAAGATCACCCTATAACAATATCATCCAGTCTATATTCTGTCATGTAGCTTCAACAACTCATTAAATGTCACTGAGAGTTCCAATATTAGTGTTTTTATGCGAGCTTGTGTATGAGCCATAATTGTGTGAAGTTACTTCAATTAATTAAAAAAATTTGGGAAATGATTCACAAAATTTAAATCAAGACATCAGTGGAACGTTTATATTTAAATACAATTAGTTAAATAAGCAGATATTTGTGATAAATCACTTTGGATTTTTCTTTAATGTGTTTCAATTTTGAATAAATTTCCTAATATTCCTGTTCACATCATGTCTATATATAGAAGAATTATGGGACACTGTGAGCATTGCATCCATATTAAAAAATATCGATTTTGAAACTTGTGTACAAAATAAAAATTAAATTGTGTTTAAATTTTAAAGTTTTCATTTCGTTCTACATGTCAAAATGGGAATCATTTCAAGAAAGCCACACGTACAAAACATGGAGTTTTAGAACAGGGAAAAGTTAAATAAAGATTCCATATGGTAAATATAAATTTATCAGTAATTCAACACAGTAGATGGAATAGCTGTCTAATCTTATAACATCTTATAACACATACTCTTAAAACATATATATATATATATATATATATATTCTTAAACCATTAAGTTAGTAGTGAATGAGTTAATGATATATTTTATAGTATATTTAGTTATAATTTATAGATTTCTTAAGTTTGTTAATTATAAATGAACTTATAGCTGTAAAATATTTAATTGTGAACACATTACCAGTTAATTTTCATTGCCTTAGTTTTAATTTTACCAGGAAGTGGGTACCTGAAAAAAAGAATTCATTAAAACATTAAATTTTCTGGACATGAAAATTAATTTTAATTTAAAACTGCCATTTGTTCTGATTTCATGTATCAATAATTAATTACTTTTTAAGATATTCATTACGAACACAAAGAGAACTATTTGATATTTTCTATCTTCGCGATTGTTAAAGATAGAATAAAATTTTCAACAGATTCGAGATCTACAAAAAATTCTATGCAAGATCAATACCTCAGGAAGTCTGGATTTTACGTGAATTTGTGACATGCCCGTGTCATGTCGGGTAAAGACGGGACTCATTCTTAAAATTGTTTTAATGTTTTAGTATCCATAAGGTCACAAAAAGAACTGTCACAGGCAATGCCATGCTGGCCTGCTAGTATCTGACTATTTTAAGAAAATCGCTTTTGAGTTTCGCCCTGCTGAAAAAACGTTAAATGTGGGACATTTTTCGAAGTGATAACATTAAATACGTTTTTTTAACATTGAAAGTATAGGAATTATTTGGGATGAATGAAAAACTGGATGAAACCATTTATTAATTATTATTTATATTCCATTTATTTACAAAAACAAGGTACTTGAGGCCAGAGAAGTGTGAGCGGCGAGCTAAGGCACCGGGGGTAACTGCGGTACAAATTGCATGCAGGTTGAACGTGCGTCGCCGCATATTTATGTTTTCATAAATTAATACTAAGTACGTAAATGATTTTTGTTTACTCTCAAATCCTATGTGAATAAAGGCTTTTAATTATTGGTGTTAAAATAATATTTACCGAATCGTGGCATTTTTATTTTTGTTTAGATGATTTAAAAATTTCTTTTCATTTACTCTCAGTTGAATATCTGCAAATTCTTTGCATGAAGAGACCAAAGCTAACTGAAAACAATGAAATGGGTAAATGTCATGATATTTTAAGCCAAATAATGTGAATGCATAGTTAATTTTGAGAAACTACAATTTATCTTAATCTGACAATATTCCTGGTCTCACACTTGACCAGCATGTGACAAACCATGACATGCATACTCCGTTTCTGTACAGAAAACATCAATATGCATGTGTACTTGAATAGTCAATTTAAAAACAGGTTAATAGGATATCGGTACGGTCAAGATGAAAGTAATGAATGCAAAATTTACAGCAGCAATGACACTTTGGAGACAGTAAGCAATTTTCCTTTCCTTCATTAGTATCTATACCTAGTTATCAAGTGCAGAACAGCAGTATTTGAGGTTTATACATACACACAAATTGGAAGAAAATAAACATATACCTGCTTAAGTAAAAGCAACGAGTTAAATTTAATTTAAAAACCACAAGCTTACAAAACTGCAATTAAAGGAAGGGTAGTTTGTGTATATAGTATTGATGTACACATCTAATGAAATTGATCGAAAATTAGTTAGAATGTAAACAAAATATAAACTAAAAGAAATAATTACAGACAACCCAGATTAGGGTCAAATTAAATATGAAAAAGGAACTCTTCAATGGAAGCTACCGCATAACAAAAACCAAAGGAATCCAGATAATTTAAAATTGCAAATTTTGTAAGCTAAAAATCAATGAACTGATTGAACGATTTTGTTCATGCAATGTGCACATCGGTAATAAGCTGAGTTACACTTGTTGGTGTATTAATAAATCATACATATCTTAATCATTTAGATTATTGCTTTTGGTTCTTTACATCAGTGATAACAGAGTTATGAATGCAACATCCCAGAACAATCCTATAGTTTTTGGTCTTATTTTGAAAACAAGTGTTCAGAAGTTGTAACAAATTAATTGATTGTAGATTTCTAAGTCGGATGCCAGTGCATGCATTTTGCCCAAATTTGGTGATATAGATTATTTTTTCCTCAATGTTGTGCTGTTTTCAGGAAGATAATGGATGGTTATAAGAGCAGTTACTATTACATAAATAATTAGGTGTGAATTCAATGCCCAAAAAGTTGTTACTATATCTATACGTTTTGGTTCCATCAATGTTAGTTTTCATGCCTTTAAAATGTCCTGTTAGTCTGGATATTGTGGGGATTTTTCTAGTGTTGATTAAAAAAATTTTGTGGTACGAGTTTTAATTTTACCAAATCATTGGCATTACTACGAGGGTACAGCTGCAGTCTACGTTTATGGTGGAGGCAACGGCCTTGACCATTTTTTTTTGGGCGCACATCTGAAATCGCCAAGGAAAGAATTATTTCACAAATATTTTTCTTTTTACAACGGAAAATTAGAACTTCAAAACACACTTAAAAACGTTTTGAAAAATATATTTTTTAAAAACTTTTACAAAAAGTGATAAGTGTAAACTGAAATTATTTTACAAAGGAAAATAATTAGTTTAAGAGGAATGCAAGAAAGAATACAACCTGATACGTCAGAACTGTACAGTGAAAAAAATTATAATAAAAGAAAATTCCACAACTGGCGAAAAACCAATAAATGAATCCATGAAATCAAAGAAAAAATTTCCATGGACTTTTAACAGATTTTGAAAGAATTTTTTATAATAAACAAAATGAAAATTTAAACTTTCTGTTTGCAAAGGTTGCTATGAAAAACAGCGATAGCCGTAAATACAGATGGGTTGCCATAACCAACCATAACTCGCTAATAGAAGTGCATCAAAATAATCGCCAAGGCCATTGCCACCGTTATAAATGTCGACTATAGCTGTACCATTACGAGTTTGTGGGGCTTGTTCAGCATTTAACCATCCGGCTTCCTTTGCCAATTGATCTGAAGCTTCATTTCCTTTAATGTCCACATGTGTGGGAATCCACTGAATAATGCACCTTTTCTCCAAGCACATGAATTGGTAGAGAAGTGAATGGATACCTTGGACCATTTTAAGTTGCCATTTGCTATTGCGTCTAAGGCAGATCTGGAATCACGAAAGATAATAATTCCCTCAGTCCGTTGTACTGATGAGAGATTTCAATAAGTTTAAGATAGATTCAGATAGTTGGTGAAAATGGAGGACAGTCTTTATTTGTAATTTCTCTCCATCTGAAATCAGTAGAAGTACGCTCGCACCTCCTTTATTCATTTTAGAATCTGATAACCCACCAGTGTGGGCTAGTGTGACGAAGTTGTTATATAAATAGATTTTCCCTTTTACACAAAAAATGCTTATGCATTATAAATGAATTGATTCTTTAACAAGGTGGCAACAAAATCCTCAAAAAAAAGTTCCCTGATAGTGTCACAAAGATTTCCCTGGTTTTACAATTCCCTTAATAAATGTTTTGATCTGTGATTGGTATCGACATACAGTATCCACACATTATTTTTAAATATTTAGAGTCAGATGGGGGTAAAAGGAAAATTCTCCACAAATATTTTGTATTTTTTTCTTTTTCAGATATTTTAATTGTCATTGTAAGGGTTGGAACCCTTAATGGAACTCATACAATAGCAATTGTAAGAGTTTGATTATGAACTTATTAAATCTGACCCTACATTATCATACTATACATCGAAATCAAATGCAAATATAGATATATAATTCTACAAAAATGCAATTGCAAGCAAAGAATATTAGTTTAATGCACAAAAAAACATTATTAGTAACACAAATTTCAAATTGTAAATCATAAGCTGCATTGCCGGCCTCACGGTGACTAAAAACTTTGGATGCAAAAAAAAAAACGGCTGCGTCGGTTTTTGAAAGTTACGACACCAGTGTTCTTTATTAGAATTACAATTTCGTCAAATAAGATTTATTCGATTCTCAAAGTACTTGTAATTGCACATCTTTAAATTGGACAAACGATAATTAGTTGCTGTTTAAGTTATCAAAATTTCACTGTTTATTTGTGAAATTTGGAAATTTTCCTGATGTTTCCAGATTTAAAAAGTTCCCTGAGAATTCCCCGTTTTTGAGATTCTGTTATCACTCTGTTTAACAATGGCTGTAAACTAGTATTTTTGATAACAGGGAGAATTCAACACTTCCGAATTATTAAGATATTTATTCTGTAAATTATTCTACTCTAAATTTTACTTTGTATTTTACTCTACATTCTGTAACTGCCAATGGCAGCTACATTTACATGGTATAAAGTAGGAAGTACAGATATGGGATTGGCTTAGACAAAAGGCAGGTAAAGTAATACAAATTTATCAATGCTTTAGTTTTAAGGAAGTGGAACTAAAAAAGCAGTGATTTTATAAAGAAAAATCGCCATAGAAAATACGAATTTTTAAAAATAAAATAATATTACTGAATAAATTTAATATACTTAAAAGGCAATTTACCAAATCAGATAAATTTTCACTGCCAGTCAAAGTTGAGAACATTTTCATGGTCTCAAATGCAATATAATATTTTGCCATCAGGCGTCCAGTACCTAAATATACAGAAACGAAATTGGACACGAGGTTAATATTTAAAATATAATTAAAGACATTCAATATTTGATTTAATCAAACATTATAGATTTTAATCACAAAAAAAAAAAACATCATAGGAAGGAGGTTTTTTTTAAAAGGTCAAATACCAGTAGGACGCAGGTTAAAGCTATCATCATCCATATAAATGAGTTTGTATTTCCTCAGGCCGTTTAATTCCTTAATGCACATATCTAAAGAAAAAAGCACAGTATGAAAAATGTTTTCCTCCATAATACAATTATTGCACTTTAAATAATATAACTTTTTATTGAAGGTTAACATATTTACCTTGCAGCTTTCTTTCGATTTTTTCTTTAGACAAATCCATATTGATTCCTATAAAAACAATAAATAGTACAGAAAATATATGGTTCTAACAAATACAATTATCTCTGCATAGCTATGTTTCAACATTATGTACAACATCTTCAAGCTGATATTTATTGTTTTAAATGTTTTTTTCTGTCAGCATGTACGAATACAAAAGAAATCAGCTTCATGTTTCAGTAAAAAGCCATATTTAGTTTCAATATGTTTGTGAAGTTTGTAAGGTATTATGTTACAGTGTTTATGCTATCTATGTTTAATAATGATTAGCAGTTTTAAAATTTTGTAGCTTGAACCTTGATTTGAAAGGCTTGAAGCAAGGCTGACCTTGTAGATACTTTTAATTAAACGTGAATCAGGTATCATTTTAGTGATAAAAAATATAATTGAGATAAAATCTTTCATTTTAGCAACAGAAAGAGAATAATCTTTTATTGTACAATCGCGGGGAAAAAACCCTACAACTCCTTTATTTTGAGCACTGCTGTTAATTGATGAAATAAGAGAACAAACACCTTAGTATAGGCCAAATTAATTCAATTATTGGACAGAAAAATCAGGAAAGAATTGCTTCCATTTGATAACTTTAACAGAAATGCATATTTTACTTTAAAAGGAAATAGAAATAAATGCTACCATAATGCTTAGGATTCTTAAAGATCCGTTGAAACAAAAAGGTTGCTTTCAGCCATTCCATAGCAATCGAAACATCTGATATGGTACCCAGCACTATTTCTGCATTTAAATGCTCTACAATATGCTTGTGGAGGCTGAAATATTTAATAGTGATCATAAACATCAATATTTATAAATTACACACAACCCGCAAAATATGGTAATCAAACAATTTTAGCACTCAGGAAAATTAATGGACATTATAAAGCCTGAAAATACCATAGCAGTAAATTGCTTTTTAATTTATTTTTGCTTGATTCTTTTGAATAGAAATCGTCAGTTAATAATTCAAAAATAAGATACAACTATGCAAAATTAAGATGTTGCATTAGACTCAAACAAGTTGATTCTAATATTTATAAAAGTGTTAAGATGAATTACACAAAAGTATATTAGATCTTTAGTGATGTCATACATTTATATAAACATGTAAATTATTGTATCTTATGAAAAGCCAAATAACCTTTTTTATAGAAAAATATTTTTCTAACAAATCAGATTATAATTCAGTATAAATTATAGATATTGCAGGTTAATAGTTTGAGTATTGTAAGATTGTCACTACAAAATGAGAATTTATTTATATTTATAAATTGTTGTCTAATATTCTTAAACTAATATCAACTGTAAAAGTACATCAACAAAGAGTAAATATCTCATATATATTTCTTAATATTTCTCATTTAAAAATAAATATTCCTAAAATTACAATTATTTTTGACACTTGTTTTGTTTTAATTTAGTGACTAACAAAGTTAAAGAATTTTGTATCTTCATAACTTTCATTTTACTTTTGTTTGCACAGTGAATAATTTTACTGTGAATACTTTCATAAAACTGCTCACTGAAATCTTAGACTCTCATTCAAAGATTACATTTTAACACCACAGCAAATATATCAGTACTTTTGCAATAAATGCAAAAAATATGTATTAATCTAAGTAGAGTAGTACTGCTTTTACCCCCAAACAACTAATTGACTAAATAACAACACTTAATGGTTGGAAGAATCCATGAGTTTTTCAACCTTTATATAGATTATAGTGCTCTTTTCCTTAGAATAGAATACTTTGGAGATATTCCATTGTTCCTTTCCTTATAATAGAATCCTTTAGGAATATTTATGTATTTTTTCTTTATGTTTACGCCTGCCTGAATTGTAACGCGGTAAAGACAACATTTGAAGGTCACGCACGTCATCACCCTTCCTGATGCAATCTTTAGCGATTCTTTCGTCGGCTTCCACCAGGGGGGTTTGTCCCTCCGCAGATGTGATGTGTCCTTCCTTGTGGCGTGTTCTATGTGTGTGGTTGTTTGTGAGAGCCATTAGTGTTAAGTGATGTGTTATAATTAAAGTTTTGTGAGTGAAATTGTTGAGTCTTGTGTGTCTTTAACTCAGTCTAGAGTGAATTACGTTAAACACCTTAATAGATTGGTTGGTTTTGGATTGTATGGTGCTAAGGCCATATTTGGACCAGGTTGCGACTAACACAAGACAATAACAAGGGATGAAAAAAAGCAAAAAATAGAAAGGTACATAAGAGTAAAACAGAAGGGAGGACAGATCACTCGGCAAACTCCTCAGAGGTTTAATGAAAATAGACCATGAAGAAATACTGAGAAAAGATTCTCACCTGCTTTCTATCAGTTGGTTACCACTCACAATTGATTCATATTTTCCCTACAAACAAAAGTTAATAAAAATTAAGTTATTTTTCAACTAAATAATCTATATATGTAATAGATATTTTGTAAAAACAACAAACGAAAAAGTTGAGGTCACTTTAATCCAGGCCTCGAAATATATTTTTTAATACAGGTGCACAAGGTGCACCTAAGGTTTTAAATTAGGTGCACAGGTGCGCCTAGCGGGAAAAAATTAGGTGCACAATTTTATTTTCACGTGCACAGTGCACCTGGGTATTTCGAGCCCTGCTTTAATCTATCAAAACTGTTATTGGTTTTGGTTTCATAACAAAGGTTTTTGAAATCACAACAAAAATAATGTGCAAGTATAATCGTAAAACTTAATATGAAAGCGTGAAGAAAATGCGTACCTTTAAACTGGACTTGGTCATTATCACTGCAGTAGCACTTGTATCAAACTAAAACAAAGAATATGCTGAATCATATGTTATCAAGGGACAGTAAATCTTACCCTGTGGTTTATTCCTAAAAAAAAACTCTTATTTGACAGAGCATCAAATAGACTATCCGAATCTCTTAAAATCCATATTTTTGAGGATTTTGTGTACCAACTCTACTCAAGTAACATCAAACAAACGGGTAGTACCTGAGGCCTTCCTGCTCTACCAATCATCTGGAACAGTTGTGTTTCGGTGTATTCCTTATAACAGCCTGCAGCATACTGGGCAGTAGATTTGATGATCACCAAGTGTGCAGGGAAGTTGACACCCATGGCGAGTGTGCTGGTACAAACTGCAAATATGATCAGTCTTCAAATCTTTTAAATTGGAAACTTATTCACAAGTAGAGTAAATACTGACACTATAAAAAACACATTAAAGCAAGCAAGTTTATTTTATTCTGAAAATATACTAAATCATATTGCTTGTCCGAGAAATCCTTTTTTGTCCTATGCCCCCGGGAGCAGAAAGTGCTTAAAACTGTGATGTACGCTGCAGAACAATTTTTCTTAATTTTGTAAAAATTTTGGCCAATTTTAAAAAAATTGTAAGTTACGATGTTCTGCAGGGCAAAGAGTGCACCTTGCCACACTGATTTTACTTCTCTAGCTATGAAACAACCTCCCCACACCACCCCAAATTACCACAAACACTTTATAAATAACACATCTTCTACGTCAATGACAAAATATTTAACTTCGAAAGTGACCAACCCAATTGCAAATTTTGAAAGTATACAGTGGTTTGAAATAAAGCAAGTTAATTCATTTTGATATTTTATTATAAATATGTAATACATATTTAGCCGATAATTGTGTTTTACTCTGTTTTTGCTTTTACAGCAGTTTTCAAAATCCAGACAAAATGCCTGCAGAATAATTGCAATTGCTTGGAGTTGTGTTGCAGAACAATGAATATAATTCTGCACCTGGGCCTATGACTATCACCGGCCTATCTGCCATCAATCGATGAACAGCCCAACAGAGTTACGAAGTGAAAAATGTGGCTTGAAAACACTAACTACAGTACTTGCAATTCATTTGTCAGTAATTTTAGGGCAGTACTCCAATCATTTCGTCCAGTTTTCAAAGGGGATAGATAGCTGATATCGCTACTCCTTTATGGTGTAGGAGTCTTTGTAGGAAGTCATGTCTGGTAAGAAGTCAAAAGCAAGTGGCCAGATGGGTGGCAAGACAAATATGCTCAGTTATAAGGTGGAAAGTTGACACTATCCAATTCTGGTTTGTAAGGAACCTTTTCAAGACAATCACTCTTGTCCATTGTTTTGTAGCTATTCTGCCCAGCTGTTGGTAGTAGGAAGTTTGTCTATCCTATGCTCGTCTTCCACCTATCGGCCATCAATCGACAAGAGTTCTGGAGTGAAAAAATGACTTAAAAACAATATCAACAGTATTTTCAATTCTACTATCAGGGATTTTTAGGACTGTCCTTGAGGTGATCTCCAGTCATTTTATCCAATTTGCAAAAGGACTGATCTCGCTACCACAATACGATGTAAGTAGTCATGTCCAGTAAGAAGCTGAAAGCAGGCAGTTCCTACAGCTCTGGACAAGGAACGTGGGATACGAGCTTTATTCCTAAAAAAAAAACAATTCCAGTTGCTTCCTGTAAACATCCCTTTTGTAGATTAAGTCTAAGTCTTATAGCTTCTACTCTCGATGTTATGTAGAAGTAAAGGGGATTTAGGCTGGGTCAAATGCCTATGCGATTGATACGCCTATTCATTGCCACATATATCAGTGAGTTGGAATCCACTGTACAGCAACCTTTCTCTTAACCTTACCAAGGTGGCCTAGTTTCTCTCTACATCGATGTGCAAGATCATATTCATTTTGACTAGGGGTGGTAAGAGCTAATATTGCTGCCTGGGAATCAATGAAAAACACTAATGGCCTTATTCACAAGTCTCGAGTTAACCCGAGGATTAGTTGATCGGCGAGCCAAAGTTAAATCGTCGATCACCAAGAATCAGATTCTCAAATGACGGGTTAACTGCTCCACGGATTAAAATGATACGCTCCCTGTGATTGGTCACTACTGCCTCCTCACGATCACGTGATAATGTTTACATTTGTTACAACGCTCGAATCTGCATTCATAAACACGTACTACGCCGCAGAATTGATTCCAAATTGTGATTTTAATAGAACACACACACCATTTTAATTTGGGTTTGGAAAAAGAAATGCAAAGGTTCAAATTGGATTTTTATGAAAATCTAAATTTTGCAAGAAAGAGTTGTACACAATGCCTTCACAAATTAATGTAATTCAATTATCTTTTTAACTTGTCAGTATGGGCATGTGTTGGTGTAAAGGTGAAGTAACACACACTTGCATTGTAATTTTTCTTTCATTCATTATAAATCAACAAAATAGTTTTTATTTCACAACGAATTTGTATTTGTTATGGTCATATTCTAAAGTTTGCTCTCTCACTGGTACCTACTCTAGCGAGCCAGAATAAAGTTCGAACCAGAACACATCGGGGTGTATCTATTTTATCGAAAATTTAATCATCTTCTTGTTTTGATTTATATAAGAACAGTTGAATGTGAATCATCGCAAGAGTACTGTAATTTACCACAAAATGAAGTGCATCATCCATTTAATGGTATATATTGCTTCTTTTGCAAAAAGATAGTACTGCACATGCGTAACACTCAACCAAGAGTTAATTCGCCGATTTTGGAGGATCAAAATGTAACACTGAAACGGTGGTTTAAACCCAGGATCAGGTATTGTCAATACGTTTTTTTGACAACCCAGGGATTATCGTTAATCCGCAGTTTAACTCAGACTTGTGAATACGGGAAATGTGTTACAGTGCATACTAAAAATGCTACATGCAGCAGCAAACTTGTTAAACAAACACATACAAATAATTAAAGCAGCATTTTAATGAAACACATACTTAAGACTTGCAGCTGGCCATTTAAAAACATTTGCTCGATTAATCTTCTGTCTTCGAGGGAAAGTCCTGCATGGTGAAATCCTATGCCATTCAAAATGCATTCTGCAAACATCAATTTTTATACTAACGTTAAAATTGCAAGAACATATAGCAATGAATTATACTTTATCTAGTGATGCTTATGTAGTAAAATAATACAATGTAACAGAATAACGTCGGCTAAGTTGTGATACCTTGCAAGTGCAAAATGCAAATTTTACAGGAGGAGCAAAAAAACTGTGTATAAAATCGAATACTAGGTGTCACTAATGTACATTTTTCCATCTTGTTGATCTGATGAATACGAGGTCTCACTTCACCAATGCGCATATTTTTTGTGAAACTCATGACTTCAGAAACTATTTTTCGAGAAATTAGCGCTTACGAGGTATCACATATTAGCCGACGATAAAGCTTCATAAAGTAATGACTGCTTGCATCATAAAACGCTATTAATGTCACAATGCTTACAAAGAATAAATTGGTGCTACTTGAATATGTTACTACAGTCAAAATTAGAAAAAAAAAATCACACAGGTTGATTGGTTTAACTATTATACATAAAAAATATACGGAATTTGGAGTCTTAACTATGGAAAAAAACAGCACTTTATACAATATGGATTATTTTTCATGCAGTTTTATAATTCTTCATTTTAATCATAAAAATCGAAAAAACCCTTTCGTTTCCTCTCTTTAACCAATTCTAAAGTAGGTAACAATTTTAGTAACATTAATTTTTTAAAAATAACTAAAAATCACCAAGGAAAACTATTTAGGTGTTACCAAAATAACGATTATTTTTCAATTGCCACATTGTGATCACCTCTGATTCAATATAAGCAAATTCCATTTCAACTAGATTATGGAATTAAATTACTTCTCAGAAGCAATTATGGAATTATTATTGACCCATTATGATAGAGGTTGTTGGATGGTAGAGGAGAGTTCTTCATGTGAACGTGACCATTACTCTGTACAACGATTTGAATATCTGGGATACCACTGAATTGAACCCTGGTAACTGTCAAATATTCCAATCAGGTATTTGCTGAAATTTATTTTGGCAATCACTCTTTAGTGGATCAGCAGGGGTCTCAGTACAATAGACTATTAGTTGCAGCGCTGGCACTCTTCAGAGTCACCCCTTTAACAAGTCATAAGTCATGGTCTATACTTTTGTAACAAAGAAGCTATGGCCATTAACACCCTACTTTAATAATACCCATAAAGTAGGGATTGATGAACTTATTCCAGCCACAGAAATGAACTTAAAGTACAATAGCATATTTAAGGTGTGTCACTGTAAAAGGGCCTATATCCATTTTCGGTTGGAAATTGAGTTGAACAGTGTTTAAAAAGCTGTGCAGTTAGACACATACACTGTCAAATTGTATCAAAGGGGGTTATACTATGAGTTGGTAAGAATAATTCAAAAGAGTTTTATAGCTATTCCCACTTACAATTTATTTGTAACAGTTTTTCCCACGTTACTGGGAGTGGGTACCTTTTTGCGGTGACACGTCTCATTTAACCTATCTCCAATATGAAGTACTTTTGAAGTATTTATGAGATCAGCCCCAAAGGGAAAGATCCCAGGAAAGCAGCTCATCATTTTGAACCGTGTTCAGATGACGATGTCAACACTAGATCTGACACCCCACTCTCCAAACTTCCACATCGCAGAAAAGTAAGAATGTCTTGTGAGGTAATTTTAAGTAACATCGTACTAAAGCAACACAACGGGATACTGACGACGGTCCAAGTTCAATCTGCTAAAGGAAGCTCCAAGGACACCACCACATAATTTTGAACCATGGTCGGATGAAGAGCCAATACCTGAGCTGGTACCCCACTCTCCAAGCTTCCACACCAACTAAGAATGTTTGAGGCCATGACAGATATGATATGTACCAGCCCCTATGTACACGATACTTTATTTGTACAGTGAAACCACGATTTAATGCAATCCACATTTAACGATTTTCCACATATAATATCATTTTATTGGTCCCGAATAATTTCCTATACTTTCAATGTTAAAATCCTGTATTTAACGTTATCACTTCGAAATATTTTGTACATTTAACGTTTCTTCAGCGGGAAGAACTTTTCTTGATTTTCTTAAAATAGTAAGATACTAGCAGGTCAGCACAGCATTGCCTGTGACAGTTCTTTTTGTTTCCTCACGGATACTAAAAAATAAAAAGGAAAAAACAATTTTAAGAATGAGTCCCAACATGACACGGGCATGTCGCAAATTTGCCTAAAATTCAGACTTTCTGAGGTATTGATCGGGCGTATAATTTTTTGCAGATCTTGAATCCGTTGAAAATTTTATTCCATCTTTAATGATAGCAAAGAGCCGACCAACTGGTCTAGTGCTTAAGGTGTTGACCTCTGGATCGGAAGGTTCCTGGTTCGAATTCGGGGTCAGGGCGTGGATATAAATTGTGCTGTCCTTTAATAGGCGCAATGATGGTCCTCCCACTGGGTGCTCCTTCACAAGTGGCCATCACTTCCGGCCTTGTAGAGGCCAATGATTAAGTTCATATGTGCCTGCGATTGGAAAAAAAAATTATAGCACAGATAGAAAACCTCAAACAGTCCTTTTTTTGTTCATAATGAATATCTTCGTCAAATGCATCAATTGTACATTAGATATACTAAAAAACTTACAAAAACTCATATATGTGGAGAATGATGTTAATGATTTAGCAAGTTAAAGGAAAACGCCAACTAAAAAATTTCTTTAAACAATAAACTATTGAAAAGGAAGAATTAAAAGGTTTGTTACTTAAATTAGTCTTGATTTCATGCTCTACATTTTGTTTTTTTCTGACCCCAATGTAACGTTTTCCAGCATATAACGTTATTTCTTTCCAGTCCCTTGGAGTACATTAAATCGGGCTTTCACTGTAACAAGTTTAGAATTCGCAACCCTCAGGTGGCTAATCGGCTACTCTTCTGATCAGGCAACCACTGGGATGATACCTTTTTATGAAGTGTATCAATGGATAAATTGTTTCTGTATTGTTCGGAATTACAATTTTTAATGCATCAAACCTCACCTCTGAGTTTGCTCTCATGCATGAGATTTGCAGAATCAATCAAATGCAGCTTGTGAACAGAATTCATGACAAACTTGCTTGTTTTTGAAAGGATGCTTGCCGTTTGCATGACGCTTTTCCTTGTGGCACAAAACTGCAAAAGCAAAATGTAAAAAGTTAAATAAAAAAGGGTCTTTAGATAGCTGCATGCTTGAACCACACCCAAGTCAACTTTCCTGGTGATGTACACAAATTGCTTTTGTTAAAGGGAATGGAAAAACAAAATTATCAATTTTGAGGTTGTTATTGTTGAATAGTCTATTTTACGCTTTTTCAAATAGGGCTGTTTTTGTTTCAACTCCTATGAGAAGCTTTGAAAATGAAGGACTAATAATGAACTCAATTACATAAACTCAAATTTTGATAATCTTAAGTCTTGATTTTCTTAAAACGAACACCTAGATTCAGGGTACTTTTCTAAGAAACTTTTCCTTTGAAAGTAATATTCTCCCAGCATTAAATTATACTGAAGTGATCATTTTGAAACATAAAAGTGCAATTTTTTTTTTTTACTAAATGTAAAGATTGGTTGGCTAAATTGTTTTTAATGGTACAATGGTTACCTAACAAGTAAATGGGCATATGCACACAAGAAGTTTTACTGGTACAGAAGAGAGAAATACACCCAGGGTGGAATTGGATTTGCGCCACCTATTATTTGCAAGTTGCTAAAGTAATGGGCAAACCAACTGAGCCATGATTCATGATTCATGAGCTTTTTTTAAGGAATAACAGAGAGCTGTGCTTTCCTGGTAAATTGCGTCTTTTAAATGTTATCTAATACAGTACTAAATCCTCACTTCAGTATATAATGCCTATTATGTACACAAATAAATTTCAAACTGGTATATTCACAGTATATTCTGATAAAAGGTACATAGAAATTAAGCAAACTAACATAATCAGTATTGATCTCTCAACTCTTCTTAAGATTAGGTAAGAATTTACAATAATATTTTTGTTTGAAAGTAGTTCTAGATAATTTCCTATAACTATTTCTATATATCAGAATTTATATATATATTTATGTAACATTTTGAAACATTATTGCACTGCACATTTAAGTTTTTAAACAAAATTAAACAACATACCAATTTTAATAAACTATAATCTATTCAATTATATGCTCCGTTTTTCGAAATTGAGATTTTGTTCATATTCTTCAGCTAATTAAAAGACCACAAATGCTAAAAAATAGTTTTCCTTTGTTTAACACAACAAAATCCGGCAGTAAAGGGTTAAGAGAAAGGTCTAGATTTCATTTCAGTAAGCAATCTGAAACTTGTTGGCTGGCTTTTCTAATTTAATGCCACAAGATCCGAAAATGGATAAACTATGTCAAACCCCAAGACAGTAAAATTCAATAAAAGCACCACAGGGAAGAAATAGGACAAGCAAGTGGGAAAAGAAGGATAAGTATGAGTTGAATTAGCACAGCAACTGGAGCAAGACCATATTATAATGGCAACCATCTGGGGTCAATCCTCAAGGAAAGACCTGAGAAGAACACTCCGTAATTTTGAGCCAGTCAGATGACAAGGTTGGCACCCCACTCTCCAAACTTCCACACCACGCCAAAGTGAGGATATTTGTGGTTACAACAGATTTAACATGCAACAGTCCTCCACATACACAACGGTCTTTGGATTAATCAAGTATGAAACTAACAACCTTCTGGACATTAATCTGACACTCTTCCAACAAGGCTTCTGTGGCCTGAAAAAGAAGGGAGTAAAGGTGGTTGTGATGATTATGTTTATAGTGCTGCTTCCACAAGAAGGCAGTCGACCTTGGATGTGTTCATTTTTAAATAGGCGTGAAAGGTCTTGGATAAGTGTTACTATATGCAGAAGCCAAAAAACTTGTTGGGCAATCACCCCAGATGATTTTTTTCCTTGCCAACTTGGCAATCAAATGTTAAACTTCAGTGGTAAACTATCAGTGCTAAAAACGCCAATTGAGATGAAATCTGTGTATTTTATATCATTCCTCTAATTCAACAAATCATGATCCAACATTTTTCTTGGTGGAGTTTGAAGAAAGTAAACCTACTGAAAGACTTACCTCTTGGTAATTTTGTTAATGTTTAATTAACGTCACACTAGAACAACTCAATGGGCTATTGACGACGGTCCAGGATCAATCCTAAGGGAAAAATCAAGGACAACACCACATAATTTTGAACCACAGTCAGATGATGAGGTGACATCTGAGCTGGCACCCCACTCTCCAATTGTTATGTCTTGATGTTGTAACAGTTGGTTGAGCTAAACCATACATGAAGCTACAAAACTTCGGCTGACTAAGCAAATAGTGGAATTCTTTGGTATACATGAAAATGCATTAGAATTTTATAATCATTAAATACTTGCCACCAAAGTAGGCATCCCATCGGAGTACATATTAATCACATGACCCAGTTTGTATGAAAGCATGAGATCAAATCTGAATTCAGAAAGAGTACCAGAACAGGGATAACCAAGTACAACTCGGTTTAAGTGTACTGGTCTTAAGTTTTCATTCAATCTAAACGTAAAGAAAAGTATACAGTATACTATAAATTTTTACATTAAAAACAAATAATTTAATTAATAATTGGCAATAAAACATTTTCAATAAAAAGTATTCAGTTTTTGCGAATAAAAGTGATTTGCGGAATACAACTTTATGCACTTCTAGTTTTGCCTTACTGAATGAATTTTTCCAATTTAAAAAGTAAAATGCTTCTTTGATGCGGCTGTTTCGCGATTTTCAAAGTTTTATCTCAAGACGATAGACAAAATGAATGGAAACATTCATAATGCTATAATGAAATGTTGATATCAACGAGGTACAACAAGTATTTGGAAATATGCTGCAACATGCAGATGGCTGTGAGACACACAAAACTCTTTCCAGTTGCTAAGCAACTGTACTTGCTTCTTTTACAATTTTTCAATGGCAGCAGGCTGAGTAATTTGTTTTTAATTGTTTAGTTATGCAAGCTTGTTTTCCTTTCAGATTTTGCTAGGATGTTATATTCATAATCTTTTTGCATGTTTCTAGTTTTTATTCAGATTGTTTGTATTTTTAATTTAACCTATTAGAAGTCTGGTTGCGATTCTGTTGTTTTTCTGTAGTTGTTATGGATAGGTGCTTTGAAACTTTTTGTGGAAAGGGAAATCAATTTGAAGTATTTTTGAATCGGTTAAGCTGTTTGAAGACCTGAATGACAATAGAATACTCATATGTTTCTTTTAACAGGTGGTAAAATAATTGATGCTCTGACCACGATTCTGATTTATTTAAATTTCCAAAAAAGGTGAAATTTAAAAACAGAAACTATCAGAGGAAAACTAGAAAAATGCAAAAAAGTGGCATGGCAAGAAAACAAGCTTGTATAACAAAAAATTCCAAAGAAAATTTATTTTTCTATGGATAAAAAATTCTAAAAAAAAGGGAAATGCAATTGTTTAGCAATGGGAAAGAGTTTTGTGAGTCTCACTATTCACAAGATCATTTTCAACGACTTCTGTAAAAGGTGGTGGGGAAATCATAAGTCTTCAAAACTACATTTCAAGTAAAATTTGACATAGGATAATACGAATGAGACAGGCTGCATTTTCATGGTATTATCAGTTATATAAATTACCACCCTGTATTATCAGTTATATAAATTGACTAAACGTCTTGTTTATAAATAACAAAGTACACTTGAAACATACTTGTATGAGACTCCTTTGCTGACTGAAGTACTCAACCATTCAGAAGCCTGTAAGAATGTGTGACTTTAAATTACAGTTTAGGTGTTTTGTAAACTTATGAATACTTTAAGTAAACGTTTATGAGCCCCTATCATAATTTTACATCTTTACATTATGAACACATATTAAAACCTGAAAGAAGTTATATGAAAATATAGATTTGTATTTATAATTTTATCAATGCTGCTTAAGCTTGTAAGATAAGAGTTTAAATCCCCAGCAACAAATAATATTTAATAGAAGAACAAAAATAAAAATCATGTACTGAGTTTCAATCAATTACAAAGGATTAAGGCTTTACTTTTTAAAAAAATGAATTTGTTACATTGAATTTTTCAATGGTAACACTTTGAATAGCAAGAATAGAGATCTCCGAAACCATACTACTTTCAATAACTGTTTCAAAGCACTAATTTTGTTTAGACATGAAATTTTTTTTAAATAACAGTTGATTTCACATTTATTACCGGCCGTCCTACCGGTCTAGTGGTTAAGGTGTTGGCCTCTGGATTGGAAGGTTCCTGGTTCGAATCCAGGGTCAGGGCATGGATGTAAATTGTACTGTTCTTTGTTAGGGGTAATGATGGTCGCCCATTGGGTGCTTCTTCACAAGTGGCCATACTTTTGGCCTTGTAGTGGCAAAATGATTACAAATTATAATGCCCACCATTGAATTTTTAAAAACAAATTATCACTGACCATGTGCTTGACTAGTGTTAGCTGATTGCAACTGTAACATGCATAGTTAGAGTGCCTGAGTTTTTATAAAAAAATTTATTATACTTATATTGTATATTGATGAATGAGTTCGTTTAACCTTCCAAGTGGTTACGATGTTATTTCGTCTATCTAGATCTGGCCAATTTTGCTAACTTGATATCTAGTCATACAGATATCGGCAATTTTTTTATGATGACAAGATCAAGATCTGGTCAGTTTTCTTCTGGGAACAGGATATCTTGTCTATCAAGATCTGGTCTGTTTTGCTAATGACCTTGTGGAGGCAACCACCAGGTAGGTTAACTATAATTTAACCGAGAAACAATCAGATTTTTGTTCTCTCATTCAAACAGTTTCTCTTGACTTTGAAACTATTTGTTGCCTTTAATATCGATACCACCATGCAAAGGTACCAATTTGCAAAATGGACGTTTTCAAAAATGCATTCAAAGTTTTGATGCTTAGAGGGGAAAAAAAAATCGACACACGACTAGAAAGTTTCCTCATGAAAATCGCCATTTCCACTAAGAGACAAGATGATTCTTCGCTTTGTTATGGCATAAAACTTGAAATGGTGACTCAAAAAATGGAGTTAGGTGAAAATCGCCAACATGAAGATTTTAAGTGGTGTCGTTGTTGTCGTGCGTGCCATATATGGCCCAATTGGGGGTGCCATTGCCCCGGAGGGTTGAACTTCTTCACTCATGACACATCCGTTTTACAGGCAGGTCCATTCACTCACACATATCGTAATTTAGATCCCAATCAGAGGCTGATAACCCCCTGATCAGGTACCCCCAGAGGTATTGATTTGGTATGGGAACATGCTGGACTTTGTGACCACGACCTATTTAACATGCCCCAGTCACCATTAGCGAACATGACGGTCTTTAGCCAGGTCCAAGCGCCGATCTCGCAACCATCAGAATTACAGGCTCCGCTGAGGACAGAACCCACAACCCTTCTGATGTGAGCCCGAGGCTCTACTGACTGAGCTACCGTGGCTCTAAGAGGTGTGGTAGTAACAATATATGCGTGGCAAATTAATGAAAAAGGGTGCTTCATTCAACTAAAAGCTCCATAAGAAATTACTTGTATACGATGTACTAAATGCAATAAATCGAAATGGCACTCACATCCTCTACATTAGGAAATGTAGCAGACACAGCAATGAATCTGAGATTTAGTTCATTATTCGCTCTCGTGCGAGATTCCCCAAGCATCACGGCTTGAATAGTTTTCATGCGACTCAATGTTGCCTCCATGGTGGCACCCCTCTCTTCCTCATTCAACAAATGGATCTATGCAATTATAAATATATTTATCAACTGTTTATCAGTATCCAAGCATGCTTTGTGAAATTTGCTGAAAAGTAAAACTCTACTAATCTGAGGAT
Source organism: Metellina segmentata (assembly GCA_947359465.1). Classification (NCBI taxonomy): domain Eukaryota; kingdom Metazoa; phylum Arthropoda; class Arachnida; order Araneae; family Tetragnathidae; genus Metellina; species Metellina segmentata. The sequence continues at coordinate 19,286,682 of OX375883.1, read as the reverse complement.
AAAAATCATATCAGAATTTTTAATATACAGTTTAATCAGAGGCAAATCTAGACCTTTTTGGTTTATTGGTTGTTTCGGGGTTTTACTAGAAACAATACACACTACTTACAAATGGATCTATACAATCAGTGGCAGATCAAGTCAAAGGGAGGCCCCAAGTGGTAAAATTTTTGGGGCCCTCAAACTCAAGTTAGAAACTGCCATTAAGTTATTAACAAAAGAAAACTAATAAAAATATCACACCATAACACATTAAATAAATTTATTAAAAAACATTTTCTACATGAATTTTAGTCTTGTTTTATTTCTTGCAAATTCGTCAATTATTTTGGCAGAGTCGATTCAGTTAAAATTCTATTGATCTATATACAGAATGACGATATTAATTCATCTTTCTTCTCCCATAGTACTCCTTAAATAATTTTTTTACGCATTTTTGTTATTGGAAAAGGGAATTGTTAAAAAAATTCAGTAATATTTCAAACTTCAAAAATATGGTTTCATCCTCGTTTTTTTTTTTTTAATATTAAAAAAAAAAGGTCTAATGCATCTTTAAAAGTAGCAACATCAATGTCATTTTTTAAATTATCCTTCAACTTTTTTATTGTGTTCTTTTTTCTTCTATTGATAAATTCCAATAAAAAAATGTTCAAAAAGGCTCCACAACTGCATACGTCTGAGTCCTTTGAGATATTTCTATCTTGGTTTTATGACTTGACAAATTAAAATGACTATGAAATATTCTCTTAGTGTCCTGCCCGAGTTCTTTGTTTTCATCAAAAAATATTTTTCTCTTTTGATGTCCAAGTTTGTCCATTTTCCACATTAAATGATAGGCCTAATAAATCAGTTGCCTCTTTTTCGAATTCTTCTCTGAAGTTGATAAAATTTTCTAACAACTTCAGTAGGATGGATATTTTCAATAGTTTGCATTCCACTAATTGCAGCAATTTACTAGTAGAATAATAACTACTTTTATTCTGTGTAAAATAGTATTCCAAACTGTTTAAAGCCTCTTTTATGTGGGTGAAAACAAGTTTTATAGCTAATACAGCATCTGCTGTTGCTGACCATCTTGTATGAGAAACTATTTTCACTTCACTTGAAGACGCACATTGTAAACACGCTGGCACAACTTTCCTCGAACCCTAATGAAAAGACATTATAAGACCTTAGGCCCCTTTGGTATTTCGGGGCACTACGCGTCCACTGAATCCGCTTCTGTGTGTAATTATAAATATATTCAACTGTTCATCAGTATCCAAGTGAAATAAAGTGTGTGAAATAAAGTGTTAATTGGCTGAAAAGTAAAACCCTACTGATCTGAAGATAAAAATCAAACTATCAGAATTTTTAATATGCAGTTTGATCAGAGGCCAAGCCAGACTTTTTGAGTTGTTTAGGGGCTTTATACAGAATCACTCAAAAAGATTCCATTCTAAGGAGAAAAGACCAATAGAATCTTTCTAAGGGTTAAAAGAACACATGGATCTCTCAACCAATAGATATTTTTTTCCCATTGAGTGTGTTGTAGAGTAAAAAAGCAAAACTATGCTTCTCGGAAATTTCGCAACACTCAGAAAGTTAAACAAGAAATGCAAATGAATGGAAAGCATGAAACAAAAGGCAATCTAATGCAAAACTATTTCTCAACTTCCTTTATGACAATGAAATTTAAAATAAAAGAAAAGCCTTTTGTCATTTTTTAGAAATCAATATTTATGAGTACTCAGATTAAACAAATGAATATTGTCCGCTTACAAGTGAAACAAAAAGGTCAAAATTTCGAATATTTTTTTAGCTTTCCTTGACAAGAATGTGATGATCTTTAGACTAATAAAGTGAGTACTTGAGGATCACTCAATTATTAGTTTAGCTTAGAGAATAGTTTTTCTTCCTTCAGTTTTTCAGAAAAATGCTTTTTGACTTGGTGTGTTTCACTTCTAAATCAACATTATACAAAGCATTATGTGATTGCTATAAATAGATTTAACATTTTAAGTACTGTAGACAGGTTTTTTTTTTCAACATATACACAATTCAAACTCAAATTTATAAGAGAATTTACTTTAGAACAAACATCCAATTTTTTATAATAACTATTAATAGTTTGACTAGACGTTATAAGTACTCACCTCATCTATGAGCAGAAGTTTCACCATTTGGAAAAGATTTTTGTTATTTTTCCAGACTCTGGTAACACTGTCCCATTTTTCCTGATGTAGAAAAGTAAACATAAAAATGTTTTGCAAAACAGGACACAAAGCATAATAGAAATCATTAATAAATGTGTATTCCGTTGCAAATATAAAAACATGAATTATAGGAATATTTCTAATGGAAGATATTCTACATTTATTGCAAATTCGTTGTTCACATGAAATTTTTAAGTATAAAGTTTGACCAGTCAGATTAAATTTTTTTTACTGCTATAAGATTATGGCCCAATTTATGTAAAGGACTGAAGGTACCATTGAAACCCTCCATTCTTACAAGCTGTGCCAAATGTAAGATGATGCATGCCAGTAAAAATAAATAAAAGGCTAAAATAGTCAAATCAACAATAAAAAATGTAGAAAAATTATATATTTATTCTACAGATATGATGTAGCTTAGATTATATAAAATATATAAAAGGTGCAGGATGAAAGATGTAATACCAGTAGGTCACCATTGTTAAAACAAATAATGAAGGCAAAAAATATAACTGGAGAAAATTATAAGATGGGGTGTCCCCATTTAGACGCCCTATTTAAATTCTACAATATAAAATATAGTTCGAAATTGATAAATTATAACACAATAAAATCCTGCAGTGATGTAAGAAGGCAAAATTGCACTAGAGGAAAAAATTTTTGCATTTATGTCACAAATGGCAGTTTAATTATTTCTGCTCTCATATTGGTAACTTTGCAATAAAAAATAGAGAAGGAACCCAGTATATGAAAGAAATAAGAAATCAAAGGGAAGCTTACATTGAATGTTAACATGTAACTATTTGAATAACTTAAGTGGCAACTAATTGGTTTAGTTAAATTGTAATAAGGCTATTTTAAAAATAACAAAACTAAAAATTATTTTTCAAATCAAAGTGAAAGTTGTGAAATCTCTGTGATTTATACTTCCGATTTATATGAATTTACATGTGCAATATCTTCAAGTCCAATTATAATAAAAATCCAAAATTTAGATAATAAATTTATTTAATAAAATTAAATTATAGAAATAAATTTCTTAAATTTATTTGAAGAAATACAACAGAGCAAAATTTTTTAACCTTCTGAAAGATTGCTCTGACTTTGTGTGGTTTGTCACTCAACTCTCATTTTTTTTCTATAGGAGGGACCATTAGACCTGGACCTACAACTTAAAGAGGATTCCAAACCACTAGAAACATCCATGCCTGATTTGAACACAGGGCCTTATCACTCTGCATTAGGTGGATTTCATGACAAAAGGAAGTCTAAAAGCAACAGTACCAAAGAATATAAAATTAATTTTCTTTCTTCTTTTAAATTAACTTTCAAAATGAGCTTACAGGAGTAGTTAAAATGATAGTGTACTTCTGCAGCTCAAAGTAGTCTTCAGCTTCGCTATCGCCTGTGAGTTGAATACACGAAGCACCAAGAGGCTCAAACTTTTCTTTCCAATCCCCAAAGCGTTCATTGCAAAGGGATTTGACAGGCGCCACTAAATGAAACAGCAGTTTACATAATTAGTGCTAGACAATTTCTACTAGCTTAAATAGATTTATTTCATTTACAACAGTTCCATCATTCAATTACAGGGATTAGACAAAATAATAAATGTTGTTTATCATTTGTTAATGAGGGAAGTTAGCAACCTTTATTCTTCAGCACAGCTTCTATCCACATGGGAGTATAGTCTCTCTAAAACTTGTTTTAGGTAGACATAAACATGGTCTATATTTCATAGGAATAAATTTTTAAATCATGATCCAAACTTTTATGGTTAATTCGTCTTTAATTATTTTAAAGCACCCCCCCCCTCCTAAATAGCACTTATGGTAGTAATGAGCTTTCTGGTAGGTTGGTTTTTGGAGTTTTATTTCACAAAGGCCATATTTGGCCATGACACAACACATACAATATCTAGTAATAGACACACAATGAAAGTTTTACTGACATAGAAGAGAGAAATACACCCAAGGGAGGAATGCACCAAACAGGAATCGAACCTGCAGCACCTACTATATCCTCCTAGATATCCTGTATGTGTTCCTGATCAATAGATAAATCAAATTATTACATAGAGAATATTTTTAATTTAATGCGTAATTTACAGCAAAAAATACATTTAAATTTCTGTTTGATGGTAGTGTGCAACACTTAATGACGTTTTAGTAGCTTTCCGATAAGAGCAGAACTACCAAAGCACTTGAGAAATACTAGCATTACCAGCATACATTTAAAGAAATAGTAGTAAAATATCTCTTAAACCCTAATTTTGCAGCTACTTTAGTTGCCCGGATTCAAAATGAATAAGTTAAAACTCAAAATGTGCTATTTAATTATGAAAAAAACATTGGTCCCGCCAAGAAATTTGAATTTTAAAATTTAAAAAAAATTATTTTCTCTATTTGGTTTTCACAGCAATCTAGAAACCAGATTCCAAGACATTTTATCATGGTTGCTACGGCCTTCAAAATTGGCGTCCCTTGGATAATGTTGTCCAGAAGTCCCACTCTATTTCAAAAATAAAATTCCCTGACTTTTCCAGGTTTTCCAGACAATTTTTTACAAAATTCCAGGTCATACTTTAGCAATTCACAACATTTTTAAGATGAAAAACCAAGCAATGATTTAGCATTCGATAGCCAATATTAAAAATCAATTTAAGAATCATACACTGTAAAAATTAATACACAAAGCACAAGTAATTTTGCATAAAAATAACTTATTCAAATAATCAAACATATTTGACTTAAAAATCAATTTGTGATTAATGTATAATAAACATGAGATTTTTTAATTTAAGCCAGTGGACGAAAAAAAATTATTTACCTGTTAAATATTAGTAGTTCCTTTAAAAATCGGTTGAAAAATTCAATTAATAAAATAAAGTAATACGAAACTGTATGAATCTTATTGGCTACACTTCTCCAAAGCATCTGAGAAGCCATGATCAATCATTTTCCAGGTCACTGAGGCAATTTTCCAGGTTTTAGATAAAAATGCGTAAATTTCCGTCTTTTCCCTGATTTTTTTTTGGACAGAATTTAATTCCCTGACAATTCCAGGTTTTCCCTGACCGATGGGAACCCTAATTATCTCTACAGAAAAGTTGGGAAAATATTTTTCTGTCTGCCATTAGATAAAAAAGTTCTTTGACCTTTGGTAAATTTTCAAAAAAGCTGCAAATATTCAAAATAGGATCTTTGAGTGGATTTTGTTTAAAAAAAATACCCCCAGTCACCGAAGTTGAAAAATAGCAACAACAAAAAAAAAATCGCCTGTGAATCTATTAGGGACAAACTGGCCCACCAGGAAATTGGGAAATTACTGAGAGGCTCATGCTTCTGGGAGACCAGTAGCGTTTTCTATGGAAAAGTTATGTGGCACTATACAAGAAGTTTGTTTTTTCCGTAATTTAAATGTTTTTTCCAGATAGAAAGACAGCAAACTGTTATAATCAAAAATAAAATTAATCTATAATATCATAATACTATTATGGCATTAGATTTCTATTGTACTTGAAAGTAAGGCTGGTCATGGTAGAACTATATGTGGTGAAATAATGCTACAAGCATAAAATCCACTGTCCAGAAAAAGATGGTAGTGGTGTGAGAAATTCTTACTGTATTAATAATTAAGAGCATAAGAAATGCCACATGTTCTTCAGTTCAAAATTATAAACTATGACAGCAAATGCTCTAATGTTCCAGATATATAATGAATGTGGCCTCAAAAAGTAAGATCAAATTGGCGCATTAAAAAAATATTAGATTTTTCATCTAGTTCTTCGTAAGTTTAAAAGTGTTTTCTTAAATGTGACTGCTTAAGTAATTTTACAGAACGAATCTCTGAAACTGGTACCACAGAATTACATTTTTCAAACAGCTACATAGATTCCTTGAACAAAATAAATTCACAAACCATCTGCTCTAACTTTTGCAATTAAAAGATCCAATCTAAAAAACTACATTTTATCTCTTTAAACAGCAAAATGTGTTTTAATTTTTGTAGATTTGCAATTTGTTCTAGATTCTGTATGGTTAAAAATGTAACTTTTATGAATATTTAAGAAGCATTACAATTTTGTAGTAACTGGTAATAACAAAATATACCATGACAAAAGAAAGCACTAACACAATGCAAGGGATGGGAAATTTCAATAAATCAATTTCACTATGAAACAGGAACACACAACTATAATTATACCTTGTCCATTTTCCTTGATAGGTCGTAAAATTTTTAGCTCTTATCAATAATTAACAAAATCTGTTCTTCTGAATAAAGAATTATTTTTAGTTCAAAGTAACAGATTAAAAAATAAAGAGAGCAGAAAACGTTTCTTACTATAGACAACTTTATAACGGGATGACATTTGACCAAGGTCAGATATTAGCATAAGAAGTCTGATGATGCCTAGTTCAAAAATTACAGTTTTTCCAGATCCTGTAGGAGCAGACACAACCAAGGGCTTATCGGTATAAAATGCCTGAAAAAATTTTCAAACATTGCTGGTCGGTTTTACGAGTTTATGGCATTAGGTTCATATATGGAAATGCTACGAATATTGGGAATTTTAAATGCACAATAGTGAAACTTTAAGGCTTTAATTATTTTGTCATAAACATTGAAAATACAAATTTATCTAAAAGCTTTGGAATTTATCTTATTAAGTTTACATTAAATCTCATAAATTCACTAAAGATCATAATGGTTCATATAATTTTTCAATTGATTTTCAAAAATGTGAAATGCTTTACTTACATCTTGAAAAACTGTAGACTGTACAACATTAAAGTAAGGAAATTCGCTAAATACCGACTGATATTTTGAAGCTGAAAGTTATATAGGAAAAGCAACACATTCTTTACTTAAACAGAATATAAGTGAATATCAATTTTGATGAAACTTCAAAAAGCAGATTTCCTAAAAAAAACTTTGAAAATGTTTTGAGTGCTGAGTAAAAATAAAACTAATCCATTTTTTTCCCAATGGAGGGCACTTATGAAATCAATCATTGGCCATTATGCCGGAAGTGATGGCCACTCGTGAAGGAGCACCCAGTGGGGAAGGCCATCATTGCTCCTAACAAAGGACAGCACAATTTTACATCCATACCCTGACCCAAGATGCGAACCAAGAACCTTCTGATCCAGAGATCAACACCTTAACCACTAGATCGGTTGGTTGGTCTAATGCATTTCAAAATACTGCTTTCAAAAATTGAATCATTCGGTTTATTAATGGTCTCAATTACATAGGTAAATGGCACATGAACCTTTAGTTTTCCACAAACACCATCAAAACCAGTGCCACCATCAGCTCCTTTCGCTGGCGTCTTTCACACATGTAGGAATTGTGAATATGGATAATTAGTTTGCTATTGATATGAACAATAAATATGTGCTGCTGTCAAACAGACGTTTTTTCTTTGGGCTGTTGTACTTATGAAGGAAGTACCAAAGAAAAATAAAAAATAAAAGACAGTACTGGGCTCATTCTTGTTTGACTGTGAGATACCTGAGGGGCAACGTTTACATGGAAATAGAAATGGCATCGAGGATGTCTCCTTTGTCACCATCAAAATGTGACTAGAGACAACAACAAAAAGTACCATATTTATAACTAAAATACGTAAATTTGCAAAAACTATACAAGGAATTCATTGAAGTGCAAGTAAACAAGGTGTGCCAATCACCATTAAGAACATTCCAGCATCTGATTCATCCAGTTCATCATAAGCTGAAAATACCAGCGGATGGATTGAGTTAAGTTTTAAATCTCTCAATTGATTACATATTGCATTTGCCACTGGCTCTTAGGCAAATGGCATGAGTGAAAACAGCTAGATTCTAGAATTAAGAGAACCAAACCATGTGAAATCTCTCAATTGCTTACATATTGCATTTGTCACCTGGCTCAGGCAACATTTTTACTGCCATGTATAAACAGCTTGATTCCATTAAAAACTTTACTTTTCCCTCTCTATCCATGTTTCAAAAGAATTGACAGGACCAAACCTTTTACTGATTTCATAACCTTCCGCACACAAAATACAAGTTAAGTTGCAGTCTTTCCACCTAGATCGCTGTTCAAAACTGATTTCATGACATGAGATGCTGACATACAACAGCATCTAGTAGTTTGTTTGAGAATAAATATCCACTACACATAAGTCATTACATTCTATCAAATAGCCATCCATTCAAATCTAATTTTCAAAACATTTGCTCTTAGACTCACATTTTACCGGATGCTACAATAGGAGAACATGCCGTAGCTTAAAAAAATCCCATTAAATGACTCACTATCCACTGTTTGGATGATCAGAATATCAGTTTGATTGTAAATCAATACTTGTAGGTATGATTTTAGGTTGCATAAATTTTGTATTTGAAAACGATTATGCCAAGAATGAATAGTTTTTTTTAAGTTCTTGGTAGACTTCTTTCAGCCAAGAATCAAATGACAGATCTTGAATAACTACAATTAATATTGATCTATGAATAGCAATTTTCAATATGGAGGTGATCCCCGAAATTCACATTTCTTGAATATCTCCAGATATAAAGATAGTAAAGTCATGAAATTTCATGTTTAGACTAATTCAACGATGTAAAATCTGATTAAGGCATAAAAACAGTGTTTCTATTGAAAATTTTGTTATTTGTGCCAATTTTGGCATGAAGACAGCCTTATGCAATTTTTTGCATTTGAATTTATAAAGGACGTTGTTCTCTTTTGAATTGTATTATTGAATTTGCTTCTCTATGAATAGTGCTCGAAATAAAGGGGGTTGGATCATGTTTTCTTCATGTCTGTACTTTATTTAATTCATTACATATTGTGCAATACCATTAACGTTAAATCGATTCTGTGAGTTATGATTTTAATAATAATCCTTTACATAAAATGGCCTTTAAGATTAATACTTATCTCATCACAAGTAATTAAGTCTCCTTTAAGCTTCCTGCATTTATTAAAACTTACAAGTAACACATTGAAATTTGAGAGCTATTAAGAGTACTTAAAGTATTAGAGAAACATCCCAAAGGTATTGATCAGTTTAATTAAAAAATGACAGAAATAAGAAATCTACAAGAATATTGAAAATCAACCACTATATTTTTGACACCTATTAGCTATGCCTCTTTTAACTTATTCTTTAAAATATTTATAAGTCATGGAAACTTTAAGACTTGTTTCATTAAAGACAAAACTCAGCCAATAGTGCTTCACACGATAGCAAACCTGGCAACATTTTCCCAGATTTAAGGATACGAATTCTGGATATCGGAATCAGATTCACAGCTGAGTTTGCATCAGTTTTCATATCTGAAATATGCAATTCAAGAACAAATTAATAAATGCAATTCAAGAACAAATTAATGAATGCAATTTTATTCACTACAAAAAATATACATTGATGTCAAAAGAAACTTACTATGGCTGAAACTAATTTCTCTTGATCCACCTTCTCCGTCCATATCATGAATTTGTAAACTATTTTGGTATTGCTTTTTAGAGAAACTGCAATGATTTATTTGTATAATGAGAACATGTTATGCAAGCATACAAATAAAAGTAGCATTTCACACAAAAATTAAATTAATTGTTAAACAGACTATACAATTCGAAAATTTTCAAAAGTATTCCCTTACAAAATTTTAGATTTCCAGAAGTATAGAATTCTATAAAAATGAAATTTCGTTTCTATAGAATTCTAGAAATTTTTTTAAAGCGAGCTTTGATTCTAAATAAATGTATTTCTACAGAATTCTATAGAGAAGTTCTATACAAAAGTAAAATCATGAGACATAGAAATGAGCTCCTATTGAGGAGGTTACTTTATACAGCTTACTAGCAGAAATACCCGGCTTTGCTCGGGTTGAATTAATAATATGTTGATTGAAAACTTATCATCAATTCTTTTTCATAAAAGAATGTTGGCATTATTTAAGTGTATGGGGAAAAAAAATTTAATACCAATTTAACTTCTGCATCACTTTTACAATTTACTTTGGACGCAAGTATGCATCTATGCTGTATCCAACCATATAATCCATTTCATATTTATCACATTTCTGCTGAAGTTGATTTTAAGCTTTTGAGTGACAACAAATATTCCTGTGCATTCAATTTCAGTAAAAATGGCGAATTTTCGGTGGATAGTCTTGCACTTAGTTTTCCTATGAATATGTTTTCATTGTGCCATTCTTTCACCTAGTATGTGATATTTTTGAATTTCATCATCAATATGAGAAGATGGTAAGTTAAATTGTTACAGCATTCACTACTAATTTAGTTTGAAGCAAATGCAATTTTTTTTTTCAATTCCATTCAGTGGCAGGTGGAATAACGGAACTTCTGTTAAATATATAAAGCAGAGTTGACGTTTGTCTATTCTCTACACTAATCCACCTTTTGACCAATCCACACATTTGGTACACTTATATTTTAGAACTCTGCGGATATGATAGGCTACATATTAACCCGCGTTCTATTTGTCCAAGGGGTTATTTACTAAGTATGACTACCAGTTTTATTTTAACGTAACCCATCTTATTTTAAAGTTATTTAAGAAATTTTTCATGTCATTATAAAACAACAAATTACATACTTAAAAAATATTTTGATTTGTAAATTTTATTTATTCTTTTTATCTACACACTATTACGTATTCAACCAAAGATTTAAAGATAGAAAATGAGCCATAATAGATCACACTCAAGAAATTTTTATAGAATTCCATAGAAATATTTAGTAAAGGTTAACACAACAATTACTACAAAAACATGGACAAATAAGTTATCTATGACCAGGCTTGAGGTTTTGACTCGTGTCATTTTTTTTATAAGGACAAAATTAATCTAATAAAAGTGTATGGATAAATTATATTTGCAATTTCTTAATAATAAAGTCTAGAAATAAAAATAGTACCTTTCAATAGATACTTGGTTGTTGCGATATTTTTAGCAATGAACTCAGATCTTCCCAACACCTTACTGCAACAATCAAGTTTTAGGACTTCTATTCAAAACTATCCTTGAGACATGGAGCGACTTCCAAATCACTGTGATATATATTTGGCAATGAACAGACGAAACATTTGGTTAAGGTTTCCCCAACCTAAATCCCCTTTACCTCTACTTAACATCAAGAGACTTATATGCTTGTCTAAACAGATAGACTCTCAGTCTAAAATAAAATGTTTACAGGAAAGAACTAGAAAGCTTAAATGAGGAAAAATCTTATATCCCAGGTTCCTTGCCCTGAGCAGTAGGTTCCACATGTTTTCGACTTTAAGTATACTTACTTAGATTTTTTGGCCTGAAAATTATCTAAATATTAAAATAAAGAAATATTTCATTCACTAAACTAATATATGATGTATGAAACAAAGCACATTGTATGCAAATATATGTAATAAAATAATAAATTCATGTGATGCCTGTACAAATACACAAACACAAAATCGAACTGGAAGACGGACAGACTTACGCAACCAAGTTCAGTCACTAAATGAATGCAAGTACTCACAATAGTAAAGGTTTCATAAAAATATATTAAACCATGTGGACATACATTGGGCACACACAGAGACAGACAAACGTGCAAGAGACGGATTTGGCATTAGAAAAGTCCAAAATGGATAGCGAAATGAGTCAAAAATATTCAATGTACAAACAAACACTCCATTCTTATTTATATAGATTGTGGTACAGAATTTGTGTGTTGTGTTAGTTTCATGGCGCAAGTACTCCACCAAACCAATATATACAACGTCAAGAAATGGACATGCACACAAAGTTTTACCGACACAGAAGAGAAATACAAACAGGGAGAAATCAAACCTGACATGAATCCAATTTGTGGTACCTACAACTCGCAGATTGCTAGTGCAGTGGGCTAACTCGAGTAACAGCAGGCCTCTCCTTATTGTTTTGTAGTTTTTTTCTTCTTCTGTAGGTATCTTAGACAGACCATTGGAAATTAAAAAATTTTGAAACTGATGCCAGATACGAACAATTTGTGAGTCATTTTTGAGATTTAAAACACATATTTGGGTCATTTTTTGAAATTTTTAGGACATGTTTTGAGTAAATAGCAACTTTTAATTTTAACCTCAGTTAAATCATTTTTTTTTAAACAATACCAAGTCGCAATCCACATAGACCATCCTATACATGAGGCTGGTACATGTTAAATCTGTCATGACGTCAAATGTCCTCACATTGGCATGGCATGAAAGTTTGGAGAGTGGGGTGCCATTGAGCGTTCACCTCATTATCGGATGGGTTCTAGTGTCATCAAGTTACCAAATTGGCACAATATTTGCAATCCGACAATTACATATTGTAAAGTCATTAATACGAACTCCATTAGATAGGGTTTTACAGCTCATCACTTATAACACTGCATGAGCTTGTATTTGTGTATGCAGTGGAGTTGGAAAGGGGTGCGGGTCACCCCAGGTGTCATCAAAAAACATGTATGACAAATTGGCAAATTTTTTTTAAATTTAACAAATTGAGTGGCTTACGACACTTAAAAAAATATGTTTAAAACGAGTTTAATAACTTCATCTGACAATTAAATCAACATAATGCATATAAAAACATAAGTTCAGTCAACAAACGCAAGGAAACGCGGCTGAATTCGACGGTGTGTAGTGGAGAGCATATGGATAAGTGAAGTGACTTCAGTCTGTAGTAGGGTTGTCAACTCTCAGAAAATAACCAATCAGTTAATCAGTTTTAAAAGTCATGTTATAACTAAGGTTGCCAGAACATCTCTTTTTTAAAGAGAACATTCCAGGCGAGGATTCGTAAACTTAATCCTAAAGCATTATTTGTTCCTTATACAAATCACTCTTAATCTGTGTGGAGTGCACTCTTTTTCAACTGTTTCACAACATATAATCTTTTTGGGGACCTTAAAATGTACTGCTTTTTCTCAGTTTTACACAGATGGATGATCTTTGTAACTAATGTTGGAGGTACAGTCAAGAGACTTTCAGATACAAGATGGAGTGCTCACTACAAAGCTGTAAAACCTGTATATGCTAATCTTAAGAAGACCGTTGATGCCATTGAAGAACTTTGTGATCCCACAGAAACTGTTGAAACCAGAGGAGCAGCACAAATGCTTTTGTCAGCAGTATGGATTTTTCTTTATTATGTTTTTTGTATTTCTGGAGTAGTGTTTTAGAAGAAGTAAACAACACTCAAAATACCTACAGATTGCTAGGATAAGTTTTGAGAAGTGTATTATTAAAATGAGAAGTCTGATGATATTTTTGGAAGCCAAATAAATGAAATCGTGGAGAAAGCAGTGCAGTTTGCAACGAACACTTGTGTCCAATTATCCAAATATTGACTGGACAAACAATCTAGCTACAAATAGGAAAGGGGCAGAATTTTTGGAAGTGATACAGGATTGTTTTTGTAACAGATGGTGTATGAGGATACTAGGGACAATGCAATATTGGATTTGATTTTCAGCAATGATGAGGATATGGTGCAGGATTTGGTTATAGGTGAGCCACTGGGAGAAAGTGATCATAGAAGTATCAGATTAAGTATAAATTTTCAGTCAGCATACACAATCAATAGTAGAATAATTCCAAATTTCAGAAAGGTAAATTTTCATAAGATAAGGGAGGAGTTAAAGGAAACATTCAAAGGGGGATTATTAGCACCGCATCATTCTGAACGATGGGAGGAATTCAAGAATAAGTTAGACAGGGTGTTAAAAAAACATGTAACGTTCAGGAAAAAAGGAAAATCTAGAAAATTGCTCCCTATGTGGTTTTCAGGGGAAACACACAAAGCTTTAAAATTAAAACAAAGAACATACAGGGTATATAAAAGCACTGGTAACGACAGGGACAAGGAGGCATATCAGAAAGCCAGAAAGGAGTTTAAAACTATTAGTCGGAAGCAAAAGGTGTCCTTGGAGGAAAAATTAGCAAGGGAAATAAATATAAACCCAAAAGAATTTTTTGCATATGCAAGTGGTAAAAATAAATTTAGTACTACACCGGGCCCGTTGGAGGGGAAGGGAGGTGAATTAATTCAAGACGAGGTGGGAATGGCAAATGTGTTAAATGACTTTTTTCTGGGGGTTTTCAATGGTAACTATAATTTAAAAAAGGATCCCAAGGATGGAGCCTTTGCAGGGGGCATAATTAAAGAATGCAAATTCAACAGGGAAGAAATAGTACATCAGTTGAAAAGAATTAAGCCATCTAAAGCACCAGGGCCAGACGATATTTATCCGAGAGTACTAGTGGAATGCGAGGAAGAACTGGGGGAAGTAATTCACACGATATTTAATTCAACATATAGCACAGGTTGGGTACCAATGGATTGGAAGTTGGCCAACATAACTCCAATTTTCAAAAAGGGAATACAAAGTGATTCGGGCAACTACAGACCAGTAAGTCTAACATCAGTAATTTGCAAAATATTTGAATCTCTGTTAAAAAAGCATATAATGTTATACTTGGAGGAGGGGGGACCGATATCAGAGAATCAGTATGGGTTTAGGAATGGCAGATCCTGCTCTACAAACCTTTTGAAGTTCTATGAAAAAATTACTGAGGAGCTGAATAAAAAGAGCAGTGTGGATATCATGTACATAGATTTTCAAAAGGCTTTTGATAAAGTACCTCATGAGGCATTACTGTTTAAATTGGAAAGGCTGGGGATTCAGGGAAAAACATTAATATGGATAAAGAATTGGTTATTGGGTAGAAAGCAGAGAGTGCAGGTAAAAGGAAATTATTCACAGTGGACAGAAGTTATAAGTGGGGTGCCTCAGGGATCAGTTTTGGGACCAATTTTATTTATAATTTTCAGATGATATAGGTCAGGGGATAAAGAATAGAATCAGTATATTTGCAGATGACTTAAAAATATGGGGGACAGTGGATACCAAGTTACAGATAGAAAATTTACAAGGGGATTTTGATAAGATATACGAATGGGCTGTAAAATGGGGTATGTCATTTAATGTAGGGAAATGTCAAGTTCTGCATATGGGTTACAGGAACAGTAGAGCTGAGTACTGTCTGCAGGGAGTAAAGGTAAAGGAGGGAGAAACAGTCAAGGATCTTGGGGTGATAATTCACAGGGATTTTAAAATGGGTCATCAATGTTCAGCTGCGGGTAAAAAGGCTAATAGGTTATTGGGGTATATTAAAAAGACTAACTTCAAGGGATAAGAATATAATCTTGCCGTTATATAAGGGTTTAGTAAGACCACATCTAGAATATGCTGTACAATTCTGGGCTCCATATATGAGAAAGGACATAGAATCAATTGAAAGGGTTCAACACAGAGCTACAAAAATAATAAAGGGGCTAGCAAATTTCGACTATAATGAACGTTTAAGTAAGCTAAACATGTATACACTGGAAAGAAGAAGAAGGAGGGGGGATTTGATTCAGCTTTTCAAGTTTGTAAAACAAGGGGACACAGAGGGCTTAAATTTCAATAGGGATAACAGAACAAGGGGCCATGGGTATAAATTGAATAATACACATTTTAATCGGGATTTAAGGAAAAACTACTACTTTAATAGGGTAATAGACAGTTGGAACGCGTTGCCTGAAAATATAGTTAATTCAAAGGGAGTGTACGAATTTAAGACACAATTGGATAGTCAGTGGGAATTGGGGAATTCATAAACAAAGGACCAGCCTTGTTGGGCTTGAGCCTGTAGCTGGTCGTCAATATTTGTATTTGTAGAAGTAAATTTTAATTTGGAGTTTTACTCAACGAGTGATTTTTTTTCCCCAAATTATTTCACTGGGAAAATACCAGGTAGGTATTTACTACTTATTCAAAAATTTAGTTTCAAACAAGTTTCGCCTGAAACTTCTTTTTGCTGACATGAAGAAAAAAGCTTTTGTAAACATTTTTATTTCAAGCGTCATGAATATTTTTATAACAATTAGTAAATATCTATATAATGTTTATAACACACCAATAAAATTAATTTTAAGAGGACATTTTGTCTTACGCATTGTTTTGAGTCAATACATCGCCGAATAACGATGTTAAAGCATCCATTTCACACACAGATGTCTTTCGTCGACTATGTTCGTATTTCTTCAAAGAAAATCACTGTGTTCTATATAAGAAATCGAATTTTAATTTTAGCGCTAGCAGACGATTGAAAATGAATATATAGGATACAGTTAAAATCAAATTACTTTCCGAAAATTTTATTCTTTCAGAAAAAATTTAGCATTACATATAGATATCAGAAAAATCACTTGAACATTTCAAAGTGCTTACAGTTTATTTTAATAATTTTATTATGAAAATTGAACGAATCAAAATAAACAATTTTTTTCTCATATTCAAAATGCTTATGAAGTAGTTCATTCCATCATTCAAAGAAAGCAAAGAAATTTTTGAAAGCATTGATCACCACAAAACTAATTTCATTTTCGTTCTCGATAATCATTTTGAAAAATGTGAAAGTTAAAAAAATGTCCAATGCCAGAATGCCGAAGTGGTTGTGTGGTAGTGAAATGGTGTTTTGGTTTCTCTTTCGATATGCTGCAAACGCAATTATGTTTAAATTAAGTTGTGTAACACATATTTGACAAATTTCCGATTAGATGTTTTACCAAACCTGATCAAACATTTCTGTTGGAGATATTTTTATGTTTGTGGAACAATTTCAAAACTCGTAACGTAAGTAATTATTTCTGTTATTTTCAAAAGCAACATTTTTTACTACGACCACTGTTTAACGAAAATTTTGTTTTGTTCTAATCGACGAAGTATTTATTTCAAAATAAAGTTAGTTTTTTGCATTTTATGTCATTGAATGCAACTCAAAATGCTATTTGCACGATGAAAATTTTCGATCTTTCTTGAAAACGTGTTTTTGAGATTTATAGATTATCAGGCACTGAAAAATCCACCGGTTTTAACAACATTTTTATTAATATGTATAGTTTCTTAATGAACAAGAATAATCACTGCTTAAAATACAACCATTTTGTCAAACGTTAAAATAATTCATATTTATAATTATTGCGTTTGAAAATAAGTGCGCACCAAAATTTGTGAGTATATTTGGACAAACAGCTTCTTGGATAGCTTTCGTGCATCTCGTTATATATTTTTGTACTGTCACATACAAATCTGAGATGCTCTTTGTTGTCTTCAGAATTATTTACAATACAGTGTACGCTATTATTCAAGACTCACTTGTTACTTCTAACAAAAAATGCAATTGTGAATGGACATTGTTTGTGTATTTGTTTACTTCCATGATATTTTGATTTTCAGTGCTGACTTTTCTGTTTACTCTATTAAAATGATAAAAATGTATAAAATTTGAAATTAATCGTAGATAGGTTTGAGAAAACCTTTGTTATTAGAACATAGAAGTATGCAACGTTTATATGTAGCAGTTACAATTTATTTTTTTACAATTAGTTTAGCTTGTAATGTATTGAAAAGTTTTCTAAACATTACAGTGTTTTATTTTAATTGTTATGGGTTTTTTTTGTGCAAAAGATTTGTTTCATTTTGTTGCCTATAGCTTAGGTTTGTGAGATAATATGTCTCAAAGATTTCCTGTTCTGAGAAATTCATGTACAAAGTATTTTGTTGCAGAACTGTTGTAAAAAAATAGCAATTATGCTGTCATGATTTTGTCATAAAACATCTTTTTTCAAAAGCAACCTATTGAGAACATAGTTTTATTCAATTACATTTATTTTCAAATGTTATATAATAAAATGTATAAAGGATGAATCACTCAATCTGTGACCCTTCCAATAATTTAACATTTCCTTAAACTTCTCAAAAACCTCTAAGGAGTTACTACATATAATTCCACTTTACAACCTGCTGCATTTCCTGCCTGATTTCTTGTGAGTTGTTGAAGGCACAGGTTTGTTTCCTCCATGGGTATAGTTCTCTTGTGCGTTAGTAAAACGTTTCTTGTGTGTATATCCATTACTTGATATTGTCCTTCATGTGTTTGGAATTCCATGGCCAAATATGACTATCAAGCCATAAAAACCCAATCTAGCCAACCAACCCCCCTGATTTTTTACCAGTTCTGATTTTTGTGACCAACAGCATTTTTCAGTTGATTCTATTTAGGAAAAGGACCAGTAAGATTATTTTCTATGGAAAGGGTGAATAGAATCCCTCCAATTTTATTCTAAAATAAAGATCAATGTTTGCTTTCCAAATAGTTTATTTTAAAATAATGATTAATGTAAGCTTTCCAAATAATTTTATTCTAAAATAAAAATCAATATACTTTCTAAGAATTTTATTCTAAAATAAAAGACCAAAGTAAGCTTTTCCAAATAACTTTATTTTGGAAACATATCAATGTAATTGTTCCAAAAAATTCTATTAGGAAAGGACCTATAGAATCTTCCCAACAGATTCAATTCTAAAGAGAAGAGCAGTGAATCATTGAAAATATAACTCTAATCTAAGAAAAGAACCAAAAGAGATAAGGAATTAATCTTACCAAAGGATTCTGTTCCAAGGAAAGGAACATTGGAATCTTTCTAAAGGATTTTGTTTTAAGGAAAAAACTAAAAAAAGATAATCTTTCTAAACGTTGAAAGAATCCATGAAATTCTTCAAGTTATAGATGTGTTTATTTAGTTGTGTATAAAAGATGGATGCTCAGGATGAAACAAACTAGTCTAATCAATGATAAATCATATTGTTATTCTTATAGCCAACTAAAATAAATGATAACCCATTGGAAATTAACCTGTATTTTCTTTGATATGAAATGAAAACCAATTCCAATGTCTTATCATTGGATCTATTAACCAACTTTAGAGTGGACTTTTTTTTGAGGAGATTAATCATAATTCATCACAATTCTATTTCTTATTTTAAACATAATCTGTGTCATAGAGATTAGTAAGTATCCTTTTTTTTTATGTGCAGGTAATTTTTCAAATTGAAATCGATTTTAATTCATTAACATTGCAGTCTCCACTGGTAGAACAAAACTGGATGTTCCAGTTACTGATTAAATGTGTGAATAATTGGGTTCTGATTTTAAATTTGAAGTTGGATATTTCATGATGACTACATTTAGCAATTGTTTGGGGGTAAATTAAACATAAAATGATCCAGTATTACCCAAAATTTATAGTAAGATCAGTTGCTGGAAAAGAGATTATTATCAATTACTAGAATTTATCATGTAATCTCTCAGCGGTCTCAAAAATTGGAAATGAAGTGAAAAATGCAAACAAATCTGATGGAAGTGAAATGCAAGATAACTGCCAAACCAAAATGTAGAGATATAGCAATCAGAATGAATGCAAAAGCTATGAAATTTGTAATTAAGAAACTATAAACCCAATTTCCACCAAACCTTCAATTTGTCCTGCATTCTGTATAATGTGCCCTAGTAAGTCCTACATCAAAATAAAAATTTGAAATGGAAAAGAGGGATTGACTTATGCAGCTACATTTAAAAGGTGATTAGTATATTATGACAGAAAGGATAAATGAGAAAAAGAGGAAAAGGAATCAAAGCAGGTTACCTCAAACCAAAAGAGAAAGAATTTCAGATAATGGGAAAATAGTACTTCCAAAGAGTGATATGGTGAAACTAAAAAAGCTGATTGAATTTGAAAAAATGTAAAGATAACAGGCAAAATGAAAATAACGTGGAAAAAAAGCATTCAAGTTAAATGTGACAATACTTCCAAAGAGCGATACGGTGAAGCAATAAAGGTGATTGAATTTGAAAAAATGTAAAGGTAACTGTCAAAAAGAAAACAATGTGGAAGGAAAAGCATTCGAGTAAATGTGACAGCTGCTTGCAAGACATAAAATGCATTCCAAACAGACATGTTTTGCTGTTTGGATTGAATGATTCGTCTGATTACAATGAAGTTGTTGTTTTTTATGTGGGAGAAACAGATGGAGTTACAGTTGCTGCCTTTGATTTCTGTTTTTTAAGGCAAAGCTTTTTTTTTTATTATTATAACATTTATTTACTTATTTTATAATAGTTTGTTATATTTTAACTAGTTCTCACTTTCTTCTAGTAGCATGAAATACTAGTATTAATATTTACATATTTATTGTGTTTCATATTCAATAGTCTTCCTATGTTCCTAATAGTTTTACCTAAAATTTCATATCAAATGTTTAATCTAGCTATAGTTGACAGAAATATGCTTGTAATCACTAAAATATTTGCTCTTTTGTTTTTAAAAAAATTTAGTTTTTAAATAAATAAATGGTAAATTACTGGCTGTGTGTGTGGTGATCAATGGTCAAATCAAGATACCAAACTTTGAGAAACAAATTCTATTAATTTATCAAATGTCAAAAATTGTATTTGTTGATACAGCTAAAGACGAGACTAGTAGGTATGTGTTGCGTTAAAAGATGCACTTGGAACTAGCAAATGATTCAAATTCAAAATTGATAGCATACTTTTCTGTGGTCGGCATCTGAATGAAGATATGCAGTTCAATAAATATCATAAATGTGATAGATGTGAAATGAATATTAAGCTATATTCACAATTTCATAAGTTCTATTTTCATTTGTTGTTTTCACCCTGCTCCATGTTTCCTTAATGATGTTTTTTGTTTGATGAGCCATTGTTCAGAGTTCTTACGGCTGAAAATGAAAACCACTGATAATGATCTAAATCACAACCAATAATGTAGCTTTATTTGACCCAAATGTCCAACAAAGTTTTAATTCCAATGTAGGAAACACTAGCTCTATGCAATCAATTCTCGCATGGCCTTGTACCATAAAAAAAAACCAAAACCACCCAACCAAAACTTGGGCACTGTTGGAACATATATGAACACCTTTGTGTCTATGTGAGAACCCAAATGCCCCACAACTTTAGTAGACAGTGTTTTAAAAGGTGCCTTGAAAAGCTACACTGCACTCCAAAAATAACAAGACCATTCTTGAACTGCATATTTTCATTCAGACTCCAACCACTGAATTATGTTATATCAATTTTTAATTTTAATCATTTGTAGGCTTCAAGTGTGATATGTAACATAACACATGACTCGTACTAGTTTTATCTTTTGGTGGTGGTAATGAGTACTAAAGCTTATTTTAATAATCTTCTTTACAAAATACTAATTACAAAAATCTTTAAATTGCAGCTGCAGGTTAACTATAAAAGAAAATTTTCATTAATAGTGTGCAAACTCTTCATTTAATGTCTGGTTCACCTTATTTATTTCATAACGGGAAGCTTGGAATGTTGTTTAAAGTGCTCTGGGAAAATGAACAAGGTTTGTTTAAATTAAGGAAAATCATAAAATTGCATGTTAGCAAAATGCAATTTTCTTACAAAATATGCCGTATTCCTAATTAATATGATTCAAGGTATGTTTTTAAAAACTTGCCATTTTCTGCTCAACATAACTTAAATTTTTAAAAAGATTTAATATAGAGAGAAAACATCACTTTTTTTTTTAATTTTGTGTACTTTTGTTTACTAATTATTCGAACAATAACCAATTTGAATCCATGGAAATGATGTTTTATTAAAGTAAAAACAGCGCTCCCATTTTTATTTTTTTTTGGTGGTGGTGGGGGGGGGGGTTAGTTCTGGGCCTTAGGCTTCACAGAGCCTCCAGAAATATAGTTTTGGTATTATAATCTATCATGTGTTTTCTAGGTAAGAAAGTTTTTAATATTTTCATTCCGATTTTCGTAATGAAGGTGTGTAACAAGTATAGCATACAAATGGAGAAAATTTTATATGTATGTGGGCTTCTATAACAAAAGCATAGGTTTTTATTTTCTGAAGAAAAATTTCAAAAACTATAATTGTTTATCCCCGAAAAATTCAAGATATGCCATCTTAAACTGTGAAACAAACAACCTTAAACTCTTTGATCCTCTTTAATAGTTTGTTGTTAATCATTTTCATTACAGAACATGTTTTCTGTGGGTTATCAATATAATACCCAGAGCCTTATATTTGTAAAAGTTCTACACTGAGAACTTGTTGCATTTTCTATTTCCATCATCTAAACTATTACGCTCTGTCGTCTAACATACCAAGTTGGATGAGCAGTTCCTAGCTGTAGATGTATAGGGGATAGAGTGCAAAAATATATTCTTAGAACTTTCAAGAATTTAATTTAAAGTTGTATTCACCAGATATGAGGATGAAAATCAAAGTAAAGTACATCCTAATGCCGACAAGCCTCCGAGATACTTGGATTGCAGTTGCCACATAGCGAAAACAAGTCCGGAGTGCCATCTCGGAAAACCCAACCAAGACTATCTCGCAATGGCTGCCGTCGACCAAGAGCAGCCAAGCCAGGAACGGCCGCCGGTCACCCAACTGGAGTTCCGGCAGGCCATGCGGGACTTCAAGACCATGTTCCCGGAAATGGACGAAGACGTGATCGAAGTCGTACTGAGGTCCAACAACGGAGCGGTCGATTCGACCATCGACCAGCTCCTGACTATGAGCACGGACAATGAGAATGAGCGGCTAAGAACTGAACTTGATGCTACAGAAAACGACGAACTTCCCCCCTGCTACTCCCCCTCGACTCCCCCGCCTTCTTATAACCAAGCAGTTCCTTTTGCTCAAAGTCCAGCTCATGCCCTTGCTTCTGGGGACTCGGTGGAACAGCCTTCGCAAGCCTCGGCTCAGCCTCCGGGAGCACAGGCCCAAGCAGCCCCTGTTGCCAAACCTACGGTGCAGTTCAAGTTGCCCGAAGAAAGCGGTGAGTTTGATCTTGTAACTCTTGTGAAAGTCCTCTTAACATCCTGCCCTCAGGGGCATATATTTAGGTATGTACTGGCATTACAACCCTGAGGTACAGGAGCGGTCTTTCATCCCTTTCTATTTTACACTTGCCTACCCTTTTTCTTTTCCTTCGCCCCTCATTGTGGTGCCTCAGGGCACATTTTCGGCATCACAACTCCAAGGTACACAAAGGATCTTTCCTCCCTTTCATTTTTACCCAACCTACCCTTCTATTTTTTGCATTTTCTTCCTCTCTCATTGTGCAGTCTGTCTTTTTTTTGGTGCAGCTTGGCCAAATATTACCCTTTGTGCCATAAAACCCCAAAACGACACTTATTGTGTGTTTGCCTCTTCAGAGGTGAAGGCAGTGGTGGATTTAGGGAGTGGCTATAGCCCATGGCTGCAAAATGTTTAAAAAAATACTAAAGGCACAAGTCGCACAACAATAAAAACAAAACATAAATATACAAATAAATAATATCATTGCCGAGGGCAGGAAAGTGGTTGGGGTAGCAAAAGTATAAATCCCCAACTGGACTGGACAATCACTTCCGGAGTACCTACTGCAATGCAGCTTAACTCCCCATCATCAGGTGTGTGTACATAAAAATAATTTGCATGATTTAAGTGAGAAATTTGCAAAGAAAAATTAATTAAATTGACTGGAAAAAAATTAAAGAGATTTCAGCTGAACGAAGTTCGTATAGATGGTGCCACCTCCTTTAGCAAAATCAGCAATTTGGTCGGTTACACTCCCAAGTTGTGACCGCATTCAGAGGTGGTTAAATTCGATGACCCAAGACTGTAAGTAGAATAAAAAGAATTAATAAAAGAAAAATAAAGTCTAAAGGTGAGAAATAAAACTTATGTTTTAGTGATTCAATTAGGGTCCAGTCGAGTCTCAATAAAGCTCAGCAGCTACGACTGACAACAAAGTCATGATCCAATATGGGAATTTGCAAAATAAAATTTTGCATGCATTAGATAAAATTAGGAATTGAAGTCAAAGATGTCAGGATCCAAACGAAACATGCCACATTGACATTTGGGTCACCACGGGTAAGTCTGCAGGTTTTGTTGCTGGAAAGCACGAGGTCTTTTGGCAGAGCTTTTGACCGAAGGGTTATATGGTGGTTGTGCTTTAAGTGCTTCGTTTGGAACCTGAGATATTTTTTCGAAGAACTTGGCCGAAATTTGCTATAAAAATTCAGCAGTGGGTTTGATTTTGAGGTCTAAATGTATGACTTCATTCCGGACATAGCAAGGAGCTCCCGTGATAGTCCCCAATGTGTGGCTCTGGAAACTGTGCAGTTTTTCCCAATTTAATTTGTTTGTACCGACCCTGATAAGAGAGCCGTAAGTTAAAATTGGCCGAATAATGGCTTTGTAGAGGAGGAGTTTATTGTGAAGGGAGAACCTGCTCCTGTGGCTGGGTGAGGGCTCACATTGAGAAGCTTGTAACTGCTCTGTCATAATCAGCTCCTCTTACATATTCAGCTTTTATCCTGCATCTACATCATGTCTGTACAATTAAAATATAATTTTTTTTTTAATATATTGTACTTTAGACTATTTTAACCTTTTACTGGTTTACGTCTTGCATTTACAGGGCAGCTTGCCCATCTTTGGATCATGTGCCATGAAACCCAAACTAACCAGCTTAGGTTACTGTAGGTCTTTCTCTTGCATCCTTTGCAATGTAGTAGGTACAAATAAGTGAACTGTGTAACTAAAAAAACTTGTTTATTTACAAAATTTTATGCACATTAACAGGTTATAGCTTCAGAATAGTGATTGCATGTAGAATGATTTTATGTGTCCTTACCAAATTTATGCTGAGGCATGAAATTGGCATATATAAAAGCAAAAATAAAAAACTGCCAACTATTCTTAATTCTTCGCGAGCCATATATTGCATCCACAAATGATAATTGAATGATATGTGCAGACAACTTGATTCTCAACATCAGGGTATGTACATTTCTTAAAGGGCTTATTTTATGTTTTAAGGCCATGGGAAAAGTGCTTATTTTTAAGGATCTGTGCTTAAAAGTGCTTCATTTTTTATAAATTTTTGCTCAGGCACCAATTTTCTCAGCATATTACTGGTAGTTTCCAGATATCTCTTCCAAGAAAAAATGGTTGCTCTTAACTTTGCATATTTTGCTGCCTAATTGGTTTTGCTAAGTGTGAACAGCTTAGCACGTAACAGCAGCATAGAGTATGTTTACTATTTCTGGTGTAGATATTTTGCCTATAAATAATTTTTTAATTTATAATTTATTTTTTACTTTTATGTATTATTTAAAAATTTCTGGGGACTATTAAAGTGTTTTTAGTAGGCATTATTTAACTCCTTCAGGGGTGGTAAGAACCCAGATATTGTTTTGCTACAGAAAGTGTTAAAAGGGTTCTTAAAAGAATTACAGTTTTATTTTTGAAAAAAAAATTAATAACTCTGTACGTGGGGCATATGCCCCACAAGAGGGCAGCTTGTGAATATAGAGACAGTTAGAAAATAGAACAATTAGAAATTTTTTCGTTTAGCGAAGAGGAGAAAACAATAAAATACCTATATAACTCAGTTATTTTATATTCAAAAGTATATGTGAAATTATGTTACTTGGCCTGAAAATGAAAGTTGAAGTGTACTGAAAGCAGTACACAGGACAAGGAACATAAGTAAAAATTCTTTGAATATTTGTTTTTTAATATAAAAACTGCTTCTGAAGCATGCTTGTTTTCTTATGTAGTGGTTTAGAACACCATTTCTTAGTATTTGATCTTTTTTGATAAAATTAGTATTTTTTAATATTTTTGTATTATATATCAATGTTCTGCTTTTTCATGTGAGTTTATATTAGCCTTATAAATTAGTACTTGTCATAAGCAAAATGGAGTACTGAAAAAAATTCCTGTTAAACTACTTGATTTGTTTTATAAATGAGAATTCTAAATA
Organism: Metellina segmentata; assembly: GCA_947359465.1. Classification (NCBI taxonomy): domain Eukaryota; kingdom Metazoa; phylum Arthropoda; class Arachnida; order Araneae; family Tetragnathidae; genus Metellina; species Metellina segmentata. Next base: position 19,260,752 of record OX375883.1, on the reverse strand, counting down.
GTTTCAGTGTTAAATGTAGGATTTAAACTTTATGATTTCAGCAAAGTTACCTGACATTGTTGAGAATGGTGAGGCATCATTAGCTGCAGCTGCTGCTACTGCTGCTGCAGCAGCAACAGCCACTGCATCTAATGGACCAGATGTGGCCTTGAAAAACCTGAAAGATTGGAATCCTCCACTTTTAGGCGAACTTCCTCCAAACTTTTTAAAGATTGGCGGAATCTTATCTGCACCAAGGCCAAATGCTAAGGTGAAACTTAGTGATTGCTTCTTCTAGTCTGTCATATCATCATATTCATGTTTGTATTTCCTATCCTTTACTCCATCAAAAATGTAGTTAAAAGAGTTGCATTTTCGTGAATTCTCCTGTAAAGATTAAAAAAAATGAAACATTTTAACAAATTGTTCCTTTTAAAAAATGCTGCCAATTCCCTTGGTCAAAGTGAGACCATGTTTATCAAATTGTAGTGACCAAGTCAAGTTGTAGTTGTAGTTAGGAATCACTAGCTCAGTGGACTTGCCCACTGCATGTTATAGGCAGCACAGATTTCATATTCCTACCAAGTTCAATTCCTGCCTTAGTGTTTTTCAATTTTGTGTGTCAGCTAAGCTCTCCTAGTGTTTGTATGTCCATTTGTTAGCATTGTTTGGCACAGCTTGACCACAGTAATTGCTCTTGCAACAGAACCCAACCGACCATTATCCAGGTGCTGTCATACAGATGCCTATATAGTCCGAAATATGGGAAGGAGTTACTGAGGTTGGAGAGCAAGTCAGAAAATTCTATATTCTACCAAAAGTCATCTGTTTTATGTTCCTGCTTCATAGTCTTGCTGTCATAAAAACCTTATAAAGAAAATATTCAGTTCTTTGTTGTTTTAAAATTTAAATTTCCTGGCACAAGATCTTCAACTGTATTTAATTTTTAATTACCACATTTTGTAGTTTAGCTGATTCATTTTGTATCAAGCAACTAAAATAGGGTTTAAGGAGAGACATTTGCTAGTATACTGTTTAAAAAAATTTATGCTACTATTTCACAAGTGATATGACTGGCAATCCTGATAACATAATTTCTGCTACTTTTCCTTTCCAAATAATCTTTTTAAGTGTGTAATATTATTTGGAAGAGGACTACTATTTTTCTTAAAGTTGATGTACTTATTTTCTACACTCAGGAACATTGAAAATAACGCACCAAGAAGGAAGAAAGCTACAATCGCGAAACTTTGCAAATAAGTACAGTAAAATCTGATATGCAAATGATCCAAGTTTGGGGGTAATGCGCATGACCACACACCCTGCAGTGCCGCTGCAATCAGGAAGTGGGACCAGCACGTAGTGGAAGATTCATGAACGTGATGATCACATTCCGACTCTGGGAGGGCTTTAGTAAGCGAAGAATGCCAGGTATACATGCGAGAAGACAGTTCTTAGAATCAAGCCAGTTTGAGAGGGGCCTCATCATCGGCATGAAAACCGCAGGTTGGTCGACGCACCGTGTTGCTTGCCAGTTTGATCGTTCTGAGTGTGCTGTCAGAACATGTTGGAGCAGTGGACAAGAGATGGTACCCACATGCTGCATACCGTGTCTGGAGCAACCAGGAAGAAGATGCAGGATCATGCGGCATGCGCTCGTGGATCACATAGTGACTTGTTTCATGATACAATCAGATGTAGGGTTGCCAGTTGTATCATAAACCATTTCCAGATGCCTTGCGGAAGCGAATCTGCAATCAAAGTCATTTTCATGTACTGCCTTTGACACCAAAACATCGGCGAATCCGTCTACAATGGTGCCAAGCCAGAGCGACGTGGAATGCCACAGATTGGCAAAACGTGGTGTTTAGTGATGAATCCCGGTTTGTTTTGGGGACAGATGATAACTGCATACAGGTGTGGAGGCGCCCTGGTGAATGGTACAATTCCTCCCATGCTGTTGTGTGACACACGGCCCACACAGCAGACTTAATGGTCTGGGGGTCATAGCCTATGATAGCCGGTCCACCTAATTGTGGTACGTGGAACCTTAACAGGCCAGTGTTATGTTGATAACATTCTTCGACCTTTCCTAAATGGTCTTCCAGGGGCAATTTTCCAGCAAGATAATGCTTGTCCGCATACAGCTTGAGTTGCTCAAGACTTCCTACGTCATGTTCAGATGCTTCCATGGCCAGCCCGCTCCTCGGACTTGTCCCCAAAGGAGAATGTGTAGGACCAGCTGAAACGCCTGATGCCGCCGTGTCACTCTGTACATGATTTGGAAGTGGCTGTTCAAGAATTTTGGGCCCATCTGCCTCAGGACAACATCAGACGTCTAATCAACTCAATGTCGGACAATGTTGCGGCATGTATTGCAGCAGTAGGTGATCCGACACGCTATTGAAGTTGCACTGTATTTGTCTAACTGTACACACTGTATTCGTTTAATTGCCTTGATTTTGGGATCAAGTGAATCTCTCATCTGTGTCATTATGTGTATTAAATTTCATTTCAATCCGATGCTCCCTTCTTGGTGCACTATTTTCAATGTTCCTGAGTGTGTAAAGAGCATTTTAACATCATTCAAACTCAATTTTCGGGTTCATCTCGTTCTCTTATGCTTATCAATTATTTGTATTTTGATTATCAAAAGGATCTATCATTGCATAAAATGCAACTCAGAAATAATGTGCTATGATGTTAATTGAAAATTAATTATACTTCCAATTCATGTAATGATTATCTGTTTTAATTGTAATTCTTTGTTCATAAAATGGAAATTATGTGGATTTACTCAATATGTTTGTTACGAATGCATTGAGTAGTAAATTAAATTATTTTTTTTAGAAAATAACTATTTTGAGTTCAACAATACTTCAGAAGAGAATTGAGGAAAATGAACGCAAACGCCACGATAACTCTTCAACAACTAACCCTGGACTCGAACAGTACTTGGAAGATGAGAGAATTGCTTTATTTCTTCAGAACGAAGAGTTTTTCCAAGAGCTGAAGGATAACAAAGAGTTTCTGACAACATTAGACCGAGGTATGTTGATATTGATTGTCCATCATCTTTAACCTCTTGGGGCACATGTATATATGTGCAAGGGCTTCATGAAATCGAGGTATCTTAGTGATCTATGGGGTTTACTTGTCTGGGGGGTAAACATGGGGATCACAATCCCAGGATGCACAAGCAGCCTTTCTCTTCACCACCCTTTCTTTTCACAATTACTTGACAATGTCTGTCTTGTGTTTGACTCAGTTTGACCAAATATAGCCCCTTGTGCCCATGGCAACCCTGAAAGAAAAATATTGAAATCTGGTTTTTAGATTGTTGTAAAAACCTTATTAAGAAAATATATACTTTTTTAAATCTTAAGATTTAAGTTTCTTGGCAAGATCTACAATGTCTGTTTCATGCTTATTTAGCAAATTTTGAGTTCAGTTGATTAATTTTGTATCTAACGCAGAATGGCAGGATTTCTACTATCAAATTGGTTCAGTGGTATTTTTAGATTGATGCAAAAATGACGATTAGAGAGATTCTTTCAGTTAAATTAAAGTTTAATTACTATATTACACTATTTACAGATATAGAAAAGATTATATATTAATGCAAATCCAGATTAATCAAATTAAAAGCGCTTAGGTTCTTTCAAAATCGAATCAAGAGTCGAACTTCAACTGACAAAGCTGCATATATGGAAGAGCATGAAAGGCCCATAATGTCAATGACTGCAGTGTCATCTAAGATTCAAATCAATCCTACCTTTAGCAGTCTTTGCATAAATGCTAATCCAAATTGTTTTCAATTGGTATAATTTCAAACATATTACACTATCGTGGACCAATGCACCAGAACGCAGAATAGCAGGATTTCTACTATCAAATTGGTTCAGTGGTATTTTAAGATCTATACAGAAATGACGATTAGAGAGATTCTTTCAGTTGAATTAAAGTTTACTATTTACAGATATAGAAAATACCACTGATCCCATTCAATATTAGAAATCCTGCCATTCTGCGTCAGTATCCAAGAAACTAAAATAGCATTAAATGAGACATTTTTCCTATTATTCTTTTAATTATGTTGCTATTTTACAAGTGCTTTAGCTGTGTCAGGTCTGAAATTGTCAAAAAAAGTTATTTATTATAGTCAATTTATTTTGAAAGAATGTTTTTCAAAGGAGGGAAGGAGCAGCATGTCAAAATTTGCATGTGGGCAGCCAGTGTTCAATTTTCAACCTCGATTATGGGTTTTGCAACTGCTTGAAGCAATAAAATACGATTGAACACTTTTTAACCAAATCTCATACTTCCTAACTCAGGTGTTGCCTTATCATCTCACTGGTTCAAAATTACATGGTGTTGTCCTTGAATGTTTCCCGTTGGGATTGATCCTGGACCGTCGTCAATGGCCCATTGTGTTGCTCCAGTACGATGTTAATTAAAATACCTGCTGTACTATTCTCAGCATTTAAGCTAGTATTAGCATTGAAGCTCTTAGTAATTATCAATATACAGCATTGAAGCAAAACAGATAATATCGCTACGGTCCCAACATTTATTATTGCCAACAGTTACAGTTACATACATATACAGTTAAGAATCAAGTAGTCAGATATTGTAAATAAGTGTGGCTGAATTATAGCATGGATATTACACCTACTACCTGCAATCCATAGAAAATAATTATGTCAGTCCCATCTAAATCATGCTGTTATGAAATGTTTCCTTGTCTGACTTGCAGCTTCTTCAGATGTCTCGTCTGCCGAGGACGAAGCGGAAGGTGACGCAGCTGAGGAGCTGGATCCTAATTTTCCCTATTGTAACAATGCCCCGCCCGAGGAGACAGATGCTGCATTTAGGGAAAAGATTAAAAACATGGGGAAAGGTGAGACTATTGACCCTTTTTTCTCTGTGCTGCAACATTTGCTGTATTGCCATATATTTCCACAAATACCTGTCCTGTCCTCTGATCTTTTCCTCTGGGGTGGATCCCTGGCCATCGACAATACCTCCTTTGCAAGACTAGGGCAGTGGTTGGAAGGGCTGCGGATTTGAAACCAGAGGGTTGTGAGTTTGAATCCAGCCAATTCGAGATCAATACTTGAGCTGACCCTCCTCTCCTCTAATTTCCACACCATGGCAACCTGAGGACATCTGAGGTCCCGATAGATTTGACATGTGCCAGAACCGTGTACACAATGATCTTTGGCTAGACCGAGTTTCGAACTTGCAAATCATTGCCATTTTCCCAGTGTGTCTGTTATTCAGTGGGATGTTTATTTATTATATTCACCTACCGATTGCAAATCCGTTACATTTCAAACTGGTCTACAATAGCCCTTTTTTAAAAAAATGGATATGTGTTTGAATCTAACGAAATACCTTCTTGTACAAAGAGGGCTGGTGTACATTATATCGGTGTTGTTGCCGTGCTGGCCATATATGGCCCAAATTGGGGGTGCCATTGCCCAGGAGGCTTTAACTTCTTCATGCATGACACATCCGTTTTACAGGAAGGTCACTCACATATCGTAATTTAGATCCCAATCAGAGGCCGATAACCCCCTGATCAGGTACCCCCAGAGGTATTGATTTGGTATGGGAACATGGGGGACTTTGTGACCACGGCCTATTTAACGTGCCTCAGCCACCATTAGCGAACACGAAGGTCTTTAGCCAGGTCCAAGCGCCGATCTTGCAACCATCAGAATTGCAGGCTCCGCTGAGGACAAAACCCACAGCCCTTCTGATGCGAGCCCCACGCTCTACTGACTGAGCTACCGCGGCTCATTATATCAGTGTAGACCTTAATTGTCACCATGTTACCATGGTGTGGAAGTGTGAAGTGTGGACAGCCACCTTAAATGTTGATTTTGTCATCTGACTATGGTTCAAAATTTACGTTGTGCTAACCATGGCATTTTACTGTTGTCAGGGCCATGGGGGTCCGGTTGGAAGAGTAATGGATTACCAATTGGAGGGTTGCGGGTTCGAATCCAACAAACACCGTCTTGTATAAAGTGTCCCAAAATTCACACAATATTTGAATTTTTCCCCATTTGTGCGATAACGTGTAGGCAACGTAAACAAAAAGATAGCGTGGCAGCTGACAGTTCAGAGTTATTAAAAATGCAGCGCTACATGAAAGAACAACGCGTTTTCATTGTTGAGCAATATTTTTTAAATAATAAAGGGGGTTTGTCAGCTATCGTTTGCAATTTTCGTACAAAATATGCGACACGATAATAAAAAATTTTTTGCCTAAATTGTAAGATATGGATGTGGACGACATGTGGTTTCAACATGACGGTGCCATATGCTATACTGCCTAAGAAACAATTCAATTACTACATGAGTCATTTCCTGGTCATGTAATTTCCGTTTTGGTGATCAGAATTGGCCGCCCAGATCATGCGACTTAATATCGTTGGACTTTTTTCTTTGGTGTTTTTTAAAGTCTAAGGTTTATGCCAACTAGCCCACGACCACCCATGCCTCGAAGGAGGAAATTGATCGCTGTACCAACGAAATTCAGCCACATTTATGGAAAATTTCAACAAAAGAGTATGTATGTGCCAGCAAAAGCCTTGGAGGCCATTTACCCAATATTATATTCCATACATAACCTTAATTGTATACTTAATTAATCAATAAAAAATTTACAAATTTGAATTATAAACCTGTGTTTTCTATCAAAATTGCTTCTTGCGTGAATTTTGGGACACCCTATACAAAGGCTGGTCTACGTTGAATCTGTTGTGGACTCAAATATCCTAACATTGCCATGAGGTGGAAGTTTGGATACGTGTGCCAGCTCAGGTGTTACCTTGTCATCTGACCGGGGTTCAAAATAGCATGGTGTTTTCCTCAAATCTTTCCCTTCAGGGAGTAATCACGGACCATCGCCATACATCGTCAAATTTACATTGCTACAGTGCAATGTAAATTCTACCTACCTGCCTAACTCAATGCTGCGTTTTGGGACAAAGTGTAGATTCAAATATTTCTGTTTTGTACTTTTGACTGTTTAGATGCCCTAAATTACACTTCAATTTCTTTTTCCACTGTGTGCATGTAGTTATCTTTTACTTGGTACATAAGTATGTACAAAATTAATCATTGTGACCGTGTGCTGAGAAATTCCTCCTTGAAGCGGGCGAACAAGCGACAAACTATCATTACACTCGCAAACATTTATTAATCTAATTTACATAACGTGGACACAATATATACTATTTACATAACCTTTCATAACTACCCGACATAACGGACACTACGACGCGTCTTCATTCTACGCCACCGATAACTCCCTGACCTCCTGAGGGTGTCCTTGATCGGAGCCAGGGTTAGACTTAGTTTTGGTTCTCACTTTTAGTTTGGAGGTTTATAGCTCTGCAGCTGACGCTGCGTTTATAGTTTACTTCTTACATCATTTCATTTTATCATTGGTTTTTGTGTAAATAATGTGGATATTTCTCTGAATCTCTTGAAAATCTGAGAACTACTATTATGTTTACCTAAAATATATAATTTAACCTAAAATTTGATTTGTTTTTAACAAATGTGAACACATTAGAATACTGAATTTTATTAACTTTAAATCTGTATGCAGGCTGTGTTTTCTTTTTACATCTTTATTACTGCTACTAATGTGCAATTAAATTTATTTTATGCATTTCAGTATCCCGCAAGAAATTCACACAGTTAGCAAAACTATTTTCCAGGAGAAAAAGACGTTCATTCAAACCTATGTATCCTTATGTGCTTGATTGTGTTTATATATAATGCATTTCCCTGTTGTAATATTTTTAATATTTAATGGATTGATGGTTTTTAATTAATATGGATGAAACTCGTTAAACAGTAGTACAATAGTAAGAAATTGATCAAAATATAGATGTCGTACAGTAATATTAGTCTATAAAAACTTCAAATTATTGTTACTATTTCACTAAAACTGCTATTTACTAATGCTACTATTTCACAAGTGCTCTTTGACTGTGGCAGCCATGTATATCTTATTGTGATATATGTTACTATGGTTACAGGATAGAGCGAGAGACTTATGACCTTGATTATTTAAAAGTAATTTCGAAAAATATAAATGCGAAGAAAGTGTTTTTTGTATGAACCTTAATTTGGTTTCATAGATTGGGTGATGGTTCGAATCCATCGAGGGACAATCTGCTCTTACACGAGGATGAGTACTCGGAACTTTCTGAAGATGATTCTGAAAATGAAGTCAACAAAAAAGATACATGGAACAGCCATGTGAGTATTCGAGGAAATCAACATTAGATTACCTTGTAGCATTAAAGGTCATTTTGTTATCATTCATGTTAAATTTTAGGGGAACGGGTTACGGAATAATTCTTTGTGTTTCAAAATGGAACTGTATTGAAACGATTCGTTAGTTTTTAGATTGCATACTTATATCAAGCAAGTAACTTTTTCAGTTGTTTTTCAACATGGAATCACATTTTATGATTTTAAACTGGACCATCAAACTCAATCCGGGACAGTGATATGCATGGAAGCATTCATTAGTCTTGTGACTTCAGTGGTTCTTACGATATCATCCCTTTGATTACATATTTCCATTCACCTTCTTTGAATTAATTTACATATTGAGTATTAAATTAATTATTCTACTCACTAGTTATTGAAGATTAAGCATATTATTTACAAATGTACAGAGATGTGAGGTTTTACATCAACACAAAGATCTTATTCAAACATCTACATCCAAGTGACATTCCCGCCAGTCCAAGAGGGCGTCATATAGTGGCAGCGCCACCTAGCTCGGCTCTAATTGGCCGAGCTACATATGAATTTTCCACATCTTGACTGCTTCGTCATCTGACCGGCCAACCAACCGGTATAGTGGTTAAGGTTTTAGCCTCTAGATCGGAAGGTTCCTGGTTCGAATCCAGGTCCGGGCATGGATGTTTGTAAACGTATGGTGTAGAGGCGGCTGGTGCACCTTAAATCTGTCGTGGCCGAAAGTCCTCTCGTTGGATTGGCGTGGAAGTTTGGAGAGTGGGGTGCCAGCTCAGGTGTTGCTTCGTCATCTGACCGTGGTTCAAAATTACGAGGTGTTGTCCTCGAATCTTTCCCTTAAGGGACTGATTCCGGACCGTCGTCAATAGCGTGTTGCTCCAGTACGCTGTTAACTAAAATTACCATTACCATCTGACCGTGGTTCAAAATTACGAGGTGTTGGCCTCGAATCGTTCAATTAAGGGATTGATCCCGGACCGTCGTCAATAGCCCGTTGTGTTGCTCCAGTACGCCGTTAAAACTAAAAATTACCAATTTCTACATCTTGACTGCATGTTTTTGAAGGGCCGTCTTTCAGCGGAACTCACAATCTGAACCATAACCCAGATATGTGCACACATTCCAGAAAATTCAAAGCTTTTCTCATTTTGTTCTTTCCCTTAAAATCTAGCACGAAAAAGCAGCAACCAATGTTGAAAAAATGGCACAAAGTGAACCCTAGAAAATCGACTCTTAAAGGCCCTCCCATAAACACATACACCAACTGTTATGAGACCCCCCTGAATCAAATTATTCAATAATTTTCTATAAAAATATATTTTATTTAATCCGACTCCATAAACGTTACATACAAATATTTATGTGGCATTGTTTTTTATCTTTCTAAAATCATAAGGATATTATATTACTATGGCCACATGTAGTTTCGTACATGAACTCGTCATATTATTTTTATACCCATTAGTCATGATATTTTTATACAGCTTTTTTATTGTCTAAATAACTTTAATTTATTATGTTTATTAAATTTTTGTCTGCCAACTGATTTCAAATTATTTGAAACTTGGCAAAAAATAATTGAATTAAGATGTGTTAAATCTGTTTATTTTAAGTTTTAAAACTAAATGTCATATTTTCCACCTATATCTTGTGATAGTTTATTACTGCACCCTGAGTATCTTGCACTAATCAACAAAAACACTTTGTTTTACTCTCAATCAAAAATGTCATTTATGAAATAACTAGTTGGCTGCTATGTTATTTATCAGTTAAACAATTTTGGATATTGTTCTTTTGTTTTTGGCATTTTATTATTATTTTTTTAATTTTCCAGAGTTTTACATGGTTAGAATGTGCTTTTTTTATGTTCATTCAACTTTTAAAAGAAAAAAAAGTACTCTGAACGTAGTCAGATACCTTAATTGTACAGTGCTGTTGCATAATTCCGACGACTTTGTTTGAAGCTTCAAAAACACATTTAACATCCTGGCTGATTTCTTTTCTCAGGTCGGAGGACCAGGAGGACGATCCCAGACGATTGAGAGGTCGAAGATGGGCCTGTAGTTGCCCCTCCTCTTCAGAAAAAAAATCTTTGACGATAAATTAACAAAAAAAAGTGTGCTTATAGTTTGGTAACCAAATAGAGCATGAGCAATCAACATTCAATGAGGATATTCAACTTTAAGCTGGTTATCTCTGCACGTGTATTTTGTATACAATACCATTTTCGAAATAGATGTTGGCTAGGAAGGACTTTGATTTACAGACCTACTAACAGTTGCGTAAATTTTGGTACTAAATTTTATTTGAGTAGTTTGACCATGGTTCAAAATTACGTGGTGTTGTCCTTGGGTCTTTACCTCAGGGGATTGATCCAGGATTGTCGTCAATAGCAGTTTGTGCGAGACATAATTAAAAATTACCAATTAAAATTGCCTTTATTGACTGTGATTAACATACTATTTAAACGTATCATTTTCATTATAGCTCTTAAAATTCCACTAAAACTATTTTATTTCCAAGATCAGCTGTATTTAATTATTCCATCAGAAGAAAGTTTTCCAAAGCAGTTTTAAGTTCTTTTCTCTGTAAAATGCTTTTAAAAAATCTTAATGATTAATAGGGCAGTTTTGAATCTCTTCGTTAGAATATATTGTTTACTCGCAGTAAAATTATTTACTGTTAGCATGTCTGTATTTCAAGCAGTTTTTCCTCGATATTCGGGTGATCTTTAGTTTCTTCAGTGTGAATATTGTTGGATTTGTTGACTGGTTTGGCTTAGGCCAAAAAAAATTTACTCATGTTGCTTTACAGAAAATGTATGAGCCTTTATTTAAACTTTTGTTATAGATTTACATTTATATTACTTTGTTAGTTTTGAGAGTAGATTTGTGGACTTCCTAGAGCATCTTGCCTATGGTGCTTATTGGTGCAGAGCTAAAATGTACTCTTTGTATATGAATTCAATTCTTTGAAATTTAAAAAGCATCATTTGATCATCATTTATGGCTACTTAGTTGTGTTATTTGGCTACTTAGTTATGTTACTTATCAGGGCTGCCACAGGTGACTTTTTGCTGCTATTTTTCAAACTTGGCAACTAGGGCAGTTTGTCTACTGATCCTGAAAATATGCCGAAAACGAAAACTAGCCCCGAAAAAGTCCCTAAATCATAAATTTTGTCCTGAAAATTTATGAAATTTTTTTAAGGCAAAAACAAAAAGTGGCTGCAGTTGAACTTAAATAAAAAAAAAATTGCAAATAATGCAAACTGCAAATGATAATATTAAACAATTTAAGACAAAGAAATTATGCAAACTGAAAAAAAAAAAAGGAAAATCGTGTAACTCCCCCTTCAAGTTTTCAGAAAACAAAAATAATGAATGTAATATAGAGTATTTGTTTAATGGTCATCTACTTTGGCATAATTTATGGTTTTTCTTCTTTTTTTTTTTATTTTATTTAGAAAACAGCTTATTTTTAAAAGCTGAAATTTCATACTAGAGTCCTCTTTTCTCAAGATTAGGCCATAAGGAATAAAAAAACGAGATTTTAAGTATAATTGCATCTAACTGACCCACATAATCTTGTAAAATCACATCACTCATTTATTTTAGAAAGTCCTTTAATGGACCAACAGAAATTTACTTGACACCCTGTAGGGGTGTCTTTTTAACATGTTTGCTGCCGTCGCTTTTTAACACATTCATCACGTTAGGATGTGTCGATGGTTGTTGCCCCGCCGTAGAAATGGGTTTTTCCCAGAAGCTGACTTACTTTTTAGAACAAATTAGCCACTGCGTGGCTAGCCTGTACCCGTGTTGTAAGGTATTAAGCTGGTGTAAAATTTTCCGCAGATTTCAAATCCGTTGAAGATGTATTCAATTAAAAAATTAATTATTTAAAGAAATCGTAATTTTAGGTATCAATCTAAACTGAAATTTTCCGCAGATTTCCAATCTGTTGAAATTTTTACTCTATCTTTAATGGTCTAGGAGATAGAAAAAAAGAACTTTGACTTCAGTTTAAAGATTTATCGTCTGGCTGGGAAATCAATCGCGCAAAATCAAAGCAGAAACGGAAAAAAATAATTTTCTCCATCTTTTGCAGATGAAAAAAACTTGCCATGATTCGAAACCCTGACTGCAAGGTCGCATGAGTAGAAAAAGTTCTCCGCTTTTGAAAATCCGATGGAGAATGAAACTATGAAATTCGTTTAAAAATCTTCTAGATTGAATTTTAAAATTCGCAGCAACCCAAAAATTGCAAAAAAAATCGGACTACCTGTGTGCCAAATCTCATTGCTGTAAGTGCCATAGATCGTCAGGATTTTGCGGCCGCAAAACAGACAAACAAACAAACCCTTCCTTTTATAATAGTAGAGATGATTGAAAAGTGCGCCAATACCAGAATAGATTGGCAAAAGCTCAGCCAACCTATTTGCAATTCCATCATCTGTTAGAGGCTTATTAGATTGCATTTTTTGGGGGAGGGGGGAGCGTGATGGCCCTGCAGAACTATCGTCTCTACATTTCATTATTACAATATTTTTTTAATGACTAATAAAGCTATAAATTAGAAACCACATACCTTTACAACTAGCTTCTAACCTTTACTTTTAAACTACAACATTCAAAATTAGCGATTTTTTTTTTGAAAATTTTGGCCATTTTTTTTAAATTTACCATAGGTTTGCAAAATTTGGTCCTGATTTCAACTGCGGATGGGGAGGACACTTTTTCTCATTTTTATTGTAGAGAAAATTTTCCAGGGGCACCAATTTCGAAGTTTTGGCACTGCATCGTGGCAACCACGTAAGAATAACATCAGAATCTGTAGTTGCTGGATTGTCATAAAACCGTGTTGAGAAAATATTTAGTTTCTAATTTTAAAATTTAACTTCTTTGGCGAGGTCGGAAATGTCTGTTTCATACTTAATTGGCACATTTTGTGTTTTAGCCGATTCATTTCCTGAAATAAGGTTTAAGAGGAGGGGCTTCTTTTGTTACTAATTTTAAGAATTTGTGCTACGAGAAATGTTGCTATTTTACAAGTGCTTTGACTGGCAGCCCTGGCTTATGTATTGAGATTGAAAATATGTAACTAGAGTATATGTTTTTGTTCCTTATACAATATTGTACTATTATCTATGTTTATTACCAAAGTATATATGTGGTGTACCAAAGTATAAGAAATATGCTATTTTAGTGTGTTAAAGTACTGTTAGTTTTGTTATGAATGCTGAGTATTATATTAATTATTTTTTAAGAGAATGTTACATTGCAGTTTTGTTAAGATATGGGTAAATAATTGCGATTGATTTCAACTAAATGTTACCAAAACATTTTGATGAGCAAAACACTGTTCCCAAATTTTTTACATTTTTGTATAAGGATATTTCATGGTCTACTTAAATGTCTTTCATTTGTATACTGTAATAAAATACCAAAAATCATCCTGCAAAAAAAAACTTAAAATACCACCTATTTCACTGGTACATGATGCACTGTACTATAGCAGTGTATTGTATTTATAACTAGTCATTCTTTGAGGGTGCATTATGAAAAGTTATTAAAATTGTGAAGTTGAATTGTTCTATAATAATCTGAAAGTATATTATTATTTTGGTCAATTGTATTTTGTTAATCTGTTTGAAATTTAATTTTTATGGGCATTCGAATTTTTAAAAGGTTGATCACATCACAATTACTTGTTATTTTTTCAACTAAATTAGCAATGATTTTCCAAAAAGAATAAATATCTATAAAAGTTTGTTTTTAATGTAATGCTAGCATAAAATTATAGTCAAATTATACATGACTATAAACCTTGTAGTATCTTTTGCAATTGCATTGATTTTCAATCTTAATTGTAAAAAAATTAATATAATTTTAATTAATATTTGATAAAAAAATTTGTTCTGTTGCATTGTTGCCTTGAATATTGGCTGCTTGGTTTCGATTTATACTATTTTTTTAACAACTTTTCTACTGATAAAGTTATTTTTTTGTAAGTCTAAGTCATGTGAAAATCTTGGTTGGTATTTCTTACCCTGTGTTTAATGTTCTATTGCAGTTTTTTTCCATAATTCCATTTATATTTTTCTTCTGAATTCAGAATGTGATCAGTGACGGAGTGGCTCGAATAATTGGCCCTGAAATATTTAGCAATGTATCTGTCTGCCTCAGCTGGGAATTGTTTGATGTGGTTTTGTAACCTCGGATCTTTCCCTTCGGGATAGATCCCAGATCGTCGCCAACAGCTCGTTGTGTTTGCCCATCATAACCCAGTGCAACGTTAATTGAAAAACACCAAATATACTAGCTGGGGATTGTTAAAAACAAAATACAGGATTGTGAACTATTTGGCGCATTCAAGTTTGTATCAAAATTTACATTACGAAATGTTTTTAAAGTAATTTTATTGGGAGATTTCTTCAATTTTTATAAAAATTTCAAGTATTCAGAAAACCAAAACATCAATATATTATAGAGTATTTGTTTAATGTTCATCTACTTTGACATGAATTATCATTTGTCTTTATTTTTTAAATTTTATGTAGAAAACAGCTTATTAAAGCTGAAATTTGTTACTAGAGTCCTCTTTTTTCGAGATTAGACTGTAAGCAATAAAAAAAAGTGCGATTTTAAAGTACAATTACATCTAACTGACCCATATAATCATGTGATATCGGATCATGCATTTATTTTAGAAAGTCCCTAAAAAGTCTCTAAATGGACCTACAGAAATTTAGTAGACTTCATGCTTTTTCAAAAAGGTTTGTTGTCATTTTAATTCGAAAAATGTTTCAATTTCTGCTTAAAACAGCTTGTTTCCTTGTCTAGTGGTATATTATTTTTTTATTGAAAACCTTATCGGTGTACTAGAAACACCGACCCTTCGTTATCACGTTGGTGTGGAGAGTGGAGTGCCAGCTCAAGTGTTGCCTCGTCATCTGACCGTGGTTCAAAATCATGTGGCATTGTACTCAAATCTTTTCCGTCTGGATTGATTGTGGACCGTCGCCAATAACCTGATGTGTTGCTCCAGTGCGACGTTAATTAAAATACCTACCGACCCCCTCAGGAGTTTCCCAATTTTCTCGTGAGCCCTGCCGTCACTGGTGGTGATAAAAATTCATTTTTATCACGATGTGAAACAAGAGCTTTAAGTTTTTCTTTTATTTAAATACCTGTTTACTGATGAAAAGCACTGAAAATATTGCTTTGTTGATCTGTTAATCCATTTTTTGCACTACTTTGTTTGCCATACTTTGCACTAATTGTGTGTCGCCTTGACTAAATCTTGCAACTCAATTTCAAAGTGCTTGTTATCCCTTCAACACAATTACCCTACAATAATTTTAATGTGTTCAATGATTTTTTTAGTTGCATAAATTATCATTTCAGTTTCATGTTATATAAGCATTTCATTTTATACGGTGAAATCAAATGTTTGCCAATTTTCTTAATTAAGGATGTTGAAACTACATTTTATAAGAGAAATTCAAATTTACTCTTATTTTTGTGTTTTACGATACCATTAATGGTACCATCTTTAAATGAAATAACGGATTATTATTTTAATTTCCATGCTTCAAACCTATGGCTTATTGTGAGCTACAGATGGAATCCACCAAGTCAAATAACTTTTTAGCACCTCATTTTTGGTAATTCTAAAGTTTAAAAAAATCAACACGCCCTAATTGTACATGCTTTTTAATTTTTACCTAGCAATTTATTGAGGCTGTAATTGTGGTAATGTGTGTTCCTCATTTTTCATCTAAGTCAAACTGTACTTGAACTATAAATTATCGAGAACAACAGATCGAAAATGACTGGCTTCAACTACAAGTTCAGCATTTTCATTAAGGATAAAACAATTATTATTTGACTATACAAAAGCTGTTTTTGTTCAGTGTCTCATATAATCAGAGATGCCAGCCATTATATATTTTCCGTTTATGTTGAAGATATTCACCTTTAATTACGGCAAGTAATGAAATTATTTTGGAACATTCCTTCTTTGATGGTGTTGCCGCCCCAGAATTGCGAAGTATGCGCCTTGCAGCAATTCGAGAATTCCAATTCATATTTTATTCCCATTAAAATGCCCCATTATTACCATTTGGCAATGCCTTGCAAAACAAAAAAACTTAATATGAAAAATCTGGGGATTACAGCTGACTAGAATTGATGTCCTGTTGGAAAATATAAACCATTACATTGTTAACATGAATTTCATTCACAATCTTTTTACATCATTTTTGAAAATTAGTATTTTGCCTGTTGCATTTCAAAATAAGAACGAAATGTACCACAATTAACCATATACCGTATTATTTATTCTAAATTTTATCATTCTTTAAGTAACTTATTCTGGTTTGACGACTTAATTTTCGCTGTCAAAGCACTCAGTCTAGACATGTTTTCACTTTCTTATTTTAACATTTGAGGCTGTAATGAAATATATTTC
Source organism: Metellina segmentata (assembly GCA_947359465.1). Taxonomy (NCBI): domain Eukaryota; kingdom Metazoa; phylum Arthropoda; class Arachnida; order Araneae; family Tetragnathidae; genus Metellina; species Metellina segmentata. The sequence goes on along the minus strand of OX375883.1, from coordinate 19,244,004 downwards.
TTATTCTTCCTATTGCCAACCAAAGGTTGGCACTTGCATTACTTTTTCAACCCATTTATCTGCCAAAATATCTGGTAAGGCTCTATATTACATTCATTCTATTAATAATTCCTTTTCACTTATATTACTTCACACTTTCACTTATACACTTTCCTTAATATTTACATCACTATTAATTACATTCAAATGCTAGTTTAAAAATTTTTATTACCAAACGAAATTGTACATAACCATTTTTGAAAACATCACTTAAATTTCGGATATCATTACTGAAATATTGCTAAAAATTGTTCGTTTGACATAGTCAGTTCCCTTGTGAAGTAGTCTGGAATTCTATAAAGATTTCTACAGAATAGAATTATGGCCTGCTTTTTCTATAAGCTCTAAAAGTAGCCTTAATAGAATGTCTAGAAACCTCTATAGAACCCCTTTTTTTTCATGACTTTTCTTTTCTATAGAACTTCTGAAAAGATTCATATTTCATAGAATTCTAGATTCATATTTTTTTCATAGAAATACATTTCTATAGAATCAGCTCATTTTCTCTATAGAAATCTCTTTAGAATTCTATAGAACTTTTCTTTGGAAAAATTTCTAGAATTCTATCAAAATATTTCATAATGGCTGGCATCTCTATATTCTGTGAAAACACTTTTAGGTTGATTTTTAGTGGTTACAAATATGAATCCCCTAGTATAAAGTTGGAAGTTTTCTTGCATGTAATTTAGGCTTTTGGTGCTTTGAAATTTTATAGAATCCAATCAGGATTTCTGTCTTTAAGTATCTCTACTAGCACTATCTGTGTAAAAGTATTTTTATACACTTTATTGCATATTTGTCTTTTATTCTTGAAGTATAGCACGATCCACAACTTTGTTCTTTTCTTTCATGTTATGTGTCTGACAGTTTAGTCAAGATTAATCGTGTTTCTTTGAAGACCCAAACTTTCGTTTGGTCATTAGTCTATCTATCTAGTCTTACCTGAGCAGCATTATTTTACATGTGAAAATTTTGATCTGTGTATAGATTGTTGTTTTATGTGTATATATGTTGTTAGTGCTGTTGTATATATATATAAACAAATACATATATTTTTTGCTATATTTTGTCTTTATTGAAAGTAATCGTGGGTGAATTACAGGTTCTCGATGTATCAGTTGCCTGAGATTAGAATACTGAAAAGGCATCATCCGATTTTGATAATATTTGAGTATTTGCATATTCCATTCAACGCTGCTTATTGTTGTAAGTTTTATTATCTATGGAATGAATTTTATAGAATAACTATAATAGTGATTATACTTATGCAACAGCAGCTTATAATTCATTGTTTCCATAATTTCTTTTGTATTTATTAATTTCTGTTTTAATGATTTTGTGTTCACAATATTTATTACTTTAAAATGCTTGTATCTAGCATCATTCCTATTTTGCACATGTTTCGTTTTGTTGTAATATTTAGTATTTCTTTTGTGTCAGGGAAATATTTTAGTTATTTGGGCACTTGTGTGTTTTGTTTCATGATGGGTTCTGAACGAATTTTTTGAGTCGTAAAACATAAGAATTCCTACTGTATTTTAAATACTTTAGAATTATATAAGTATTTAATTTGTGTGCAACAAAGGCAAAGTGTTGTTTAAATTTCGATTTCTGAGTAGTGGTGCTTGAAACAGTTGTATCAGTTGGATTTTGTTCAGATCTTATGCTTGCAGAAATCTCGAAAAATTTTCTTTTTTTTATCTGCTGGGCCGTCTAGCTCAGTAGCTTTGCCCATTACTCTAGTACCTGTGAGTTGTAGACCGCTTAGATTTGATTCCTGTAACTTACCCTTCGTCATCTGACTGTTTCTAAATTATGAGGTGTTGTCTTCGAATCTTTCTTTTCAGGATGGATCCTGAACAGTCACCAAAAGCCCGTTGTATTGCTTCGTTATGTCTTACTTTACTTAACTACATACAACTTACGCTAGGTAAATTTCTATCTTTTCATGTGTTAGTTAGTGTTAAAGGAGTGTTAACCTTTGCATCAAAAAAATTCAAACCAGGGAACCAACCATTATTTGAGATCTTCTGTCTTGTATGGTGCCTTTTGGTCAAATATAAACCTTGCATCTAAAGCCTAACCCTCCCAACCTTTATCTGCCTTTTAGTATGGACAGGAGAAAATGAACCTTTGTTGAACATTGATTCGGCTTTTGATTCTTAACCTTCTGACATTTTCGTTAACTGTTATTTTCACTTGTTCATGCCCCTAAGGTGTATTTATAATGGAGTAATGTTATTGAATCAAACTACAGATAAGACTATTTGGATTATTCCATGTCAACGTAATTTGGTAATGATTTTTTATAGTAGTATTTTTTAGTTTGACCTGCTTACGGGGTTCACATGCATAATTCCTCCTTGCCACCAACATAACTTCTAACCAGTTTCGACCTTTGTTACCAATAGAATCTTTTCAAATGACTATTCAAAGGAAAGGAGCAATAGAATGTTTCCAAAGAGTTATATACTTCAAAGAAAAAAGCAGTAGAATATTTCTAAAGGAGTGCTACAGAAATGAGCAATTGGATCTTCAAAAAATTATGTTAAGGAAAAGAGCAATAAAATCGTTCTATTTTTAAGAATGGAGCAATAAAATATTTCCAAAGAATTATTTTCTGCAGAAAGGAGCAATGGAATCTTTGAAAAATTATATGTTAGAAAAGAGAAATAAAATCGTTCCAAATAATTACATTCTACAGAATGGACCAATAGAAGAAAGATTCTATTCTAAGGAAATGGTGTCAATAGAATCTTTCTAAAAGTTAAAAGAATACTTGGATTCTGTTAAAAGGTGTTGTTAGTTAGTCATTAAGTATGTTGTGGGTTAAAATAAATATTACACTACTCAAAAATCTCATGACGCTTGGAAGGTTAATTGTAAACTACTTAGTTTTGGATCAATTTTTACTATCAAATTGTTGCAATGCAGAATTTGTATTGTTAATCGCCTATACTTTTACCTGTTGTATTCTAGTACATTATTCGCTTCCACCTCTATTGGATGCTTGTTAAGTTTCTTTACTTAATTATTAAACCTGCCATAATGATTCATAGTATATTAAGGATTCTGAAATCCAATTGGAAATTTTCTCAAAAGCTGGATGGAGGCGTTAACTTCTAGCAAAGGAAATACCATTCATCTCCCTTGTACCCTAATTTTTGGTGTTTCATTGGATCCTTTATTAAATTATTAATTAATTTCCACTATTAAACATTGGGAATCTTATTTCCTCCTTGTTATGATTGTTCGAATGTTAATGAATCAAACAACCCTTTGTTGCTTTTTTTCAGAAGGTGTAAATTTTTAAATTTCTGCTCATCATTGATTTTTTTGAAAATTTAAGTAACGTTTATCTCCATTATACCTTAACTTTTGTTGTTATGGAATCTGTAGTTAATTAATTATTACTAATTAATTGCTGTTGTTAAACTTTAGGGTATATTTTATCTTCTCCTTGTTAAAATTGTTCGAGTTATAATGTATCAAACTGCCCTTTGATGTTTCTTCCAATTTTTGAATGTCTGCTGATCAATGATGTTTTGAAACTTTAAGTAATATCTGTTCTTTGAGAAAGTGAATACATAGTTTGAAAAATAGTAATTTTTTTCGGTGAATTCAATGATTGCATCACTAATTTCAGTCTATTATATGCAAAGCCTGTTTAAAAAGTTGTTTGTGACGTCTGTATAAACCCAGAATCTCGGCATTTCCTGATTATAAAAAGGAAAAATTTTGTGATAAAATCTATAAAAACATGAAGCTTAAAACATTGATTCTTTTTTAACGTAAATCCGAGCAAGATATCAGTTTCTTTGATTTGTTATGAACCAACCACGGGGAATGGCCGATAACGTGATCTACAAATGTGTTTAATAATTTGTGTTTGTCTTGACCCTAATGGGTACTGCTACATTACACGCAAAGCTCCCCATTTTTGAAAAAATAAATTTTGGAGCAAATTTTCAGGGGACGCGCTAATTTTGAAGTTTTGGCACCCAAGCCATGGCAACCAATTGTTAAAGAAATACGGTACAGCTTTACTATACGCAATGTTTGTTGGTAACGCTCTTGGCGATTTGTTTTGCCGCAATTTTTGTATTCGCCAAGGAAATAATTCTTAGAAATCAAAGGACAATTTAACTTAAATGAAAATTATATTCTAAATGAAAATTTAAATTCTCCGCTTGCTAAGGTTGCCATAGAAACGGGAATTTGCCTAATAAAGATGAATTGCCTTTACCTGCCATAACTGCGCCAAGAGCGTTGCCACCAATCAATGTATATCCAAGCTATAACAGAAATATGTTGTGATCTGCGATTCTTAGATTAATCTTCAACGTCTGTTTCATACTTAATTAGTGCATTTTATGTTTGGGCCTATTCATTTTGTATTTAATCTGGTACAGCTTCAGTCTACGTTCACAGCGGTGGCGCTTTTTTGGTGCACTTCTAAAGTCGCCAAGGAAAGAATAATTTCAAATGAATCAATGAAATCAAACGTCAGTTCAACAGATTTTGAAAGAACTTTCTAGAATATGTAAAATGAAAATTTAAACTTTCCGCTTGCCGTGGTTGCCATAAAAACCGCAATAACCGTTATCCAGATGGGTTTCCTTAACCTGCCATAACTCGCTACTAGAAGTGCGCCAAAAAAAACTGCTATAAACGTAGACTGAAGCTGCACCTTTGATCTTCTAAAATAAGGTCTGAGAGGAGACTTTTGCACTATTTTTAAATATTTATGCTACGATTTCACATGTGCTTTGGCCGTGGCAGCCTGGCATTTGGTATCCTTTTGTCTTAAAGCCTTCATCTTGGAATTAATTTTTTAATAAAACATTCTTCCAATTTGTAAGTATGATTCGGGAAATACAAAAAAATCCTAATATTGGATAAGGTAAATTTTAACTGAGTTTAAAAGTAAGCTGAATTAATTGTTATGCCTTATTTAATACTTTTACCTTTTTATAATTTATGCCTAAGTTAAGAACAATTTAAGTATTGTCCTTGGTAATGTTTATAGATCTGGTAATTTTTTATTGTTTTTAAAATTTTGTGAACTGGACTTAGTAAAATTTTGTGCTTTAAATATCAATATTTCTGTCATTTCATACATGTGTCATTACATATTTTGTTAAAACCATAAAGGATTCTATGTTTTGTTTTAAACATGAAACCCTTGATTGTGTGCTTTATGTACTGAAATTACAGGCCTGTTACTTTGAAAGTGTAGTCCTTAGCCTTTTCATCGTTGGGATTTCATTTTAATGGTTTATCGTATTTACACTACTACTTGAATGTCATATTCATGGCTTTTGTTCACATTATGGTCATGACTCATGTTCATTACAATCATGGCTCATGCTCATCAACCCAAATAGAATTTTTGTTTAAGTGTTATAATTAGAACAGGGCTGCCATTTATGCCACAGACAACTCTTTGCTGCTATTTTTCAACCATGGCAACTATGGGTATCGTTAAGCAAAATCGTATCAAAAAAGCTCCTATTTTAAAATTTTGTCGACTTATTTGAAAATTTTCCAAAGGTCAAATTTAGTCCCCCTCTTTTAAACTGGAAAATATTTTTTTGGGGGAAAATTTTTTTGCAATAGATGCCAATTTTGAAGTTTTGGCACCATGACCTTGAAAGAAAAGCATCATATTATGGTTGCCAGATTGTCATGAATACTTTATTAAGAAAACGTTTTGTTTTTAATTTCAAGGCTTTTACAACTTTTTCTACTTCAACAACTTTTATACTCAATTAGCCCATTTTGTGCTTCAGCCTATGCATTTGTATCAGAGCAACCAAAATAGCTACTCAAATAGGGATTTTTTTTTTTGGAAGACTTTTTTTTTTTTTTTTTTTGTAAGCAGCCCTGTTAGAAAAAGCACATGTATATCACTGTTACTGCAATGGATTGTAGGTCAAATTATGTTCATTTTTTAGTGTAAGGCTTTATTCAAAACAATTAACTTCCACCAATATTCAGCATTAGATTGTGTGCATGCACAATTACATGTCGTCTAATTGAATTTTTCCGGAATTCATTTCGATTTTTCATATTTTTCTATAAAATTTATTTATTATTTTGTTTATTTAGGAAGGTAAGTCTAAAATTTTAATTTGATTGAATCTGGAGGCCACAGTTGCCCAGTTAAGTAATGGCTGGTGCACCTTAAATCTGCTGTGGCCTCAAATGTCCTCAGGTTAGCACGGTGTGGAGGTTTGGTGAGTGGATTACCAGCTTGGGTGTGACTTCGTCATCTGACTGTGGTTCAAGATGACGCGGTGTTGTCTTTGAATCTTTCCCTTCAGGATTGATTCCGGACCGTCACCAATACTCGTGTTGCTCCAGTGCAACAATAATTAAGTTCCTACGTTGCCGCCCTTTATAAAAGACAAATTTGCAGCGATGTGGATCACTTTATACGTACTGTGTCATTAGTTAAAGTTATATTTAAATACTTCCATGAGAAATTGCTTTCACACAATAAATAAATATTGAATCATGACATAATAGTGAAAATTAAACTGTTGAATAGTTTAAATTCATGATCCCCGGGAGAAGAAAGTGTTAAAAACTGCAACGTACATCGCAGAACAATATTTCCTTAATTTTACAAACATTTTGGCAGATTTTTTAAGAATCGTAAGTTACGATGTTCTGCAGTGCAAAGACGCTCATTGCCACAGATTTTTTTCTTTTCTAGCTATGGAACAACTTCCCCACACCGCCCAAAATTACCACAAACACTTTATACATAACACATCTTCTATGTCAATGAAAAATATTTAACTTCAAAAGTTATCAATAGAATTGTAAATGCTGAAAGCATGCCTTGAATTTAAATAAAGTGAGTTAATTAATTTTGATGTTTTATTGTAAATATGTAATAAATGTGTGTTTGTATTTTATAAATTCTCAGTTTAAGAAACAAAGAAAACTGCAGTATCAGAGGGATATACAGGGAAGGAGTTGGGATTGCCTATTGAGTAACAAGGGAAGAATCCCTACTGATCTACCAAGAGGGATTGGAGTGGCCTGTTTCCGCTTATTAACCGGACATGACTATCTCCAACAACACCTACATAAGATTGGGGTGGCTACCTCCCCGAGCCTTGAGCTGGGCGTAGGATTTTTAAAAAAATATGTAATACATGTTTAGCCGATAATATTTTTTTTATGTCTGTTTTTGATTTGATTGCATTTTTTTTAAATTAGGACAAAATGCCCGCAGAACAATTACAATTGCTTGGAGTTGTGATGCAGAACACCGAATATAATTCTGCACCTGAGGTTGGATGTATGGAAGTAATGTTATAAATAAATCACACATATAATTAATATCGTACTGGAGCAACACAATGGGCTATTGGCGATAGTCCAGAATCAATCCCCTAGGGAAAGATTAACAGCAACGTATCAAGGACAATGCCTCTTAATTTTGAACTACAGTCAGATAATAATAACACCTGAGTTTGCACCCCACTGTCCCAACGTGAGGGTATTTAAGGCCACAGCAAATTTAACATGCACCAGCCCCCATGAACACGATGGTCTTAGACTGGACCATGTTTTTAAACAGCAACCCCTGTTGCTCATTTAACTAGGCCTACTATGGCCCATTATGAGTAAAATATCAAACATATATATTTTAGCCTAATGGGAAAAAAAGTACAAATTCATACTTGCATTTTTCAGACTATAATTTTTTTTTTGAAAGTACAAATTTAAAAATTGTTTTGCAAACGATTTTTTTTTCCAATTTCCTCAGTTTCAGAATTAAATTTATATATTTATCTTTATTGATACTCTTGTTATTCGGAGCAAAGGAATTTTTTAAAGCCTGTTCTATTCTTATCTCAAGCCTAACTGCAAGTTTTCTGTAAAAGAACATACAGCTTATTGCAGTCACAGTAGTGAAGGTATACATGATTTAGTTCTTCTCTTACAAGTTAAGTGTCATGCCCTCAGTGCTAAATAATAAAGCACATGTGAGGCACTTGAAGTAATAAATTTGCCTGTCAAGTTACCAACAGCAAGACCTATTGGTTGGAGACTACTATTTTATGGACATTCCATTGATAGGTGCAAGATTCACATTGGCAGTAACATATATAATGTACTTCAATGTAGTTTGTATACAAATATATCTACAGTTATCTGTACATATTTACGTTCAACTTAATATCAATTATTTGAACTTGATTTATTAGTTCATAAAATATTTGATTTTATGTTTTCAAAATGCAGCGGTGTAGCCAGTATTATATTTAAAATCGTGCCTAAAGTTAAAAATTGAATTTTTTTTAATGCAAAGTCTCAAGGTGTTTACCACATTTACAAATACAAATACAAATATTGACGACCAGCTACAGGCTCAAGCCCAACAAGGCTGGTCCTTTGTTTATGAATTCCCACTGACTATCCAATTGTGTCTTAAATTCGTACACTCCCTTTGAATTAACTATATTTTCTGGCAACGCGTTCCAACTGTCTATTACCCTATTTAAAGTAGTAGTTTTTCCTTAAATCCCGATTAAAATGTGTCTTATTCAATTTATACCCATGGCCCCTTGTTCTGTTATCCCTATTGAAATTTAAGCCCTCTGTGTCCCCTTGTTTTACAAACTTGAAAAGCTGAATCAAATCCCCCCTCCTTCTTCTTCTTTCCAGTGTATACATGTTTAGCTTACTTAAACGTTCATTATAGTCGAAATTTGCTAGCCCCTGTATTATTTTTGTAGCTCTGTGCTGAACCCTTTCAATTGATTCTATGTCCTTTCTCATATATGGAGCCCAGAATTGTACAGCATATTCTAGATGTGGTCTTACTAAACCCTTATATAATGGCAAGATATACATCACAATACTCATTTTAAAAGTCATAGTTTTGTAAGTAAAAACAATTTATAAATTTTGTTTTTACTTAAAATGAGTACATGAATGACTACGATATTTGTTTTACAAATACAAAAATGGATTTTGATAACTAGCATATTAAGCAAATATTCTAATCTTGTTTCTAGAAATTTATTTTCTTTTGTATTGATAAGCTACTTACATCTTCCATGTCAGGACAAAAGGGGTTAAGTCAAAATGACTGCTCATAATCTTAATTTGGATAGTTCTCTTTCTCACAAATATTCAAGAAGAAAATGCCTGCCAAGATATTGTAGATTGTTAGTTTTGATTTAAGCATGTTATTTTTTAAATTATAATGCATTTGACTCCTTTGAACACACATCAAAAATCAGACTTAACCTCTCGAGTTCCTGATGTAAAGAAATGGTACAACTCAGTTCAAAAAGAACGTTTCATAATCATTGATTTCACACTTAGTAATAAATATTAAGTCATTAAACTACTATATACATAATTCATGACATAAGTTTCTTTAAAAATATAAAAGCGGATTTTTTTTAAAGAATATAAAAAAGTATTCCATGTATTTAAAATATTCTATTCATAGAGCAACCTATTTATAAATCAGGATCCAATACTTTAGAAGCACTCAGTTCTCTTGGCTACACCACTGCAAAAAAGTAACTAAAATATACTTACCTGAAGAAATTACATAATTACAGATAGATAAGCTCCATCACTAATCAAATTGTTTATGTATAATGAATATATTTAGATTACATAAGGAAGATTGAGAATTATAATCACAATAGAGCATTAGAGTAATAACCTGTAATTTTTACTTCATAAACTGCTTGTGAAATTAAACTTTTTCGGTTGTTACAGTGATTGATTTTTATACTTTTTTTTTTTAATTTCTTTTTTTGTATACTTTCACTTTATTACTTGAATTGTTACTTGTGAAGCTCAACTGTTACTTGTAGCAATGTATTTCTTTTTCTGTAGATTAGTCTATAAATATGCATTCAGTTTCAAGTCTAGAGTATACCATTCAAAATCCAAAATAGGAGTCTCACTTGAATGCAAAGGTATGATCGACCTGTTTTGATTTTGGTGCACCAACCAATTTATAATTTTATCTCTTATGTTATTTTTTTGGAAGTAATTTAAGTAATTTGTTTTAATCCTCCTGGTGGTTGTCTTGGCAATCTCGTCTCCAGCAAAACTGACCAGATCTTGATGGACGAGATATCTCGTCATTAGAATAAAACTTACCAGATCTTAACCTCATCATCAAAAACCGGCAATATTTTGATGATGTGATATCGTAATTAGCAAAATTGGTCAGATATTGATGGACGAGATATCTCGTCAAAACCACTTGGAGGGTTAATTTTCAAGAATTCACTTCCGTTAATCAAAACCTCAATCAGAAAATGGCAATGAAACTTCTGTATTCCTCTCAAGTTGCCAGCATTACAAAAACGTGGCAATTTTCTCTCCACTGCAGTATACTCTTGACATGAGACGGTTGTTGACTAGCTTCAGAGTCCTGAGCTTTTTATATGTATTGAAATTATCTGTGAATTTTTTTTTTCAGTGATAATGATAATTCTGTCACATATCATTTAGCATTTTGTGTTTTCATAGAATTATTTTCTTCAGAATTTCGATGTTAGTTTAGCATTGCCAATCACTTCTGTTTTCGAATGAAGCTTTGAAATTCAGCATGGCCTTTGAAAGCTCATTTATATACAATTCGAAGCAAGGAGTGTCGACACTCCTCGTTCGCGTATATTGCTAAGGTTTAGAGACATTAATGAAAAGTTTAAAGCAATTTCCCTTACTTTCCAGTCTAGAGATGATTACTTTGTGGTGATAATATAGTGTTAATCGATCGGTTAACTGAAACATGTTTAAAAGCTTTTTGTGACATTTTCAATGTATGGAAAATTTATACAGCAGAAATTAGGATTTTTATATGAAATTATTGATTGGATAGAAAAGTGGCAACAGCCTTTTCTTCTCTTTGTTTAATGTGCTTCTTATCCTATAGAATCGTTTTATGGTTTTTGTTCTATTTTCATTGACTATCTGTCGAATAAAAAAAGTTTGAAATATATCTTGTGGTTTGAACTATTTTTTGTTTTGAGCTGCCTCAAGGACACATCTGATGTGTACAGGCTTCACGAACCCGAGGCATGGAAAACCTTAAATTGTCAGGGAAATTAATTTTGTCCCAAAGAATCAGAGAAAATTTTCGCCTAAAATCTGGAAAATCACCTCAAGGACCTGGAAAATGATTGATCATGGCTTCTCAGACGCTTTGGAGAAGAGTAGCCAATACGATTCAAACACAATTTCTTATCACTTAATTTTATGAATTGAACTTTTCGACCGATTTTATAAGAAACAGGTAAAGAATTTTGTTTCGTCCACTGGCTTAAATTGAAGAATTCCATGCCTATGATACATCAAATCACAAATTGATTAAGTCAAATGTGTTGGATTATTTGAATAAGTTATTTTAATGCAAAATTACTATTGGCTTCGTGTATTAACTTTTAGTTAGAGTGCCTATATAATAAGAGTGGCGACATACGGGAAACACTTTCTGATTGGCTTAGAGACCTTTTCTACTGCCCGAGGCGGTCTTTTCCTAACTCCCGTAGACTTAACATGGGAACTTTTTTTGTGTCCGAGAAAAACGTGTGTACATTAAATAAAAAGGAAAATATAGCTTATTCGTGTTCCAGAATGTTTATTTATTATTATTTTAGTGTTTTGTCAGTATAAATTTGAAGACTTTTAAGGAAATAGCTTTTTTTTTAACAACGTGGTGTTTTTCCCGCAATCTAAGTTAGCGCGTTATGTAATCCATCTCATCAATTATGCATGTAATTGAGCGTTTATATGATTCATTTTTATCGAATGTATCCATATTATAACAATCATATGCTTTTTGTTCTCCCTGAAATGATATATTAATTCGCCCAGCAACCTTTTTTGAGACGATTCTAGTAGAAAAATGGCTGCCGCGCATGCGCATTGGGCCAAATTTGGTCCCTTGTTGCCACTCTTATTATATAGGTAGAGTGCGGAAAACACCATGTTGTTCAAAAAAAGCTATTTCCTTAAAAAGTCTTCAAATTTATACTGACAAAACTCTAAAACAATAATAAATAAATATTCTAGAACACGAAATGGAACATGAAAAAGCTATATTTAGTTTTAATTTACACACGTTTTTCTGGAACACACAAAAAGTTTGTATGTTAAGTCTATGGAACTAGGAAAAGACCGCCTCGGGGCGTATTTCCATTCTGCGGTACTTTTTTGGCGCGTGCGGGAATTTGGCGAAAAAATCAGCTAGCGTACAATGCCAACTTGTAACTTGACGTCATGCGAATGAATGTAATCAACCGTGACCACTGACCACAAGCGGATGGAGAGAGAACGATCAGCAATGTTAAAAACTTAGAAAATTCAGCAAACTAACATCTTTATTCACATGTAAACAATACAATAGCTTCATGATCGTACTGTCTTATTTTCCTTTCCATTTGGTAACAAGCATTGTATATTATCTCGGAACTTCTTAAACAGACCGATGTATTTGAAACACCAATTTGTTTTTACTGTAATGAATCTCGCATCTTTTGATATCTAAGCATATAGAAATACAGGGTTTTATATGTTTAAATTGAGAAAATTTTTCATTTTGCTTTACTTGTACCGATTGTTCTCAACTTTTTTCCCTGAACTCTTATTTGAAACAAAGTTTGAGTTAATTTTGTGTATTTTTTTTTAAATACAATTTTTATCTGATTAATTTTAAATCTCAATGACTTGTGTTGTAATCAGATGAATGAATACCATGGAATTCAGGAACACATTATTTTGGTTGTATGAAAATGTCCTTTGATTTTTGTACCATGCAGATATCCAACACATTTTACATTTTTAAACGATTTAACTGTGCATTGCCATGGTTGATTTCTTTGGAATTCAATCAGGAAAAAAGAATCCTATCTGACTATGCTAAAGCACATCTAGTAAATACAAGACATTTAAATTTATTTACTAATTGATGCATGGATGATTTTATACATTAAATCGAGATTTTTTAAAATGTGAAATGCAGTAAGTTATAATTACCATTTTTTTAAAACTTAGGGTTCAATAATATAATTATGCTTCTTAAAAGTATCGAATTTATTTGTAGATGCTTTTTTTCATCAAATCCTTGTCATGGGCACCCATACAGAGGCACTCAAGCCCCCTCCATGGCCATTAGTATTGCCAAATTTAAAACAATAAAATGGCCAGAAACTTTTTTTAATATAAAATATTGACGATGTAATTGCCTTTATCAAATATCTTTCCACTTAAAAAATAAATTTTAAACAAATCAGAAAGCTTTAATTGTACAATTCCATTGTAACTTCTGCATTGAAAAAATTGCTAATATTTGTGTGGATTTAAAGATAGATTTGAGTTAAAATCTCTTTTGCCTGTAGCATAGGCATTAGTGACAATGGTCCTATCAAATTATTTTAGAGAAAATTTTATATTAAACTTAAAATTTTCAATGAACTGAAAGTCATGAAAAACATGTTTTTTTTTTTGTCTACAAAATTGATTATAAACCAGTTTAATAACTTAGTTCAGTCCTATATTTGCTAGCATTTATCGTGAACATTAAGTACCTTCTGATTTATTTCTTATTATAAGTTAGACTAGATGATTTCAGTTTGATTGGCTGTTAGTTGGAACACCAACATATGTATTATGAAGGAGGACAGCACAAATAATTAAAATATGAATTTATTAATTTTATTTTATTATGCAAATGTAACAATTTTTTATAGACAAAATTATTTCAGGCATGCTTTTAACAATTGAAGTTTTAGAAAAAGTCTAAATTATGTGGCAAATCACAAAATTTCTTTATTATTTACATGAAATAAAACATCAAATCCATTAATACAACTTCAGAAAACAGACTGCCACAGTTAATACAAATCTTAGTCGTAAATTATGATAAACTTTCTAAAGATATCCTGAGAGAGCTTCCATGAGTAAGAAAACTTCTACAAGCTGCCAAAGTTTCAACAAAAAATTCTCTGGAATGGTCTTTAAGATTTTTGGAGTTTGTTTTTGAATATGAACTTTCAGATTCTGTACCAAATCTAACTCTAGCTACAATGAGTAAAGCTCGGCTCTGCATTACCTATTAACTATTTACTCTACAGAAGATTATATAGTTGTGGCATTCTGTTTATGCATTATGCTTGTCAGATAACCCTAACTAGCCATACAATTAAACCATTTTAACTGATTTATTTGCACACTGAATAATGCTGATACTTGGTATAAACATGACTGCATTTTAGTCAAATATATACAAGGAAAAAATTTAATGTTGCATTTAGTGACTAACAGCACATGCATCAATCCCAAGGGGGGACAATTTAAACATGCTGTTAAAAAGAAATACATGACTAATAAAATAAGGTAGTAAAGCAAAAAATACTTTTATTATCAAGTAATAAATTATCTCATTTCCAGTAGTCTAACACAGAGCATACATTTTATATTGAAGTGTTTTTCTTCCATAATAACATAGTTCAACATTTTCATAAAAACAGGCTTTAATAGCCTTGCAGCTATGCAACCATCTCCAATCTGTTTGTGCCACGTGGAAATGGCAGAGAAGTAGCACAGATGAGGGATAAATTTCTACTAAGGCTTTTATTCCTGTTTTTGAATCATCAGTCATAAAGAGATGGCATCTGAAAATTAAAAGGAGACAGTTGATGAATTTCAATTTTACCAAATATAAATAATATCCAATTATCAGTGTAAAAATCAAACAATATTTCCTGGTCAAACAATCTACATCTTTATCAGCAAGTTTTCTGATTTATGGAAAAATACTAAAAAAATATACATATTTAGACATCCATTTCATATTAATACATTTATTCTATCCTAAGCTAAAATATGATGCATTTAATTGCACAATTGAAGGGGCAAGTGTATCACCTTTATCCACTTGCCCCTTCAATTAAGAATGTAGTGTATTGAGTAAAAATAAATGGTTGAACACATACACTGTAAAAATAAAATCTCCAAGACTATAAGTGTCCATTTTCTTAATAACAAGTGTTTTATTGTTTAAAGATACATTTCTAGTCATCCATTTGCCCTTCATTAATTCAGATTTCCTGTTTCAGATTTGTACAAAATTTCAAACTGGGTTGAATCTTAGAAATCACTTGTTTAACTAATTCATAATTTTTTAGTCGTGAAATATTTACATTTAATTTTTAATAAAAAGTTGTGTAAGTTCTTAACTGTACACTTAACTGATTTCATTCAAAATTTAGAATGTTTACATTCAGGCTTTGTTTACATTTAGACAGTGAATTCTTAGTCCTCTGAAGTACTTTTTCAATATAATAAATGAAATTACGTTTAAAGTAATGTTATATCTTGATATCAAAACTACATTTAAATGTCCACACTAGAAAATGTTTCTAGTCTTTGTTTACATTTAGATTGAGGTATCTTTTCTAAACTTCAGATGGCTTCATTGATATTTATGATACAACAATGATCATTTCTTGAGAAAGCTGTACAAATGAATGTTAACAATTAGATTTGAGAATGTCTCCCTTTACAGGTTTTGTTTACATTTATAATAGTTTATACAAGTTCTTGTAATGTTAAATGATAGTGTAACTGCTAACCTGTGATAAATTATTTTACAAAGAAATTAAAAAAATGTCTATTACATAGATTACTTTAAATGATTTTGCCATGTTCACAAAAGATGCAGTTAATATTCTATAGTTAGCTTTGTGGCTATTCTCCATCTGGTGGGGACTCGAGTAATAACTTCTATGCTTGGGTAAGGTTGTGTAAAATTGAGAAACATAAATAATTCCTTGCACTCCTAAGGGTTCGCAAACCACCCATTGGAAACTCACCATGCTATGGTAAGATTGTATGCAGTTCTTTATTTGTTTTTATCAAAACCTTTGCAGGCAGTCTAACATTGTGAAAAGGAGAATATTGAGGTTTTTTAAGACTATCATTAATCATTACCTTAATTAAATACTCCAAGTAATGTAATAAATATTTTCTTTAAATAGATATTCCCATTAATTCAATGCTGCTGGCCTTGAATATGTATCAACTTTGGGTGTTAAGCCTTAACCTATCTGCTTAAGTAATTTTTTACACAAGTTTCTAATTGAAAAAAAAAAAGAAAAGGAAATGTATCTTACCTCTCTATTTTCAAAGCACAAAGTAAATTATATTTTTAGTAGAGAAAATGCAGTAAAGTAACTTTGGTTGTTTGATTTTCATGGGTAACTACAGCAATTGGAACAGCTCCTACTTTTGTCGCTGTCAAAAGTATTGAGTGAGGAACCTGTACTTTCACAGCCGGCAGTAGAATCCACAAAAATGATTTCTGAGAAACACTGAAGCTTGCGTGCTCTTTTCATTACAGCCATAACTATAAGCACAGCACATGTCCCATCAAGAGTCCGAACCACAGTAGCCCTAGAATGTTTTCAGTGTATTAGTTCAAGTAAGCAATTTTAAAATGAATCCTAAATCATTTACTTTTGAATATTTTCTTAAAGTTAGTAAATACTTTTTTTTCATACAGTTTTAATTTTTTCAAAAGAGTCTGTTGAAGGACCCAAATTGATTACTCGCCATGACTCATAAAAGTGTAAAATTTGCTGTCGAGTGGGATTTTTTGCTGAATTTGAAATCTTCCACAAAGTTGTCACTGGCTAAAAGTAAATCTACATGAAACCGCTTGCCTGCCATTGGAGTCAACCCATAATTAAAGTAGTCAAAAAACTGTAGTTTGATCTAAATATTAAAATAAACAATTAATATAGTTGCATTAAGAATATACAAATATTTTTTTATCAAAATATACATTACTCGACATTTAATAATAATCTGTCGTAAAAATTGAAGCATTTTCTTTCAAAATTTAATTTTAAGGTGAAAAACTGCATAATAAAAATAACATGCTTTAAATATGGTTCTATTTTTTATTGCATTTCTATCAGTGTATCTATCATTTATGTATGTTGATGAATAAATTCACCATATGATAAAGTATTCAATAATTGAAGCATAAAACCAGTGCAGCATTTACACAGGTGTTATGCAGAGTTGCAGAATCTTGTGAATATAGTTCAGGGAAAAATGGGAAGTCACTAAACTCTAGGTTCGGCAGTGTGTGGGGATCGACTCAACACCCACAAATCTTTCTTAATGGTTTTGAATGCTGGAATATTTTTTTAATTAATGTTATTTAAGTGAAGCGAATTAACAAAATGTTATCATTGTTTTTAAGTTTGATACAATAGTTTAAGGAACATAAATTTACCAGTCTTAATATGGAAATCATAGTCTTATTTCAACATTGCTACTTTCCGAAAACACTACGAAACACGTGAATATTGTGTCCAAGTCTAATTGATAGAAGACCCAAGAGATTCTACAAAGTCAAATGCACAAATTAACAAAATAGAAAAGGACGAGTTTTTGATATTTAAATTAAACAGGTATAGATTAAATTATTACACCAAAGCTGGCTAATCTTTGGAGTCAAAACCACAACCAGTGCCGTAAAGAATTTGGGGGGTTAAGAATGAAAATTAAACACGTACAACATGCAAAGTGGTATTAAAACAAACTATCTAGAGGATTTCATGGCTTATAAAGAAATAGCATTAGGAACATCATACACGAGTATAAAGTTCACAATATTACATAAATAAGTTCTTGTAAAAGCAATAAACGAAATGTTGCAAATGATTCAATAACACTATGAGGCGAGTTTTAAATTCGTCAACGAGCACTTCATTAAAACAATATCTACAAATTTATCACAATAAATTAAACTCTAATGCTATACTCACCACGAATTTCCGCACCGAAGCACGACGTTCAGAATGACCTGCTGAAAAGCGGATGGGGACAGGAGGAATCCTAATGTTAAAACTTAGACGAATTGCCGCTAGATGGCGTATACGTTTTATGCTTTTTTTTTTAGTTCTGCAGCGGTAGGGAAAATGTTTTGCCGATTTGAAAAAATCCCTGTACAGTCGAGGAGAGGAGCTGGATAGTGGATTATATAACGGGCTTCTAATGTAAGTGGAAAAATTAGGAATAATTCATTTGTCTTAAGACGTATTCTTTTGAAAGATTGGATGAAACTGAAAAGTAAGTACCATCTCCTTCAATTTTGAAAATGTTTTTTGATATCGTTGATATTTAACTGCATTGTGGAAAAAATTTTACGCGTTTGACCCTTGGTTAGACAGATCTAAGAAAAATTTGTTTCAGCTTTGATCTTGAATTGTTACGCTATTGCGTTTATTATGTTTTTGAAGTGTAATCTTAGTTTTTTGTTTGGAGGTAGTGTGATTGTTTGATCAGCAGTTTGTTTTTTGATGCATAATTACACATATTCTAGTTTTTGAGATTATATTACATAAACGTTCACAAATTGAAAATATCTGATTCTATTGAAATAGACCATTTCTTACAATTTTGTTTCATAAAATCTTACTCATTTCAATGATTTATTAAAATGTTTCAGGGTATGCTGATTTAAAATCATGATTTTAATCAAGTGATCAAACTGGTGAGAGGAACATAATGTTTGTAAACAAAATGTAAAGCAGTAAAACAAAGTGAAACTACCATGAATCTTATTGTAAGGTTCCTCTCTGTCCATTTCTGTCTTTCTTGGTAAACTGCTCTGTTCTCCTGATTCCATTGCAGTCAGACCAGAATAATTGGTATAAACCGAATAATTCAGTCATAAAATTGCAAATTAAATTCACTGGTCGGGGAGTTTTAGGCTGGCACACTGCATGAAGGCCCTATATGTCTTTCTTGTGTTGAAAGAAATGCCATGTTTAGTATAATTATCTTTATCCTAGAAAACAAATTACTTAAGACATGTACCAAATTTTTTATAAAATTTATGAATGATGCTTTCCTGTATAATTCTACCCATTTTTTTCAGTATGTACCAGCAAGTTCAATTTAACTTAATGGAGGGCAGTGACAGATTTAGGGGTGGATTCTAGCCCAGGGTAGCAAAAAGTTTTGGAAAAATACCAAATGCACAACAGCAATAAAAATGTTAAATAATTTAAAAATAAAAATAACATGTTTGAATTTTGAATGTCACTGTATGAAATTACTAGAAATAACTCGAAAGCCTACAGGAGGGGAGGGGAGTACCTAACTCCCCCATAACTGAGTAAAGGCTCGTTTGAGAACTAAGTTTTTATTTTAACTTCAGTTCCTTATATTCAAGTAAACAGTATTTTCTCAATATTTGTTATTGAAATATTGGTAAGAGTTGTTTTGCTGATTGTTTATATCAAATTTTATTCCAAATTCTCGTATATGTTAAAATAAACAATGTTTTTGTCGATCTGGTTCTGGTTATACCAAACCACTGTTGAACAAAATTAGGGTGGTACTAATGATTTTGTGCTATTGATACACCTATGTGAAGAAAGTGTAAAAGGGAGGTGAGGTGTAGAGGGAATATCATTGCTGATGGCAAGGAGTGGGTTGGCAAGTTGACGGTAGCCACGGCAGCAGAAGTAGAAATCCGCCACTGAAATGGGGCTGTTGTTGTTCAGTGGGTTTCTCACTGCATTAGTGGCTTGCAAGCTGTAGATAACATAGATTCAATTCATATAACTCTACCCTGAGTGTATTTATTTATGTGTCAAACATTTCCTGTTTGTGTATGCATACCTAATTCTGTTTTTACACAACCTTTTTTTACTCAAATTCAAAATTTTCTCTTTTTACGCGAGTCAATTTTGATTAAACACGAGTGGGCCAAGCCAATTTTTAAGAATTTATTTGCCCAAATTTTAAGAATTTTTTTTATTATTATTGGCATAGTAGTATTATCAGTTATATTACACACACAAAGAGGCTGCATAACAGCTAGTGTATGCGTTTTGGAACGCGTGTTTTCATTTACCAGTGCGTACATCGATGTATCATCAATGTTTTTATTGTATTTGATTCCTAATACGACTGAATTTCTCAACATCATTGCAATGACACCCAATTAGTAGAGAAGTATGTGATGATCTATCATTTGAAGATATTGATGTATCAGTCGGCAAAGCCCTAAGCAAAGGGATGTCCTCGAGCCTCCTAATCCCACAGTGATAATGAACAAAATGATCCTGTTTTAAATGCAGATTTAATAAAAGAATGTCTGGAGCTGACCATAAAATTGGGTAATCATTTTATCAAACATGATGACCCTAATGAGTAACGCGCTGGGAAGTTTCATTGGAACTGAAGTTGTTGGCAGCCTCTTACAAAGAATTATAGCTACAGAGTTTTTCGAAACTCATGGGCAAATATTTAAGGGGTGATAGAAAACATTTAAACAAGCAATTTTCGCCATACAATGCATGGGCGGAGAGCAAGCGGTGAACCGTTAGACGGTGTTGTAATGGAAAGTATAAAGCCCAAGTTTTCTTACACATCGTCATTTCTACCATGGTTCTACCTACAACTTGTGGCGTCCGTACACTCCTGCCACACCCTGTATCATGCATGCCGGTGACAATGTATCCCATTTCACGCAGGCACCAATGCAATCGCTCGAACATTTTTCGGTTTGGCACGTGTCTTTCGGCTTCCAGAGCAAAGACCGTACATAAATGCATGTCTGCCTTTTCCTGATTACTCTATGTCGCCATGCCTTCTGAAATCCACAGTAGAAATGACGATGTGTAAGAAAACTTACGCTTTATGCCTTCCATTACAGTGACGTCTAGCAGTTCACTGCTTGCTCTCTGCCCATGCATTGAATTGTGAAAATTGCTTGTTTAAATGTTTTCTATCGCCCCTTACATTTTTACCCATGAGTTTCGAAACACCCTGTATAACGGTCTAACCAAAAGCTGAACACAATGATTAATAATAACTGAAAAAAAAATTTTATTCGTAAAACTGGTGAAACATTCGCACAAGATGAGACTTGTGCTCATCCAAACAGAATTAGGTGTACATTAAGTTGACACGAAAAGGCGAGTTTGTGATCTCATTTGTATTGTACTGATGTGCTCTCTTTATATTTTCAGGTTCCTCATCTATCAGATTTCTACCTGGCCATTTGGGAAAAATGTTTTTGTAATTTATATTATCAAAATGTGTTTCTGTGTGGTTTTGTTTTTATTTCTTGAGGCACATGTTATTGCAAATCAGTTAGACTTTCGAAAAATTAATAGTAAATGAGTTATTGCCAAAAAGTTAAGTTGTTTTAAAACAACCTTTTTTTTTTTTACAAAAATAAATAGCTCCTTTAATTAAAAAAATAAATAAAGTTTTAAGGTAACATATTTAAGATTGGAAATACATAAATTTGTTTCTTTTTCAGTCTTCTATAGTTAATTATATATACAAAAAAAAATAAAGTTTGGTACTGCATGACTGAATTACTTGATATTTAAAGTTCATTGTATATTGAAATTGAATTAAAAATAAAAGTTTTTATGTACTATTTGTTTCTTTGTTTTCTTGTATGATGATGGCCTGTTGTTATTCCGTAGGACATTAATTAAAAAATACCATATATAATGAATTGAGGTGCATATAAACTGTAACTGTAACACTCATTTTTGTTTACCTTTGTGTGTTGGTATACAAAAATAACTTTCAATGTCAAATCATTCTGAAAATATTAAATAGTGCTTACAATTTGCATTAAAAGGTTTGGTGGAGTGGTCGCAAACGGGACTGTAGCGCCAAGGCGTTTGTTTTGGTCGCCAAACCAAGATGGCGCGGTGTCCATGTAGCAAAATTCACACTGTGAACCTTTGCATAAATGGATTTGATAGTAATTTTTATGGATTTGATAGTAATTTTTTGCGAAATGGTATAGAAAAATTAAACTTACCCTCATTTTGTCTCCACATCATAAATCGCTAGAAAATTCGATGCACGAAAGAATATTCGTCTTTTAACGGAGGAATATGCCCGGATAATCTCTCTGAATGTCACCGTGTTATAGCGGCAGCAAGTACATCTGCAAATTTGCTACTGCCTACATTAGTTGCGGGAATAGTACCAAACTCCTTGAATATACCATCCTTTCGGCAATATGCTGCACATTCCGCTCGTGATCCACAAACAGCCTCAAAATGCAAATCATTGTCAAGCTTCTTGATCTCGGATATTCTACGCCGTTGTTTAAAATAAATATAGCCCTGACAATGGAAGCAAATATATTCATGGCAATCCAAGTTCGCGAACGGCTCATTCTCAACTTGAAAAGAAGTAAACACCAACCTTTACACAAAAAAACCCACGGTAATTAACTGGTAATTTTTAGTTAACGTCGTACTAGAGTAACACAACGGGCTTCAAAAAAAAAAGACGGAGTAGTTAAACAAGAAAAAAATGCACGAGGAACGACAAAGTGGCGGATTAAGCGTCGTTATCTCTTATCGTTAAACGAGAAAAAAAAAATCTAAACCAATCAGAGCACGTTTAATTTCACTTCAAAACACGTTTTAATTCCAATCAGATAGCGTCTTTAATCCTAATCTTCTTAATAGGGTTGCCATAAAAATATCCAAAAGGGAAGGTTACCACATTGGCGAGAAAAAAGGACTGTCCCGTTTGCTACCACTCCACCAAAGGTTTATATTTACATATTTCATTCTGATTTTCATAATTTTTCAAGATTACCAATGCTGTCTATGATACACGCAAGTATTGGTAACTTTGTAATTTTTCTGGATTGAACTGTTTTGGAATGTAATTTAAATTGAACTTTAGAACTGAACTAATTATACTTATTTATGGAATATAACAGATCAAGTGACTGCATGCATAAAGAAATCATTTAGAGCTTGCATGAAAATCCAAATTTTTCCCATATTGTGTTTGGAAAAAGCCTACTTGTGCATAATGTCAACAGAGGTCCCTCAATTTTCAATAACACTATCTGTTTTTTTTTTTTTTTTTTTTGGGGGGGGGGAACTTTCTAAAAGAGTCAGTCAGACTTTTTCATATCTTGCTGAGTACAGTGTTTCAAAAATATTTTTTATACGTATTTGTTTTGAAGAAACATGATGCAAATCAAAGTATTTTTACAATTTTTTTGAAGTCTCCACCATAGATAATGCATTTTTATTAAATATTTTGCTGTGCTGAAGCTTCACACTCGTCTTTCTAAATAAATGACAATCAAATCTAGCAAAAGCTTTAGAGGAAAATGGTCTGAAGAAATTATGTGGTCGAAAGACTAAATTTGCAGTGCTGGCAGTCATTTGACCAATATCATATTTCATGAATGTCATTGAGTATGCAATGAAATTAGAAGTATTTTATTTAAAAGTTATTCCAAAACAAAATGGATGTCCTATGTAAACATCTTGCACAACAACTGAAGAAATTGTAAACCAATTTTTAATTTGGTAAATATCTTAAGTCAAAACATTTTCTGTAGCTATACAATCTTATTCAGATGTATATTCTTGATTAAATTAATGAAGAAGAAAAGCTTTAGTTGAAAATTTAGTTATTTTTTCGCTATTCTAAATAATTATTACACTATCGGGTAATGTTAATTAAATTTGTACTATCATAATTTTCTAAACTATGAGTCAGCTAGACTTGTTTAAAGTAGACTTCTGTGAAATCTCCATACATGTAACTCACTCATAATATCTGTCCTGATCAGAACATGAAAATTTTAGTGACAAAATAATTTTAAGTAGCTTTCTTGAAAAATAAATTAAACCTGCATCATTCTTCCAAGTTAATTAAAATCCATTTAAAGTACTTGTAAGTGAAACATTGCCCAGATATGTATCCCATCTGTTTTCTTAGAAAATAACTTACAATTTTAAGATGGAGTAATTTTCATTAAAATCAAAGCTTAATAACTCGGAACAGAATGCGAGTTTTCCTCATTCTTTTTCCATTCGTAACTACTAAGGTCATTGATATAACAGGTGCCGCGGTAGCCCGGTTCGAAGAGCAACTGACTTGCACCCAGAGGGTTGGGAGTTCGAATCCAGCCCAAGACCTTTGTGTAGTAAGACGGCTCGTGAATGTTGAATCTGTTGTCCTTACGTTGGAGAGGAGTGCCAGCTCAAGTGTTGCTTTGTTATTTGACCATGATTCAAAATTGTGTGGTGTCTTAAATCTGTACCTTTGGGGTTGATCCTGGACCGTCACAAATAGCCCATTGTGTTGCTCCAGTACAACATTAATTAAAAATACCATCACCAATAGCCTGTTGCTCTAGTGGGACGTTAATTAAAAATAATATTAGATGTACCACATTTAATTAAAATCTTGGAGGTCCTAGACTAATCAGTAGCATGGTATGACTCGTCAAAGTCTTGTGAATAAATTATTGCACACTTATAAAAGATTAATATTGTCATAAAACTATTACTTTTCTTCTTTTTATAATAAGAAAAATTACATCAGCGAGATATCTTACCTCATAGCAGTGAAAAATGATGTATTTAATCATTGTGTATTTTTTGGCATACAGAACTGGCACCTGATATAACTTGAAAAAATACTTCATTTTGTACCATTAATAAAATCTCAAATTTCCTCATCATGGCAAACATAAGATAAATAACTATTTTGTTTTTGTGAAAGTAGTGAGACAGTTGGAAACCAATGCAGTTTTGGTACTTTAAAGAAAAAATTACAAGAGATGAATGGGATCTAAACTAGCACTAATATCATGAATTGGGATGAGTAACCATTTGCTAGCTAAAAGCAATTCCTACTTCCCAATTTTCATTCTACCCAAGTCATGACAAACATTGATCTTCACATACAAACCATCAATTTAGGAATTTCATCATAGACCTATTTATCATCCCAATACTTCTCTTTCCCTTACTCTAGAAAATCAACCACTGTAATAACACTAAAAATTAGTGGTTCAGATTCCATTTACTTTGGTTGTTCCTCTACTCTTTATAAACTTGAAAAATATCATTTTCAGTCACTTTTCCTAGCCATTAATAATTTTGATTGGAATGAAATGCAATTGGGGAAAAAACACATTTTACATTCTACTACTGTTTTACAAATCTGCCATTAAGCTTTCTGATGATTGGTATGGTCGAAAATGCTTTATCATTCTCAACTTCTAGGAGCTTTATTTCAAACATGCTGCTTGCATATCAACAAAAAGAGCAAATCCAAACTAATGACTCCATACTCCCTTAATAAACAAACAATACTCCCTTAATTTATATCAAGCAAAACTAAAAAATCAAAGCTTATTTCAAAAATATATTAATTAACTCAATTAATTATCAGATTGTTAATTCAACGAAAAATTAACTCAAAATATTTTTAATTTGTACAAGTTTTACAAAATTAGATCGAAATATGAATTGCCTCAATTGAATTTGAAGAACACAACTAAAATATCAAATACAATGAGCAAAATTTTAAAACTTGTATGAAGATAAAAATTAATTTTAAACATTGGTTAAGGGGGTTGGCGAACAATAAAATATATGGCAGAACGCAATGTTATAAAAATCAAGTTTGCACCAAAATACAAAAGAAAGGACGTGTAAAATGTTGCAAAATTATAAACCAAAGAATGCAAAATATTCGAATGAAGGTGATGGAAAAATAAACTAAATGCCGCGAGATTAACTGGAATCCTTTAAGTAGCAAAACTACTTGTAATGAAACAAGGCAGAAAACACAGATGAAGATAATCTAAAACGGATCATGCATCAAAGTAAGAATATCGGGAAATATGTAAGAATATTGCATAGAGCCTAGTAAAGTAATGCAGAAAAATTCAAGTTATGAATAACGGAACCAAGATTCCGGACAGGACGAATCCTGACGTTAAATTTATCCATGCCGAGATTTTCCCCATTTGCACGAATATCCCTTGGGACAGGAGGAATCCTAATGTTAAATTTACCCATAAAGTATTTTTCCCCTACCGCTGAAGAACTAAAAAACGTATAAACATATACGCCATCTAGCGGCAATTTGTGTAAGTTTTAACATTAGGATTCCTCCTGTCCCCATCCTCTTGTGACCTGCTGTACTTTTCTGATGGGTTACTGCAAACATTGCACTCATCTGGGTTGCAACATCTATCTCTTCAGTCAAAGTGTCGCCAAATTCCCGTACGCGCCAAAAAAGTACCGCAGAATGGAATTACGCCGCCTCGGGCAGTAGAAAAGGTCTCTAAGCCAATCAGAAAGTGTTTCCCGTATGTCGCCACTCTTATTATATAGGCACTCTACTTTTAGTGTATAATTCTTCAATTGATTTTTAATTATTGGCTATTGAATTCTAAATTATTTCTAGTTTTTTCACCTTAAAAATGTCGTGAATTGCAAAAGTTATGACATGGAATTTTATAGAAATTTGTGATTTATTTGAAATTGATTATTTATATTGTTTTGATTTAATAATTTTAATTTAATTGTATTTAAACATGCCTTCAAAATAAAATACAGTTACACCAAAAAATGAATATAAAGTGATTTAACATTTTAACTCACTAGAACGCTAAATTAATGAGAACCCTGAGCTTGTTTCATTGCAACGAGACGGTTTCATCTGGTAATAATAGGAGACAATGACACCCGAAGTGTGTTGCTTATGTCCAGTTTATTCCGTTGTTTTGGTTGCTGTCACTGCAGAAAACATCGCTTCACACAGATAGGTTGTCGGAAATGGCAATAGGGATTTAAGTGATGTGGCGGCAATCTCAGGGTATTCCGCCATGACTTTAATCCAGAACACCGGCAGAGTTGTTGTCTCGAACGTAGTTTTAAGACCGCCTTCATTTAGAATCTCCAGCAGTTGATCTTCTTGCACAGACATGCTAGATTCGCCTGATTTGTTGACAAATGTGTTGCGGATCCATTCCTTACTAATTCGTTGGTCTTTTGTGGTTGGGAAGTAGCGATAAAACTCTTTTAAAAGCAAAGACAGGTGATCGTGCACCAACTGGGAGAATGAATGTTTAGGCTCAGTCTCGCCTAAAATCCCCGCTAATGTCTGAAACCTGTCCAAAATGCCTCTGTTCACGCGCCGTCCCCACAACTTCAGTTTGGCTTTAAATGCAACTACTTTGCCTGCCAACTTGAAAAAAACTCACATTTGTCAAAATTGGAAAATAGAGACATACAGAATTCAGAAATCATAATTGAAGCTCTAGTAACAGAACAAATTTCAAGTTCTGATTTACCGCCTCCTCATTTGAGTGGACATTTCATAAGTAAGAACCGCACAAACCCGAGATAAATACACCAAAGTAAATAAAATGGAAATAATTTAATATTTCTTGGGCGGCCCGGTACCATTTGATCCACGAACCGGTACCGGACCGGGGGTTGGGGACCACTGCCTTAGGCGATTGATCCCGGACCGTCGTCAATAACCCGTTGTGTTCCACCCGTTTGACGGTAATTGAAATACCTACCTACCCATACAAAACAAGGGTTCCTCTAAATTGGTTTCTGTTAAATGTAATGCTTCTTTAGAAAGATTCGCTTCATTTGATGGTAATTTTTTAATAAACGTCGTACTAGAGTAACACATTGTACTGTTAACGATGGTCCAGGATCAATACCCTGAGGGAAAGCTATCAGGACACGTCCCGTAATTTTGAACCACTCAGATGACGAGGCGACACCTGAGCTGGCACCCATACTCTCCAAACATTTACACAACCCAACGTGAGGACTTTCGGCCACGACAGATTTAAGAAGCACTAGCCGCCTCTACACCATACGCTTACAAATAACCATATAGTGACCCGGTTTCAAATCTGGAACCTTCTTATCTAGAGGTTAACAGCTTAATCACCAGACCGGTTGATCGGCGGAACCATGGTTGCAGGGCCGTATCCAGGGGGGGGGGTTTATAAGGTTCAAACCCCCCCCCCCCCCCCCGAAATTAATCCTCCCAAAAATTACTAATTGATGCATTTTTTGAAAAATAAAACATTTAAAAATTTTATGATAAATATGCAAATAAATTCAGCAGTGGTGAGTCGAAAATACTCTCCCGAACATTTACAGGTGTACTTCATAAAGATGCTAAAATGTTATGCAAGTACAATCTAAAGTGAAATCATTTTTACTACAAATTTGTTTTTATTTTACAATACAAAACGATTCTTCCTTCTGATTTGTTCTATTTGTTCTTTTCCTTCTGATTTTGAAAATCGATCAATGACATCAGTGTTCAAATTTATCTCTATGAATGCACATTAAGGCCAGGCCATTGAATCGAGTTTTGCCTGTTGAATTCCTAAAATAGATTTTCAACCTCCTTAGAGGAGAGAAAGTTATCTTTGGTGTTGATGTTGAGACTGGCAATGTTGATAAAATTTGAAGGAGTACTAATATTTGGAAAAAAGGTCTTATTGCACTTGAATGACCTTCAATAGCAGTTTGGTTTTTCATTTACCTTTTTCCACTTTGACTGCCAAACGCAAAATTCAGCATTAAAAGTAGCTGGTTGAGGTAGGATTTTTTGCATAAAATGTGATGCGTTCTTCCAAATCCTCTCCACTAGTTGTTAGGAATCAGTTTTTGTAACGATGAAATTAAATTATGTTTTGTAAATCTGTCACAAAACTGGAACCTCACATGATCTAAAAACTGTACATACAGATTCAACTTGTAATATTCTTCATAAGTTTTATATGTGATATTTTCTCTATGGGTCAGTTTCCCAGTCATTCTTGGAAAATCCATTACTCCACCATTTCGAAGCACCAATGAAGAAGCTGCTTCAAACATAATTTTAAAGTCTGTCTGCATTACTGCGAAAATTATCAAGGACATTGTCAACATGGCCGCAGTCTTTGGACAGATCTGCATTGACCTCTTGCAGAGCTTTACATGCTAAAATCTTCTCAGTCACAAACAAAGGTAGCACAAATTTACTGCTTCGTACAGCGCACAACAGTTGGTATACATTTCTAGCAGTCTCAGCGTT
The DNA here is from genome assembly GCA_947359465.1 of Metellina segmentata. NCBI lineage: Eukaryota > Metazoa > Arthropoda > Arachnida > Araneae > Tetragnathidae > Metellina > Metellina segmentata. Next base: position 19,215,018 of record OX375883.1, on the reverse strand, counting down.
AGCTGAAACTTCCAAATTTTCTAATGCAAGTATTACACTGCTAAGTAAAACTCTTCAAACCGAATAATGCTTTCATGTTTATGCACCCAACAGGTCTCACAAAAACACAACTGGATGGTACGTTTTGACTCAGGAAATTTGTCAATTATTGAATCTTTTAAAACTTGAATGCACTGTGCAGAGTTGGGAAAATGTTGCAACTGTCTGAAGTGTGCCAAAAACGTTCCTAGTTAAAGGTGAAGTCGATGAATTGCTTAAGGCAAGGTTCATTGAATGAGCAGTACAGTGAACATAAAGTGCCATGGGATGATCTTCTGTTATGCAGGCTTGGGCTCCATGCAAACAACCACTCATTGCAGCAGCACCATCATACCCTTTTAACCCACCAAAAATTCACAATTTATGTTAGTACTTTTTTAAGAGAAAGGATGTTTGACTAAGCCTTTACTAGTGAGATCAGCAGTCGGCAAAAATTCCAAAAAGTCTTCCCTAATGCCTCCCTCTTCTTCATCCACATATCGTAAGCATATTGAAACTTGTTCTATGTGTGATATGTCTGTCGTTTTGTCTGCCATCACTGTGAAACATTTTGTGGCATTCACTTTCCTAACAATTTTATCTTGGATGATATTTCCACAAATCTGAATTCATTGATTTTTCATCTATGGACTTGTATTTTGTGCATTTCCGGAACACGATTCCAGATGTTTTTGCAGCACCGAATCCCCAGAAGAAACTCTGAATATCAGTAAAACATAGAAATTCACATCATTTGCATTGCTGCAACTCTCACTCATTTTCATATTTTTTTCTTGACTCAAATTTCACCCTCTTTTTATACTTTTTTAAAGCCTTCTGCGCCCTCCCCCGTTCGACAAATTTATAAAACTTGCGAGGTTGGGAGATAAAATAGGCTTGACAAGGAATCTAAATATTCAAGATTTTTTTTCTAATCAAACCCCACCGAATCAAAAGTCTAGTTACGGCCCTGCATGGTTGGATGATGAGATAAACACATAAGCTGGTACCCTACTCTCCAAACTTCCAATCCATTGCAACGTGATTATAATTGAGGTTATGACAGATTTAACGTGCACCTGCCCTTTTGTACATAACGGTCTTGTGTTCTACTAAACTCGCAGAATTCCTGTTGGTAATCCGCATTACACAGCCATTCAAACAATCGCATCCGAGTGGATCGCTGGTTGGTCGGAAGGTTATTAATTTACGAAATACTGTAAAAAAGCAAAGGGCTATTGACGCAAATTTGAACCATGATGAGGCAACACCTGTGTTTGTACCCCACTTCTCCAAACCATGCCAACGTGAGGACATTTGTGGCCTCGTATGACCCAGCCCCCTTTGTGTTGCCACAGAGCGACGTTAGTTAACTACCTTATACTTTTATAACTCCGAATAAAATTCTGCAACTGACGATGCCTAAACACTCCTGAATAAACGAGTTGTTTTGCTTTATTACGACGTTGATTAAAATACCTACCTACCTGAATAAACAGTAGCGTAAAGGGGATTCCCCTAAAATGAGTTCCTGTGGAATCGAATCGATTCTTTTGAAATATATTCGATTCTTTTTAATCTTGTCCGTAATAAATTATTCACGAATCTCACCACTCACTTTGGCCTTCCAATACATGCAGCGTTTGGGGTAATGGTAATGGTAATTTTAGTTAACGTCGTACTAGAGCAACACAACGGGCTATTGACGACGGTCCGGGATCAGTCCCTTAAGGGACTGATTCGAGGACAACACCTCGTAATTTTGAACCACGGTCAGATGACGAAGCAACACCTGAGCTGGCACCCCACTCTCCAAACTTCCACGCCAACCCAACGTGAGGACTTTCGGCCACGACAGATTTCAGGTGCACCAGCCGCCTCTACACCATACGTTTACAAACATCCATGCCCGAACCCGGATTCGAACCAGAAACCTTCCGATCCATAGGCTAACACCTTAACCACTATACCGGTTGGTCGGCGCAGCGTTTGGGGAATCTTCGCACTATTCCATGTTATAAAAAAGGGTTAAACCTCATTTTCATTTGGTAATTTTCAATTAACGATGCAACACAACTGGCTATTGACGGCGGTCCGGGTAAGGTAAGGTATTTTTAACAAACGCCATACCAAAGCAACACAAAGGGGCTACTGAAGACGGTCCGGGTAAGGTAAGCTATTTTTCATAAACGTCATATCAGAGCAACAACGGGCTATTGACCGAGGACAACACCGTAATTTTGAACCAAGGTCAGATGACGAAGCAACACCTGGGCTGGCACCCCACTCTTCAAACTTCCACACCAACACAACGTGAGGACTTTCGGCCACGACAGATTTAAGGTGCACCAGCCGCCTCTTCACCATACGTTTACAAACATTCATGCCCGAACCCGGGTTCGAACCAGGAACCTTCCTGGGTGTGTGTTGGTGTCGTGAAAGTAACTTACACTGTCAATTTTCTTTCATTCGTAATAAATCAACAGAATAATTTTTATTCTACGACGAATTTGTATCTGCCATGGTCATATTGTACCGTTCGCTCTCTCCTGCTTTGTTGACGGAGGTGGCGCCATCTATCTTTTCGCCAAGCTGCTTGTTTAAGATTACGCAGCTACCTTTATTTTCATTTTTCTTTTGAATTTCAATAACATTGTTTTAAATTTTCCATTTAAGCAATATTATAATGAGGACATGAGCTGCTATGTAGAAGGTGCTCCGTAATGATACGTCGAATCCAATCGTCGCAAGAAAACTGTAATGTAGCATAGAATGAAATGTGTTATCCATTTTGTATCGCTGAAAAGGTAGGGCCAGTTTACGATTCTGCGTATGTCCAACTGCGTCGGTTGCGTCGAACCAATGATAGAGGAGAACCACGTGATTGACAGATGGGCGGGATCACGCAGCCTCTCTGCAGAGCAACGCAAGGTCCAAATTCTATACTTCATCAGATCCAACTCTCGACGCACATACGCAAGCAAACGCGACTACTTTGACGAATCAAAATCCAGCATCTAATGTTTTGATTCAATCGAGTAATAAACTAAACATCGCCATTACCGAACTTGTTAGCGAGTTGCTGAATGCTGACTGTGGAAGTTTAAAAAACATTATAAAACACTGGGCATGCGTTATGTACGAATTTGACTTCGAAAGAGACGGACAGCTGTTGCAAAGGCCTTGGGAATTCCTTGTAAGTACATGTATTTACACTAATCTTTAATTTGCATTGCAATATGTCTATATTTTGTTTACCTAGTTTCATCCGAAATAATAAAACCTCTTAGTTTATGCTAGTGAAAAATTGTTTTCGAAGTTGATTTGTTGTGTAGCTTTTATTTCAACGTTTATGAGCGATTTTTAAGTTTATTGGCAAATTAAAGTGAGCGATAGAAAAGCGCTGTAGAAATAGCTGTTTATTTTTTATAACTGAAACTATTGTGGTCGTAAACATTTGTGAATGTAGGAAACTTTTGTTGTTTAATTATTCCATTCCACCTCTTTTGACCAATAATTGTTACTTTCCCAACCTCACAAAACACAACACTTGAACTTCTACTAAAGTGCTTAGTTAAGAGGAAATGTACAAAAAACTTCATCTGTTTTTTTATGTGCAAATGTTCTTTCCCTGAGATTGAGGTGCCTTCGTTTCTCGGAGGCTTTACCCACAGTTAGCTACCTGCCAGTTGTAGGCAGCATAGGTTCTATTTCTCCCTCAGTGTATTTCCCTCTTTGGTTTCAGTAAAACCTTTGTGTATGTACATTACTTGACATGTATTCACAGCGCATTTAACGGTGCAGCCAAATATGGCCCTTGCACCGTTGAAACCTAACCAAACCCTGAGATTTGTTTTCAGTTTTCCTAGTGATAGTGTTTGATGACCAAAATCCTTCAGTTCGCTACTTTAAACAGAATTATCTTCATTAATTTTTCTACTGATAGTTTTTTGGTTTTAGTTCAAGTCTTATGACAACCCCTATACATAGGCTTTCAACAAAGACTGAAAATTTCTTGTTTTAGTCAGATTAAATTATACTTTCTTTTGCCACATTTTTTTTTTGTCTTTTTTCTGCATTCAAAGGTTTTGTTGAACGGACCGGCACAGCCAACGAAAGCATTATTTCGATTCACAGCCCGAATAGCCACTGCACTGGAAGAACGAGACTGCAACAAATACCAACAAATTTCCACTTTTGAAAGCTTTACCGCACAATTATGACTAAAAACCAGTTAACCGAAAAGTACCTTCCAAGTAAAATGTATTATCAATTTTCTTGTGGTGGATTTGTATCAGTACAAATGGCATCAAGAGGGATTTCTTTGTCGAAAGCAATAAAATCAAAGGAAATTATGCCGCTGCAAACTACCAAATGTAATGGGCTCACTTGAAATCCACTACCCTTGCAAGTCAAAGAAAGTACATGTATTCACATGATAGGTTAGGTTTTGGTTCTCGAACCCGCTTTTCACAAAATAAACTTCCTGATGCTTAACACAAGGAAGAACACCTCATTTGGACTGTAGCTTATTTGTTTCTTACTCTGAGAGCTGAAACCGCTCGATGGCTTCTCAAGAACACACCAACAGTTGAAACCTTTCCAACAGATGACGCTTCTGGTGCAAACAGCACATATTTGGAGAAACCTTAAAAATTTTGAATTTTAATTCCTGTGTCAACTAATTGGTTGAAATTTTTTTTGCAGAATAATATCCAACTTCATTTAAGTGATGAAAGTACATCCAGGGACAGATGTTCAATGGAAATGCTGTAGCAAGACAGAAGATGCTGCAATACTGAGCAGTTCTCTTACAAAAGGTCACTCATTATTTTCTTAAAATATGGTTTGTTTAAATAATTCTGGTAATATTTAAAATTTGTCGTGTCTAAAAAAAAACACAAAATTTAGTACCGTTTTCTACTGTAAATGCATAAAGTGTGAGATTCTTGTATGGAAACGCTGGCAATATTCTACTTTGTCACAAGATCAGTCACTTTCTGAGAAGTTGGCAATGTTCGAAGAACATGAAAAGTTATGCCTATAAAAGAGTGGTGCCAAAAACTGTTCCGGAGATAAGGGACACGAAAAATACGTTTATAAAGTAATAACACTATGTAAAATAATCTTTTATAACTTAACATTTTTATAATATTTATGTTTGTAATTCAAAACTAGTGTCATTTTATTCATGCTTAGTTGCAATGCATTTGATGTATATCTGTTTATGAGAAAACATTTCTATGTATGTTTACAAGGTTAATTACTATACTCTGCTTCCCCCCCCCCTCAATACATTTAATATTTTACCTTAGGTGACAACTATATATTGTGAGTAGTCAGTATCATAATTTTTCATCTACTCCGGCAATGTGTCTAGATTTACATGTAACTCCTTAAAAGCTCTGCTTTCAGCGAGTGATTGTGTGAAATTTTGAAACATCCTTGAATACCCATCAAATCAAGACACAGTAACCGCAATTGATTCTTCTGTAAAATTTCTATCTCAAATTTGAAAAACAATGTACTTTCCATGTTAAAAGTGATATAAAACTAAATGTTGATTAATTCAGTTTTTAAAGTGTTGCTATGTAAGTTTTTATAATCTTATTACACCAGGATAATAATCAATATATTGGGTAAAACTGTTTTAAGTTAGTGTTGTAAGTTATATAAAACGTATAGTGTAGAGGTGGCTGATGTACCTTAAAGCTGTCGTGGCTGAAAGTCCTCACGTTTGGTTGGTGTAGAAGTTCGGAGAGTGGGGTGCCAGCTCTGATGTTGCCTCGTCATCTGACCATGGTTCAAAATTACAAGGCGATACACCGAATGGCTTAGGCTGAGATAGTGGTTATTAGTTGAATATAAAACATACTCCACTCCCAGTTTAATAAAATTTCTTTTTGAGTTATTCAGAAAGTCGAAAGTTAACTTACAGTGTGATTTCATGTTTAATACCATATATCAAAAAATTAGTATCCATAAGATGAATTTCATGACCAGTGGTTATATAGTTTGCATTTTGTTTATTTCATTTTATATTTCAGACATTATTCTCTAAAGAAGAGAAAGAAGCTAACTTCTGAAAGATATCAGTTGCTCTGTCAATGGCAAAAGAATACACTTGAGCTACATGATAGTTTTGTAAACTCCATGGGCATAATTCGACTGTATACAATTGCACCCTTGCTTATATTGATAGATTTATAATTAAATAAATTTAATGCTAAGAATTTCTTGTGTGTACATTTTATTATTCATAATCTTTAGTACTAGTTTCATTTTAAAATTTACAAGTTTTGTATTTAATATAATTTTGAGTCACAAATGCAGAAAAAGAATAAAATAATTTTTTTTCAATACTTAAATTAAATAAAGTGAAATTATATTTGCTTACTAATTATTTCTTAATGTTTCAGGTAAATATTTAAAATAACACATTACATGCATCATATTACATTTATTATAAATTAATTATTCTCATCTGTGTTTACTTCACTTGTATTTTGCCACCTATCCATTTTATAAATTGAAATTATTTGCTCAGTGAACGGCATTCAATCCAAGTATAATATTAAACATAAGTAACTTAAATTTTCTTTGAATATCTTAATAGGAAGTTTATATGAAATAGTAAATTGCATTGTTCTTGTGCTTATTATCTTATATATTTAAACTATCTATATATATAAAACACTAACGTACGTGGACCCGAAATCGACGTTATTTGTGTATCGTCGAATGGCAACAATCAACATATATAAAATAACCCAGATATTTTGAATTATTGCTGTTTTCAAATAGCCGAGGTCAATTTCTATTAAAAAGAAGGAATTAAATTGTAATATTTATGTTTGAACTTACTTTTTATTTCTTCCTTTGATGTAAACGTAATTTTGCTACCCGGTAACGGGCCACGCGTCAGAATTAATGTTTACTTTTTTAATTTGATTTAGAATTCCGTGTTTGGGTATTTGAGTTGACTGCGAGATGTTGCCGACATATTTGAGGATTCCCAAGTATTATAAATGTGTTATTTTTGTTAATAAATCATTATTGTCTTTGTCAATATCGTTGAAAAGTCTTTTGTAGCATTATTCTATTTCACAATAAATATAATCGGGAAGTCGAAATTCAACACGTTTGAAAAGATACGTACGTGTTTCTTTTTTCAGAATTTAGCATTTTTTCAAGGATTGGAATTTTATTTTTGTTTGCATTATGTGTTCCGGTATATTACATGTTGCAGAAATATTATTTAGGAGTTAGATTTTAATGATATGTCTATTTCCTGCAAAATATCTAGACGCTGGTAATTTTGTAGCGGTATATGTACATTTCGGCCAACTTTGCTTAAATATTTGATGGAATATGCAATGATTTAAAGAATTGTTACACAAAAATGAATAAAATATACAAATCAAAACATGTTTAATTACGGTGTGTAAAAAAGTTTAAAAAGCACTATTACACACTGCCGAGCGCTAGCTGGCGCAGCCCGACTAGTACTAAGTATTTAACAATGCTTATAAGATTGAATATGCAAGACACACAAATCATAAAAGAGAGGACATGGTAAACTAAATCTAAATGATTAAAAGAACATGGTTACCACATACATGTGTAGTATGCATAAATTAATTTCTTGAAATATGAGAAACACAGTAATTTTCCTATTGTAGTGAGTTGACACAAGAAACATATTCAAACCCTCAGTACAAAATAACATTTCTATTGAAACTAAATTAACTACAGAATATATCATTGGAAAATGTTTCGCTGACTAAAAATTCAATACTTCCCAACATTCAAGGTGTGTTTTGTTCAAGTTTAAAAAAAATCTTGGGCAGAAATGGAATGCTGACAATTTGAATTTATAGCACCAACCCAATGATAAAATATACATACTCCAATTCATTAAAGCTTACTTTATTCTGTTTAATGTGAAAAAAAATTTGTAGATATCTATAGATACAAAAGATGATACAAATTTTCAGGAAAATGAGGTTTGTATGGACAACTAAATTTTTGTTCGGTGGTTGGCTGGATTAAATATAATGAGCAGGGTGTAAAAAAATCAGATTTTTTACATTTCTGTAGGCTGCTTCTTTCTTCCTGCTGACATGTTAATGGCTGTGTGTGTGAAAATGTATATTTCTACTCTTTAATCTATTGCACACCACAAAAAAATAAGCTAACTGACAAATACCTAAAAAAAACACTAGTAGGAAGTAATTTAGCCTCTTTCTCTAGTAAACTACCCTTTAGTTTATAATTTTGAATCAAACTGTGTTGCATACATACTTTTGAGTGTTAAAAAATGAGTGCTGTTAATCAGGAATGTTTATACGTTACTCTTCCTGGCATTTAGATTTATGATGGCATGTGTGTTTACATTACTGTTTCCAGTATATAGTATATTCTAATATGTTACAACTGGCTGTTGCAATCTTTTATAATATGCATTAATTGACCCAGTTCTCTCTGAGCTTAGTGTAGCCATTAATGCTGAAATCACCATGAGTACAGAAACATTAAAGCGTTTTACAACTTCTATGGTGTATTTACTTAGTTATAAAAAATTTGTGATTTGTTGTGATTCAAATCAGTGAATTAAAAAAAATCATTTGATTCAAATCATGACACCCTGATAATGAGTAAATCGAAGATATATTTATCTACATTTCAATAACTAGAAACCCTCATCAGATATCAAATTTCGTGTTTTCCTTCAATCTCACATAAAAGGCTTCAAAAGTAAAAAGATTTTAAAACAAATTATTCATGTAACTTCATTTCATTTTGGTTTTTAATGCTCTGATTAAATTTAACACTTATATATAGTCTCAGTTTAAAGTAGATAGTTGTTTTGGAAAGAAAATAGTTTAATGTTGATTTATCTGAGTATTCACAATCGGTACAATATTTTTTAGAAATCGAGATTTACTTGTTTATTCTAATTTTGGTTTTGTTCGGAGTTAAAAGTTTCCAAAGTGATGTTAATTTCGCAATGTTCTCAAGTACCTACAAAAATGTCTCCCGTGGAAAAAGAAAAAAAAAAACAACGGTTCTCAAAATTGGTTAAAGTAAACATAAGACGGTAGAAAAAAAAACGACGAGCGCCTCAATGGAGTAAGAACTCCAGACAAGCGAGAGACATTTCGAAGGAGCCGAAAATGCAATGCGCATGAGCGAACTTTCTTTGGTGATTTCGCTATTCTTGTCGCCAATTTAATGTAGGATTCTAGCAGTCCTGCTGTAGATCAGCATTTGCCATTTGGATTGTATAGATGAAAGCGGAAGGACTAGGAATTTTGAGCAGTGGTCTTTTGTGTGCCGACCAAATGTTTTCTATTTAGAAGCCAAATTTTAGTAAGCAATAATATTTTAATTTATTGAAGATTTTCATTCCTATCCATTTGTTTCGCAAATTGTTTTGTTCCTTTAAGTTAGCTTGTATTAAATGCTATCCTACGGAATAAACTTTTTGACGGACAGATGAAGGCTCTTCATTTACTTATTTTTCCTGCATTTTATATCCCGTTTTGAAATGTATTGTTCCCTTGCTGTGCTAAATCGTGAATAACGTTGAGTTAGCTTGTTTTTAAGTGCTACCCAACGGAATTGACTTTTTGGCGCGCAGATAAAAATCCTCTGTCAGTTGCTTATTTTACGTATTTTATTCCTTTATGTGTTGTATTGTTCATTTGCTTCGTTAAATAGTTAGTAACGTTGAGTTAGCTTGTTTTTAAGTGCTACCCAACGGAATTGACTTTTTGACGGGCAGATGCAAATTCTCGGTCAGTTGCATATTTTATTTATATCCCTTTTTTGTACTGTTCATTTGCTTCGTTAAATGGTGAATAACTTTGGGTTAGCTTGTTTTTAAATTAATATGGTAAATGGTTAGGTTGTCCCTCTGTCTTTCCTTGGTTGTGGCACAATGATTATGCCCACTGCACTAGCAACCTGTGAGTTGTAGGAAGTACAGGTGTGATTCCTCTGTAATTGTATTTCTCTCTCCTGTGCCAGTAAAAATTTCATTTTGTGCATGTATTACTTGATGTTGTACATCATGCGTCTATTGCAACAAGGCCAAATATGGCCCTTGCACCATAAAAAATCAACACTTCTGGCATCTTTCTCTTTGGGATTGAACCTAGGTTGTAGTCAATAGCATGTTATGTTTTACCTGTGTGGCAAATTCAACTCCTTAAATATTAATTGCTTTTTATGGTGTAATCCCTAATAATGTATATATTATTTGCTTGCTATGCTAAGTGGTGAATCGTGTTGCGTTTGCTTGTTTATAAATGCTACTCAACTAAATTCCCTTTTTGGTGGGCAATGAAAAGTTTTGTTCATTCACATATTTGAATATTAAATACGTATTGTTCACTTTATTCATTATTTGCAAGTTACATTGAGTTAACTTGTTTTTAATGCTACCTATCAAAATTAACTGAGAATATTTTGTGTTTAAATAATATTCCTTTTTCTTATAGATGTGATGTATGTGTTTCTTTCATCAATTTTTTTACCAGCTACTAAAGTAAAAATTTTCTTGCTGTGGTAAATTGTTCTGCTGATTTGTTAGATGTGTTGAAAATATCTTAATTCCTTTATTGTGAGTTCATTTAGTTGAATTTTTTTAATTATTATTGTAAGCTAAGAATGTAAGATGGTAAATAATTTAAGAATTTATTTTGCTTGAAAAAACCTGTACGTCCCATTTCAGCCTCTACTCCCAACCATCTGTCACTGAATTGATGTAGGATCACATTCCTTATCACTGGAAACAGGATTTTCATTTTACTCTAAAGGTGAAAGTAGGTATTACATTCAATAAAAACTTGTTCATTTTCATTCTGCCAATTTGCACTGATCTCAAATGAATGTTAATATATAAACTTTTTATTTTTGGAGAATAATTTTCAACTCATTCTTTATGCTAGTAATTCTTTTAAATTTCAATAATTTATTCCCACAGCACAGTCCATTGCTCTAGCAACCTGCAATGTAGGAGGCACGGGTTCAATTCCTGAATGTATTTCTCTCTTGTATGTCAGTAAAACTGTCTTTGTTTGTGTATGTCCATTACTTGATATTCTATATTCTACACCTTGTGCAGTACGGTCGAATTTGGCCCTTTCTCCATAAAAACCCAACCTGAACCATTAAAATAACATTTTAAATTGCCAAGCAAGATCTATAGAAGTTATTGATCACTAAGCACATTTCTTTTATTTCTATTCAAAGATTTTTGAAGCAGATAATAAAATTCTTAATTTTAAAATTATATTCAAATATCGAGTACTGTACAAAGTAGAATAGAATACACACATCTGGAGGGCAGACTGTTAAGTGAAAGTTATTTGGGTATTAAATTATAAGTGTTATGGCTAAAAAAAGTTAGTATATGCTATATTATTTAATCATGTACACCTTTAGAAGTGACGATGAACTTTGCAAAACTCCCAAAAGCGCATGGCCCTTGCAGCATAAAAACCAACCAAAAGAAATTTAATACAAGCATCAATATTAAAAATTGTTGAAAAAATTCATTATCTTCACAGCTGCTCTTAATGTTATTGATTCATTACACAATGTGCACTTGAAAATTTATTAAAATTATAAGATTTTATTTATTTTACTGTATTGAGTAACCACTCAAGTAGTCAAAAGAACACCTTTTTTAAATCAATTAAATTTTACTTGAATGAGATTTTTGTCATTCAAACACATGTATTACTACACAGAACGCAGATCTTCAAATTTTAAATAAAAATTGTCAATATATTGTGGACATATGACTGATTCAAATTTATGATCTCAAAATATGTGAAAATAACTTATTCAATCCTGTATATTGGAAAATCATAATGCTAGTAATTAATCTTCATTTAAAAATGTGAAATAAAACTTATTTTAATTATTTTTCCACTTTACCTACTCATTTACTATAGTAACGAATATTTTGTAGTGCCTTATTTATAGTTCTTTATGAAAAACCCATTTTTATTTATAAAATTAAAGCATTCTATATACACATCCCTTAGCTAGGTTTTACTTGTAAAATTTAAACAGCATAGTTTGGAAAACTTGCAAGTTTCATTACAAGAATTATATTTTAGCCAAACAGGTAAATAATCTTCAAAGATCAAGATAAAAAAAAAGCATCTAATCTGAAATTTAACCTCTAGTGAAGTTTCAATACGTTCAGTTATTCGTTTTTAAATAGTTATAATGATAACCTATCTAGTGGGGTATTGTAGATAATGTATGTATATTCACCTCATGTCACCCAGAAATTGGATATATATATATCTTTAGGAAAATAACTTAACAACCATAAAGACATGTAATTGGGACACCTTTTTTGTTGAAAGATTACCAACAGTAAGAGAAAAGATTATTTAATTAAATGTCCAAGCACAATGGAATTATATAGGATTCATATATGAATAGGTAATTTATCAAATATTAAAACATTTTTTTGAGTAATACTACAAAAAAGCGAGCGTTGATTTGAAAAATTGGTAACTATATGGAACACCTAAATAATTTGTCAAGCTCCTAATTAACTAATAAGTGCTTGAGTAAAGTACAGTGAATAGTGTTGGAAAATGTTCAGAAAATCTTCAATATGGCTTTCACAAATTAAGTAACTCTTGTCCTTGTCAATGTTACATTCAACCAGCTTTGCATCTAAAATCTCAAGCATTGTAGTTTCCTAGTAATGGTGTATGCATCGATTTTGAGGCTATTCTAGAGAATAAAGAATTCGCCCCTAATCTTTTATAAAACTTTTAAATGCCTTTTCAAATATTTTTGGCAGAAAAAATATTGTTTTTTTATTAAAAATGTCTAAATTTTAACTTAATTTTTTTTTATATATATACAGTAGCTCTTAAAAGATGTTCGTACACATTAAAAATTTGCAAAAAAAAACCGCTGTAGCCTGGAATTGCATTCGAATATATGAAATCCTGTATTTTTTCATATCTCCATGTGATTCTCTGAATAAAACAACATTTTTTTGTTTAAATATTGAATTATTTTCTTTATATATAGTTATGTGACTTACTGTGGGGGTAACTCTAAAGAGTGCCAGCACCGTGACCAGTAGTCTATTGTACTAAAAAACCCGACTGATCTAATAAAAACAGATTGCCGAAATAAATTTCATCATGTACCCGATTGGAATGTTTGGTAATTCCTAGGGTTCAATACAATGGTATCCCAGATACTCGAAACGTTGGGTAGAGTAACAATCACACAAAACGTGTACAGGACCCTCCTCTGCCATCTACGTAATGGGTCATCTATAACAACCATAAGGTTGAGGCGTCTATTTAGGATACAATGGCCAATAGCTACCCTGATTTCTTTTCTGCTCAATTTCAGAAGTTCCCTCGACCAGAGAGATTGTTGATTGAGCTCTTTGGCTTGTCTTTGATCTGTAGTGATAATCTATTTTTATCTAAATCTACCTTTTGCATCCAACCACATAACAGATCATTATGCTGAAGCCAGGCCAAAACAGGCTCTGGTCTAAAAAAATGGCATTTCATATCCACGTTTTGCTAGTTGGTCTGCTATTTCATTACCCTCAATGATCAGGGACCCACATAAGAGACACTTCGTTTCTCTCAGCCAAACCCACAAGTGCATTGTGACATTCCCACACTGCTATTGAAGAAAAGCAGTGTCCCTGCAAAACCTTTAGGCCTTCTTGCTGTCAGAGAAGATCTTTAAGACCATCTTAACAACCCCAATATAGAGGCAGTTGTAAGTACAAGTAGAGATCGCTAGAACCTCAGCCTCATATACAGTGGAGATCTTACCTTGAAAGATAGCTTTATTTTTCGATTAGGACAAAAAGCACCTGAACCAGTGCCATGATATGTTTTTGAACCATCTGTGTACCAAATTTCATCACCTCCCCTGATCAGACTGGAGACAAATGTCAAGTTGTAAAGATAATGTTGTATTTGGCTTGAAAGCAAAACTGCTTTAACATCCAATCACGTCTCATTAGTAGATAAAGATGTTCTTTTACCTGCTTAGCAACATTTTTAAACATAGACATTTCATAGGGCGATTTCCATAGACCCATGAGTTTGAGGCGTTGTGAACACGAAAATACCTCAAATCCCACTTGTTTATGTAGTAGTAGGAGTCCTAGAAGCATTTCTGGACTCTGTGATGGAATGGTACGCATTACACTTGAAATTGCAACGGTTGCCATTCTCTGTAGACTAGTGAGTTCTTCTTCACTGTCTCATTACGGGTTCTACTCCACCAGGCAATGGCCCCATAAGATACCATTGGAGTAATCACTCAGTACATATCCAGTGCAACATTTTTGGCGTTAGACCCCAGTTAATTCCTACGGCACGTCTGCAAGCCCAGAACACTTTTGGCCCTGCTCGTGCACTATTGGAGCATGTAAGCTCCATGTCAAGGTAACTCCTAGATACTTCTTCGTCTGAATATACAAGTGGTGTTCCAAAGAATTTTTAGCTAATGCATATCTCGCAGCCTTTTCGGGGTAAACAGGACTAGGCTAGTTTTGCTGGAGTTAACCGACAGGTTCACCTCTCTGCACCAGTTTTCAATCTTTTTAGGGCAGTGTGCTCATGATATCAGTTATAGTATTCTGGAACTTACCTCTTGTGACCATTGTTGTCATCAGCATAACCTAGACAGTACTGGCCCAGAAAGTGAGTGCTGTTTAGGAGCTCGTCAACAACTAGGCTCCATAATAATTGTGACAACACACCTGCCTGTGGACAGCTTTTACAGTGAGTGTGTCTCCCAGCTCTACAGTGAGTGTGTTTCCCAGCTCGAGCCATACTTGTCTCAAGCATATATTTTATCCAGGTGCAAACCAATGGGTTAACTTTTCGTTTGATAAGAGATTACATCCGTTGGAACTCTATCAAAGGCCCCCGCAATATCTAGAAAGGCTGCCAAAGCAATTTCCTTTCCATTAACCGCTCTATCAAGGACCGTAACAAGATCGCATAGGGAAGTCTCTGTAGATTTCCCAGGCTGATAGGCGTGTTGAAATCTTGATAGGGATTCAATTTTTAGAACCTCGTCTCTCTCTCTCTCTAATGTATCTTTCAATCAATTTCTCCAAATTCTTAAGAAGAAATGACGTTAGGCTAATAAGTCTGAAGGCTTTAGCTTCATTGTTTCCTTTCTCGCACCACCCACTCGTAGCTCTACGTAACGATATGCACCTGTCTTACGTTTTTACAGATCTGTGTGGCTCAAGTATAATGCAACACCCTTAATTAATGAGCGCGCTCACTGAGCATCTTCCCATGGGCGCCCATGACTTAATGGGTTTGTACAGGATATTGCTTTTTCAGGTCTCTGGTAAAAATTTAATAGCACCCTCTTAGGTGCACCCATGAATCAAAAACAGATACATGTATTTTCTATGTATTCCCGTAGATACGCCCATGAATTAAAAAGGATATATTGCTTTTTTCGGGCCTGAGGAGCGTAATGAATTATGTGGCCCATGAATTGAAAAAATATATATATATATATTTGCTTTCTTACGGGTAGGTGGGCTTAAGCCGGTACGCAGGTGCGCTCCTGTGAATTAAAAGGCGATTTTTTTTTTCAAGACTAGGGTGGCATATGCTCCCTTATCTCCCTTGGTAAATGTTTCCATTGATAAAGGCATTTGCTTTATATCCTCTGAGGGAAATTTAAAATACCAAACCTTCCCCTCGTGTGTGCACTTATTCACAGGGTCTTCAGAAAGGTGGTTCTGTATCTTTCACTTCATTAACCAATATTTAATTTCGATTGGACTATCAGGTCAAAGGATATAGGTTTTTTATGGAAATTGCTTACATTTTATTTTTACTACGAAAAAAAAAAAGAGGGTATAAAAATTACGTACACAGTTTTTGTAATTCAAAGTTGAATTGTGAGACTTTAAATTAAAAAAGCATTCTCAGTGGCACAAAATAAATTATCAGAAAGCATAAAATAACCCCAATATGAATCGATCGGATAGTTAGATCAAACGATACGGATAATGTACGTATAATGTGTACAAATTACATGTATTTGAAAAAAAAAATTCTATGAATCCCCATACTGTTCCAACTTAAAGCTTTCATAAAGCAGAGACAAATAGCGTACAATAAAGAAATACTTTTTTGGGAAAAAAATTTGTAGCGATTTTTTGGAATTGAGGTTAGGATTTAAATTGAATGTCTGAAGCTAAAAAAAGGCACTCTCGATTCAGGTGCTTTGCATAAGAAAAGCAAAACTCACACTTCTCTACAAAAACAGGTTTAAAATTATATTTCTTTACCCCTTCCCATTATGTAAAATTGGTAATTTTTAATCAACGTCGTACTAGAGCAACACAACGGGCTATTGACGACGGTCTGTTATCGATCCCTTAAGGATAAGATCCGAGGACAACACCTCGTAATTTTGAATCACGGTCAGGAAACGAAGCAACGCCTGAGCTGGCACCCCACTCTCCAAACCACCAACTAACGTGAGGACTTTCGGCCACGACAGATTTAAGGTGCACCAGCCGCCTCTACACCATACGCTTACAAACATACATGCCCGAACCCAGATTCGAACCAGGAACCTTCTGGATCTAGAGGCTAACAACATAACCACTTTACCGGTTGGTCGGCCCCATTATGTAAGCACTTGCAAGGTCCCTGCAGACTAGTGTTTTTACAACTTAGAATTTTTTTTCACACACTTAGGGCTGTTGTAGGCCAGTTATAACGGATTAGCAACCTGAAGGTTGCGAGTTCGAAACTAGGTCCAACCAAAGACCGTTGTATATACAGGGGGAAGTGTGCACGTTAAATGTGTCGTGGAAACAAACTTCCTCACGATGGCTTGGTGTGGAAGCTTGGAGAGTGGGGTGCCAGCTCAGGTGTAGTCATCTGATCGTGGTTCCAATAACGTGGTCCACATTACTTTCCCTTCGGGATTGATTCCGCGCAACGTTAATTAACTACCTACCTAACACACACATGTTAGCAATTTGCTTAGATATTTGAAGAAATGCCAAACAAGAAGGTTCAAAATATTAACTTTGAGTAACTTTACTTAAATATTAACCAAAAGTTTAACTTCTGAACAGATGATTTTTTTTATTACATGATCTTTAGAGATGGTAGGTATTTTAATTGCCGCACAGCAGCAATACAACGGGTTATTGGTTAGATCGAGTTTCTAACTCGCAAAGCTCGAGTTGTTAATTTGCTACTCTTCCAAATGGGCTACGACGGCCCTGATACTTTTTTGGTCATTATAATAAAAAACAACACAAAATGTTGAAAAAATAGTTAAGAACTGAACTAAAAGCTAAAAATGAATAATTAAAACGAATTATTTCTCAATATGTTTTTCAAATTTTCTAACTTTATTTCTTAAATATTTAAAATGTAATTTCGTTAGAAACTTGGGTTAATCTTTTCGAAACATTAAACTAACATTGATTATTTTTTCTTTGGAAATTATAAGACAAGCTCTTTTTACCATTGTACAGATAATAAAAGTAAAGAAATAGATGAGTATAAAAATATTCTTCCATATCACATTTTATTGTGTTGGATATAAAACTTCGGTTTGTTTTGGGGTATGTAAATAATAAAAATTGATGTTTGCTTAAATGTTTTTTTACAACTTAAATTTGAAATGTTAAAAATAATTTAGACAATTACCTATCCATACAAACGTTTACGTGTAACCAAATATTTACACAAAAAAAAGCAAATGAATATTTTGATGAAATGGATTAAAATATTATAGCCTATATATGTCATTTTAATGTGCCAGCAAAGTAAAGGCACTTGCAAAACAATTCAAACCTGTAAGTATCAAATACTTTTTTTTAAATCTATTTTTCGAAATGATTCAATAATATGGTAGTTGCATCATCAAATTGCACTTTTACTGAATTCGATGTTTAGATAAATCCATGTTTAGATGAATGTAGTGGAAAATCTGAAATAGTTGGTAGAAATTGAATCTCGATTTTTATAATAGGGTCTGTCAGATGAAAAAAACCCTTTTTCCAGTAACTTATATCATCGAATTAAAACTAATAATACTCATTGCTCTCAAATGGTAGATAGAAATTGCAAAGAAGTGCGAAATTTCAAGACGTACATTTTTTTATCTAAATTGCAAATTTATCCCTTAAGTAAAGCTGCAATAAAAAGGAATTTTTTTTAAACTGTTCACATGTGAATTAGAACCTGGTTTTAAAATAAAAGAAATTATGTGATCATAACCTGTTTTTGTCAGCAAAGCAGTGCTCAGCAAAATGTAGTCAACTTGGCAAATATTTCACAATTTGATGCATTTTAATTATTTAATGTACATTTGTAGTATGCTATTAAAAAGGAATTTTTAAAATAAATCAATTTGATTTGTTTAATTAAAAAATTATACGTATTCCTTTTGGTGCTTGAGTTATATGATTTTGAGAGCACGATTTTGAAAAATTATTAAACTGTAAACTTATTAAGGGGGTCTAGGACTCAAATAATGAAAAAAATGTCCAATATTTTTTTATTATCTAAAAAAATAATATAGATATTTATGAATAAGATGACACTTAAATTTTGTTTTTACTATAAGTAGAACCGGAAATATTCAACTTCTTATAAACATAACAGCTGCAAATCCAACGAGCCTTCATAATTTTAAACGCTCTTTTTCTCCTTTTGTGTTAAATGGGGTTTCAATTGTAAAAATGATTCAACTGTCATAAACGAACTAAATTTTCAACATTTACTTTTCAAATACATTTCTTTAATTTCTCTTCAGCAATTGTGTATATATGTATTAGTTTTTTTTCTATAATTTTTCGAACTTTGTATACTATGTGTTTTATGTAGTTTTTGAACAAAATATTTAAAAATTTTTTTCCAATTGTTTTAATCAAAAATTACGGACACAATTTATAGTATGAATTCTTTGAAGTTAATTAATGCTAAAATGAAGTGATTTGTTACAAAATATTTTTATACATATCAATTTTGCCCAACTTCAAAAATTTGACATTTTTTAATTTAATAAGAAAAATTTTAAAGTTTTAAAAATATAAAATAGTATTATTGCACAAAAAAATGTATACCTACTGAAAAAAAATTCAAAACATAAACTCTTTAGAATTGAAGATTTTTGAATTTTGAGTCGGACCCCCCTTGTGAGCAGTTAACTGGATGGCACTTGAATTATGTTGAAATTGCCAGGGAAAAGATTTCTTAATTATGTGTGCAAAAAAAGTGACTAAAAATAAATAAAAATGCAAACTTGTATTTCTTCTCAAAGAATTCATGTCATCAAATCTATAGTTTCTAAAATTCAGACACAAACAAAACATTAAAATATTTACAAGACATTTTGTGCAAACTACCATAAATTTCAATGTGATTTTTTTCTTTCCAAAGAGCTTATTACTTACGAATCAAGCTTTAATGATTATTATTAGTTCTAATTTACAGTTAAAACAATTTCTATTAAAAAAAACCTTGTTTTTCTGGGACGATATATTTTTCCTTCGCAAAACTTTACAAGCTTTCCTGATATTGACCCCCCCCCCAAGAACGTATTTAAAAACTTTAATTTCCATTCACTTGTTGACTTTAGCAAATTTCCGTTTTTTATTATCCATCCCTACTTCCATGCATCCAGCCACGATCCAGCACCCTTCGCGACATGAAACAACATTTCTTCCCGCGAGCGCGGTCATCAACCTAGGCTCGATTCACATTCGGATTCGGGGAATCTTAAAAAGGCGGGAAACGGGAGTGAAAACGCGCCTTCCTTACACAAAAATGGATTGCCTTTTTTGGCAGTTTATGACAAAGGCAAAATGGATCAAAATACTACATAGTCGCCAAAAACGCTGTTTTTACTACGTCACAGCTTCAGGCATGCGCAGTATTAAGAGCCAGACAGTGCAGAGTGTGGAGTTCTTACTCCGTTGAGACGTTCGTAAAAAAACGCTCGTAAAAAAATACTGAAATGGATCAAGAAAGCGCGCGAAAAGTAAACACGCCATCTAGTGTGCATAATCGAAAGCTGGATTTCTCGTTCCGACGCAAGCCCATACGCAAAACTGTAAACGACTATCCTCACGACCATCTCACGGGTGTAAGAATCATAGCAATTGCGCATGCGTATGGAGTTGGAAATTTTTAACTCCATGTTTGGTTCTGGGGAAAGGTATGCCAAATTTGGCAATTTATCGCTTACAATACGAGGATTTTTTGAGTTTGCTGTCAGATGTTAAAGTAATAAGTACGACCAGTTTAGAATCCTATTTTTATAGTTTAGTATAAGTAAGGCTTATTTACGATCAGTAAATAAGTATTAAATACTATCTATTCTATACTATCTTTCTACGAAAAAAGTTAATTTGTGTAAGTTCATAATTTAAAAGTTTATTTAAATGTCAAACACACACATTATGAGTTTCTGAAAAATAAATTATTTTATAACTTGTAATTGTGCTCTATATCCATTTGCTCTACATCCAATACTACATTATGAGCACTCGTCACATGTTCCCTCAGCTTTGTTCGTGTTGAAAATGTTTGTTCACACGATACTGCAAGGCAGTTTATGTTAAATTTTCTTTTATTGCTGACATTAGTCACAATGTGCAGTAGTCATGAGAATTCTTATGTTGGCGATTTATCACTTCCTTTGTGCTTTCTTCTTTTCTTTTCAGACCCATGGCTATGGGTGGGTAGAGGTGGGAGCCGAAAATTGTATCCTTTTATTATATAAGTTAATAATTATATAAGTTAGTGTTTTATGTATGCTTTTTGTTACATCAGAATGGTCCTAAGCCAGCGGTGGATACGACACAATCATCCTAAAGCAAAGGGGACGGCAGAGGGGCGGAAAAATATCAGTTGGTTGTGAGTTCAGGAGTGGTTCTTAGATTATTTATGTAAAATCAACGGAAGCTTGGAAAAATATAAAAAGGGTATTAAAAATTGGGAAAAGTAAATTAGAATGAAAAGGAATTAAATTTGAATTTTTTAAAAATAATTTGGAGGATCTAAAAAGTTTTCCGCCAGCTGGGTTCGAACTGGGGTAGTCATCCTCCGCTGCCGACGCTAATCAGAATGTGGGTGACTTTAGCCGTTAGGCCATCGTTGCTTCACGAAAAGAAGCTCTTTAAAGTATAAGTACCCTTTAATATAAGTTTGCAAGAAATACTACTAACAACAACCATACAACATATATATGAAAATGAGGAGCAAATCAGAGTCAACTTGTCGGACACTTACGCTGTACGCTGAGGCGCTTGTGTATGTATTGTATTTCTACGAAACAACGCGCATATTCAAAATCCAATGGTTACTGCAACAATCAGATTAGCGAGATATCCAAGTGAAGCCAAGCCCGTGAAACTACCCAATCAAATTGGACTTGCGTAAAGTACTATCATAGGATTGAGACGCTTCTATTTATACTGTTCATCCATTCGAGAATGTCAACGACAGCGGACAGATGCTTGGTTAGGCGCGGGGTGAAAATATCCTCGTCGTCGCCAAACAAACCACTCGTAAAGAAAGGGTTGCAACAGAAGTCCGGACCGGAATAAATTGACGCATGCGCAATTGCTATGATTCTTACACCCGTGAGATGGTCGTCTATCCTCCGCGTATGCGTTAAGGCGGAGCATACGCAGTTGCACATACGCAGAATCGTAAACGAGCCTGTAGTACTGCACATACGTAACTCTTACTCGCGAGTTAACTCGCCGATTTCGGAGGATCAAAATGTAACACCGAACCGGCAGTTTAAACCACGGATCAGGACTTGTGAATACGGTTTTTTCAATAACTCGCGAATCATCGTTGATCCTCGAGTTAATTCGGACTTGTGAATACGGCCATCAAACTCTTCTTCCTAATTGTTTGGTGTAGGTTTTATGCGTAAGAAAAACACTCCTTTAAAATAAAACCTATCATTTTATTTACACGAAAGCACAACCCGACTGGGGTTTCACCAGAAGAACATATCAGTTATATAGCAAACTGTCTGAATTAGAAATACAAACTTAGAATAACAGACCCCATACGGCACATTTGCCGATGCACATTGGGACAAATAGCCACTGATCCAACAATCGGCCCCATCAGTTGCTATCAAAATAAAAATAATCATTTATGGAAAATTTTATTTAAAGCATCTTGAAATTTATTTATTAATAAAGGTTTAGTTAAACAATCAGCTCGATTGTTGTTAGTTCCAATATGAATTATTTTAACAGAATTTTCATCTAATAAATTCCGAATAAATTTAAAGCGAATATCAATATGCTTAGTTTTAAAATTTTCCATTGGGTTTTTAGCAACACATATGGCTGCTTGATTATCACAAAAATGATTTGGTACGATGGAATTGGGAATAAGATTTAGTTCTTTTATAACTCTGGAAAACCAGATTGATTCTTTAACGCTCTCACACAGAGCCACAAATTCAGATTCCATGGATGATAGAGCAATACACTTCTGTTTGCTTGATCTCCATGCAAAAGCTACGTTACCAAAATAGAAAATATAACCGCTCGTCGAGTGACGGTAGGTTAAATCTGATCCCCAATTAGCATCAGAGTAACAGTCCAATTCAGATCCTGAAATATTAGAAAGATTAATTCTGTAACTTTTGGTCATAAAAACATAGTTTACAATATCAGCAACAATTTTCCAGTGTTGAAAAGTATATCCGTTACAGAATTGAGACATTAAATTTACAGAATATGAAATATCAGGTCTGCTACGATCAGCTAAAAATGATAGACAACCAATAAGTGTTCTATAAGGATATTTTTTCATCAAATCATTTTCAACAATATCACTTTCAGGAATTTTGTCAGGCAGCATATAGCCTACTTTGAAAGGAAGCTTTACCAATGACTTTGGTAGTTCAGAAAACTTAGTAATTAACCTTTCAATATACGTTAGTTGATGCATATATAAACAATCATTAACGTATTCAAAATTCACGCCCAAAAGGTATTTAGTCTGTCCAAGTTCAGTAACATCAAATTTACTTTTAATTAATTCAACAGCTTCTTGAATTAAATAATTTGTTTTACCATACAAGATTATATCGTCAACATAGACGGTTAATATAACATTACTTTTAAATTTATATACACAATTAGTCCAATTTAGTTTAACAAATCCTAACTTTTTCAAAATACTATCGAGTTCAAAGTTCCACTCCCGCGAACTTTGGTGCAAACCATAAATTGCTCTGTTTAAAAAACACAATTTATTTTCGAACCCTTTTACTTCATGGCCAGATGGTTGCCTCATATATATTGGTTCTTTTAATTTACCATAGAGATAGGCAGATTTTATATCCAACTGAACATTATGCCAATGTAATATAGACACTAATAGTATAAACAGTAACTTGATAATGTTAAAATTTACAACAGGTGAAAAGATTTCATTAAAATCAACGCCTGGTCTTTGCTTAAACCCTTGTGCCACTAACCTGGCTTTATATTTTTTCGGATTATTTTTATCATCCAATTTTACGGTATAAACCCACTTACTTCCAATTACTGGAACATTAGAAGGTGGATCAACCAGATCCCAAACCTTTCGATCCTTCATAATTCGAAGTTCATCGGCCATTGCAGCATCCCACTTAGCCTTATTCTGACTTTGCTGCGTTTCATAAAATGTTTTTGGCACTTCAGTGCTATAACATTCGTGAAATATATCCTCTAATTGATCATTTAAATAATCCTTTTTGCCTTGAAAATAAGACATGTTAGTAGAATCTACATTTTTAGTATTTACAACACAATCAGGTTTAAAGCAAAATTTATCAGGATTAAAATCTATTCTATTTTCATTACAATATTTTCTAGCATCATTTACAGATCTTAATCTAACGCTAGAATTTGGTGGATAGTAATATACATCAATTCTATTGCTCATTGTGCGAGGTTTTTCTACTCTTTCCCACTCGCTAATATTTAAAGCACTTAAAATACGAGTATCAGAAGCTTGATCTTTTTCGATCTGATTTGAGTCGTCGTCGGAAGTCGTTTCATAAAAATCCGCATTTAAGTCAAATCTAGCATAATTGGAACATTTATCTTTACCAAACAAACAATTAACCCCTTTCTTAGTTTCATCAATTTTGACATGAACCGTTTCAATAACTTTACGTTCCTTAGGGATAAAAATCCTATAACCTTTTGTTTTTGTCGCATAGCCCACCAAAATTCCAGGCTTTGCTCGCGGTTGAAGTTTATTCCTGTGAATTTTAGGAACATGTACGAAAGCAAGATATCCGAATATTTTGAAATGTTTCACAGAGGGTTTGTGATGACTCCATATTTCTATAGGAGTCAAACCGTCTGTTACTTTGTGTACACACCGGTTTCTGATGTGCACAAATGCCATAAGGGCTTCCGCCCAAAAACGTGGTTGCAATCCACTGTCTTGGAGCATGGCACGTACTCCGTCCATGGCGGTCCTATTAAACTTTTCAGCGACCCCATTTTGTTCACTTGTGTACGTAGATGTACGCTCATGTTTAATTCCTAATTCACCGAGGAATTTCTCAAACTCTTTGTGCACGAAATCAAGAGCATTATCAGTTCTCACACACTTCAATTTGCAATTTGTTTCCCTTTCTACTTTAGCCAAATAAGTTTTAAAACAGCTAAAAACTTCAGTTTTACTTTTTATTACGTAAACCTCAACTTTACGCGAATAGTCGTCTATGATAGATAGAAAATACTTTCCCCCACCCAAAGAATTCACTGGAGAAGGACCCCATAAATCCATATAAACTCTTTGTAGGATATTAGTAGTAAGTCGTTTGTACTCGTTTGTTTTTAAGGACACTCTAGTGGATTTAGCAATTTTGCAAACATCACAATTTTTGTCCTTTGCTTTAGAACATAAATTTTCAATTCCTTTTATGGAATTATTTCTACTCATTTGCTCTATCAGAGGAACATTTACGTGACCAAATCTCCGGTGCACAGTATTAATATTTAAAGATACATTAACAGATTCTTTATATATTTTAGGATATCCTCTTACTATATACAATTTATCAATTAAGGGTACAGTAAAGAAATAATTATCATTTTTAGTATATACAATCATCTTATTGTCACCCCAAATAACTTTCATACCTGCAATATCTATATTCGAACCACCTATTAAGTTTCTACGCATATTAGGAGTATACAATACATTCTTCAGTATAATTTTTACATTACCTGAAATGTCTTTTACTACAAAGTCTATATCTCCTACTCCAAGGACTTTCGATGTACAATCTTGGTCTCCAACGAGAATAGACGCATGTTTGGTCAGCTTGAAGTTATAAAACCAGTCCCTTTGATTACAGCAATGCGAAGTAGCAGCCGAATCGACGAGGAACTCCTCAATATTTTTACTAGGTGAAGTGGTTGCAAGTGCAATGTCAGCAAAACATGCACCGTTTTCATCTCGGACTGACTTCTTGACTAGTCTATTCTTCTTGAAACATAGACTTTCAGCATGTCCTGGTTTGTGACAATAACCACACGGCCCCATACGATAAGCTTCGTCATTTCTGTGTGACTTTTTGTCAGGGTCCAGCACACCTCCACTGCGTTCAGATTTATTGGTCGATTTCTTCTGTGCAGCATGTATTGCTCTATTCTTTGAAGCATAGGCGTTTCCAATCACTGTATGGATTTTTCCTTCATCTTTTCTTTTTAAATCAATTCTTCCAGCTTCGGCAAGTAATTGTTTTGTAACGTTGTTTACTGTAAACTCTGCATCCTCGAATCTGTACATATGTTGGACTAGGTTATCATAATCCGGAGGTAATCTTCGTATAAGTTGAAAGCATACAAGAAGCTCTGGAATTTCGAACCCGGAATCTTTGATCTGTAGTTGTTTTTCAGCAATTTTCTTACTGAATATTCCAATCGTTTCTTCCTCAGAGTCGAACCGCATGTCGAAAAATTCATCTACTAAGCCGGCCAATCTTGCTCTTGAAGTAGGTTCAAAGTGAAGTTTCAACGTCTCCCATGCAGTCTTCCCGTCCTCAGTATCTGCGATCAGGGTGTGAAATCTTCTTTCTAAACTTTGATAGATGGTCGTATAAGCTCGTTGCTTTCTCCATAGAAACGCACGCTTTTCCTTTTCTGGTGCACTTTCTGGGCAAGGAACAGGATTTCCAACTATAAATTCCCAGCACCCACGATCCATCAGTAAGACTTTAACGTCAGTCTTCCATGTGGTGTAGTTAAACTCGCTTAGTTTTGGAAAACTAAAGGATTCTGCCATCATGCAACTAGAGCAGCCAACTAAATACAATTTCGAAGTAAACTTAATTTAGTTTTAACATTTTAGTTAAAAAGGAATCGGGTTGGGCTGGGCCCATAACCCTGTTTGGTTTAGGTTTTATGCGTAAGAAAAACACTCCTTTAAAATAAAACCTATCATTTTATTTACACGAAAGCACAACCCGACTGGGGTTTCACCAGAAGAACATATCAGTTATATAGCAAACTGTCTGAATTAGAAATACAAACTTAGAATAACAGACCCCATACGGCACATTTGCCGATGCACATTGGGACAAATAGCCACTGATCCAACACTAATAAAAAAGACTACTATTTTTGGCAATTTATGGCAGATTCAAATTACAAAACAGTCGCCATTGAAGTTCATCCTCCAACTGTGCGCTTGCGCAGTTTGCTAGCTCCTAAGAGCCAGACTGGGCATATACCCAAATGGACGGTTCATTACTGGCGGAAGACGCAAGGCATTGGATACTAGTCGTTTAGCCTTTATCGAGCCCTGTACCAAAAACATGTACTTGGCGTCGGATTCAACACAGTTGTTGCTATTACTAGTGGAAAAGTTTGGCGATGTTTTTGTTTATTGAAGTTTTCAGTGGTTAGGATAGCCGTTGAACACGGAGGGCGTGCTGAAGAATCATGTGTAAAGAATTATAATTTATTTCTGTATACATCCACTATAGTACGGCTGATATGTGCAATAATTGTAAGGAATTGTGCCTTTAATGATAGAAGCATACAACTTGGGGCACATATACTACATATACGAAGATTTAATTTTGGATATGAGGCCATCTCAGATTTCGCCTATGGCAGCAGCGTATTTCCATTCTGCGGTACTTTTTTGGCGCGTGCGGGAATTTGGCGAAAAAATCAGCTAGCGTACAATGCCAACTTGTAACTTGACGTCATGCGAATGAATGTAATCAACCGTGACCACTGACCACAAGCGGATGGAACGCAGAATGGAACGATCAGCAATGTTAAAAACTTAGAAAATTCAGCAAAATAACATCTTTATTCACATGTAAACAATACAATAGCTTCATGATCGTACTGTCTTATTTTCCTTTCCATTTGGTAACAAGCATTGTATATTATCTCGGACCTTCTTAAACAGACCGATGTATTTGAAACACCAATTTGTTTTTACTGTGATGAATCTCGCATCTTTTAATATCTAAGCATATAGAAATACAGGGTTTTATATGTTTAAATTGAGAAAAATTTTTCATTTTGCTTTACTTGTACCGATTGTTCTCAACTTTTTTCCCTGAACTCTTATTTGAAACAAAGTTTGAGTTAATTTTGTGTATTTTTTTTTAAATAAAATTTTTATCTGATTAATTTTAAATCTTAATGACTTGTGTTGTAATCAGATGAATGAATACCATGGAATTCAGGAACACATTATTTTGGTTGTATGAAAATGTCCTTTGCTTTTTGTACCATGCAGATATCCAACACATTTTACATTTTTAAACGATTTAACTGTGCATTGCCATGGTTGATTTCTTTGGAATTCAATCAGGAAAAAAGAATCCTATCTGACTATGCTAAAGCACCTCTAGTAAATACAAGACATTTAAATTTATTTACTAATTGATGCATGGATGATTTGATACATTAAATCGAGATTTTTTAAAATGTGAAATGCAGTAAGTTATAATTACCATTTTTTTTAAACTTAGGGTTCAATAATATAATTATGCTTCTTAAAAGTATTGATTTTATTTGTAGATGCTTTTTTTCATCAAATCCTTGTCATGGGCACCCATACAGAGGCACTCAAGCCCCCTCCATGGCCATTAGTATTGCCAAATTTGATAAATTTAAAACAATAAAATGTCCAGAAACTTTTTTTAATATAAAATATTGACGATGTAATTGCCTTTATCAAATATCTTTCCACTTAAAAAATAAATTTTAAACAAATCAGAAAGCTTTAATTGTACAATTCCATTGTAACTTCTGCATTGAAAAAATTGCTAATATTTGTGTGGATTTAAAGATAGATTTGAGTTAAAATCTCTTTTGCCCATAGCATAGGCCTTAGTGACAATGGTCCTAACAAATTATTTTAGAGAAAATTTTATATTAAACTTAAAATTTTCAATGAACTGAAAGTCATGAAAAACATGTTTTTTTTTTTTGCCTACAAAATTGATTATAAACCAGTTTAATAACTTAGTTCAGTCCTATATTTGCTAGCATTTATCGTGAACATTAAGTACCTTCTGATTTATTTCTTCTTATTATAAGTTAGACTAGATGATTTCAGTTTGATTGGCTGTTAGTTGGAACACCAACATATGTATTATGAAGGAGGACAGCACAAATAATTAAAATATGAATTTATTAATTTTATTTTATTATGCAAATGTAACAATTTTTTATAAACACAATTATTTCAGGCATGCTTTCAACAATTGAAGTTTTAGAAAAAGTCTAAATTATGTGGCAAATCACAAAATTTCTTTATTATTTACATGAAATAAAACATCAAATCCATTATTTCAATGAATTTTGTTGGTAAAATTAGGAAAACCTAATTTTCTTTAATTTAACTTATTAAATAGCTATGCAAAATTTATTAGCCAATAATTCTGAAGTGCATTTAGTTATTTTTATAAAAATAAAGAATATATTTGTAGAAATAATCTTTATTAAGGCTGCACAGTACCCTAAAAATGATAAAAATATCGAAAAAATGTTTTTGCATTTTTTGATGGCTTATACAGTTAGGAAGCTTGCCTCAAAATATATATTCTAGATATGATATCCAATTAGTTTTAAAGATATTTGAAGTTTACTGAGTGTTGTCAGTGTCAAAATTTGACAGCATAGAGGAGGGGGCGTGGTTAAATTGAAGAACTCATTTTTTGCCGAGGTGCTTTACAATTTTCTGTGTGTGGCTACAGTTTAGTCGTTCTCGCATTTCACGTGGAAACATTGGTTGCAAATTATTTCAAATTCTATATTGAATCGCTTGTATTCGCAAATTCTATATTGTTTTTGTGAGCAACAGCAGTACTCTGGCACTTATGGTTGCAATATTTAATGTACTGAAAAATACAACCATAGGCCCAGTGGCATAGGAAAGGTGTGTGGGCTGCCCAAAGTTACAAAAATTTGTAAAATTAAAAAAAATAATAATAATAAATGAGTGTTTTACGACACTTAAAAAAATATATTATAATTAAAATAAGTTTAATAACTTCATCTGACAATTAACTTCAATAAGTGATGATGCGTATTAAAACTTATTAGTTCAGTCAACGAAATGCGATTGAATTCGACGAATCGTATGACTAAGGGAAGCCTCTTAAGTTTGTAGTAGAGGTGTCAACAATCAGAAAATAAGCAGTTATTGGTTAACCGTTTTTTATATCAAGTTACAACTAAGGTTGCTACAACATCTCTTTTAAAAGGAAAGTGTCCAGGCGAGGATTTTTTAACTTAATCCTAAAGCATTTGTTCCTTGTACAAATGACTCTTAATCTGTAGAGTGCATTCTTTTACTACTATACAACTTCAGAAAACAGACTGCCACAGTTAATACAAATCTTAGTCGTAAATTATGATAAACTTTCTAAAGATATCCTGAGAGAGCTTCCATGAGTAAGAAAACTTCTACAAGCTGCCAAAGTTTCAACAAAAAATTATCTGGAAAGGTCTTTAAGATTTTTGGAGTTTGTTTTTGAATATGAACTCTCTCTTTCAGATTCTGTACCAAATCTAACTCTAGCTACAATGAGTAAAGCTCGGCTCTGCATTACCTATTAACTCTACAGAAGATTATATAGTTGTGGCATTCTGTTTATGCATTATGCTTGTCAGATAACCCTAACTAGCCATACAATTAAACCATTTTAACTGATTTATTTGCACACTGAATAATGCTGATACTTGGTATAAACATGACTGCATTTTAGTCAAATATATACAAGGAAAAAATTTAATGTTGCATTTAGTGACTAACAGCACATGCATCAATCCCAAGGGGGGACATTTTAAACATGCTGTTAAAAAGAAATACACGACTAATAAAATAAGGTAGTAAAGCAAAAAATACTTTTTATTATCAAGTAATAAATTATCTCATTTCCAGTAGTCTAACACAGAGCATACATTTTATATTGAAGTGTTTTTCTTCCATAATAACATAGTTCAACATTTTCATAAAAACAGGCTTTAATAGCCTTGCAGCTATGCAACCATCTCCAATCTGTTTGTGCCACGTGTAAATGGCAGAGAAGTAGCACAGATGAGGGATAAATTTCTACTAAGGCTTTTATTCCCGTTTTTGAATCATCAGTCATAAAGAGATGGCGGCTGAAAATTAAAAGGAGACAGTTGATGAATTTCAATTTTACCAAATATAAATAATATCCAATTATCAGTGTAAAAATCAAACAATATATTTCCTGGTCAAACAATCTACATCTTTATCAGCAAGTTTTCTGATTTATGGAAAAATACTAAAATAATATACATATTTAGACATCCATTTCATATTAATACATTTATTCTATCCTAAGCTAAAATATGATGCATTTAATTGCACAATTGAAGGGGCAAGTGTATCACCTTTATCCACTTGCCCCTTCAATTAAGAATGTAGTGTATTGAGTAAAAATAAATGGTTGAACACATACACTGTAAAAATAAAATCTCCAAGACTATAAGTGTCCATTTTCTTAATAACAAGTGTTTTATTGTTTAAAGATACATTTCCAGTCATCCATTTGCCCTTCATTAATTCAGATTTCCTGTTTCAGATTTGTACAAAATTTCAAACTGGGTTGAATCTTAGAAATCACTTGTTTAACTAATTCATAATTTTTTAGTCGTGAAATATTTACATTTAATTTTTAATAAAAAGTTGTGTAAGTTCTTAACTGTACACTTAACTGATTTCATTCAAAATTTAGAATGTTTACATTCAGGCTTTGTTTACATTTAGACAGTGAATTCTTAGTCCTCTGAAGTACTTTTTCAATATAATAAATGAAATTACGTTTAAAGTAATGTTATATCTTGATATCAAAACTACATTTAAATGTCCACACTAGAAAATGTTTCTAGTCTTTGTTTACATTTAGATTGAGGTATCTTTTCTAAACTTCAGATGGCTTCATTGATATTTATGATACAACAATGATCATTTCTTGAGAAAGCTGTACAAATGAATGTTAACAATTAGATTTGAGAATGTCTCCCTTTACAGGTTTTGTTTACATTTATAATAGTTTATACAAGTTCTTGTAATGTTAAATGATAGTGTAACTGCTAACCTGTGATAAATTATTTTACAAAGAAATTAAAAAAATGTCTATTACATAGATTACTTTAAATGATTTTGCTATGTTCACAAAAGATGCAGTTAATATTCTATAGTTAGCTTTGTGGCTATTCTCCATCTGGTGGGGACTCGAGTAATAACTTCTATGCTTGGGTAAGGTTGTGTAAAATTGAGAAACATAAATAATTCCTTGCACTCCTAAGGGTTCGCAAACCACCCATTGGAAACTCACCATGCTATGGTAAGATTGTATGCAGTTCTTTATTTTGTTTTTATCAAAGCCTTTGCAGGCAGTCCAACATTGTGAAAAGGAGAATATTGAGGTTTTTTAAGACTATCATTAATCATTACCTTAATTAAATACTCCAAGTAATGTAATAAATATTTTCTTTAAATAGATATTCCCATTAATTCAATGCTGCTGGCCTTGAATATGTATCAACTTTGGGTGTTAAGCCTTAACCTATCTGCTTAAGTAATTTTTTACACAAGTTTCTAATTGAAAAAAAAAAGAAAAGGAAATGTATCTTACCTCTCTATTTTCAAAGCACAAAGTAAATTATATTTTTAGTAGAGAAAATGCAGTAAAGTAACTTTGGTTGTTTGATTTTCATGGGTAACTACAGCAATTGGAACAGCTCCTACTTTTGTTGCTGTCAAAAGTATTGAGTGAGGAACCTGTACTTTCACAGCCGGCAGTAGAATCCACAAAAATGATTTCTGAGGAACACTGAAGCTTGCGTGCTCTTTTCATTACAGCCATAACTATAAGCACAGCACATGTCCCATCAAGAGTCCGAACCACAGTAGCCCTAGAATGTTTTCAGTGTATTAGTTCAAGTAAGCAATTTTAAAATGAATCCTAAATCATTTACTTTTGAATATTTTCTTAAAGTTAGTAAATACTTTTTTCTTCATACAGTTTTAATTTTTTCAAAAGAGTCTGTTGAAGGACCCAAATTGATTACTCGCCATGACTCATAAAAGTGTAAAATTTGCTGTCGAGTGGGATTTTTTGCTGAATTTGAAATCTTCCACAAAGTTGTCACTGGCTAAAAGTAAATCTACATGAAACCGCTTGCCTGCCATTGGAGTCAACCCATAATTAAAGTAGTCAAAAAACTGTAGTTTGATCTAAATATTAAAATAAACATTTAATATAGCTGCATTAAGAATATATAAATATTTTTTTATCAAAATATACATTACTCGACATTTTTTAATAATAATCTGTCGTAAAAATTGAAGCATTTTCTTATAAAAATTTAATTTTAAGGTGAAAAACTGCATAATAAAAATAACATGCTTTAAATATAGTTCTATTTTTTATTGCATTTCTATCAGTGTATCTATCATTTATGTATGTTGATGAATAAATTCACCATATGCTAAAGTATTCAATAATTGAAGCATAAAACCAGTGCAGCATTTAGACAGGTGTTATGCAGAGTTGCAGAATCTTGTGAATATAGTTCAGGGAAAAATGGGAAGTCACTAAACTCTAGGTTCGGCAGTGTGTGGGGATCGACTCAACACCCACAAATCTTTCTTAATGGTTTTGAATGCTGAAATATTTTTTTAATTAATGTTATTTAAGTGAAGCGAATTAACAAAATGTTATCATTGTTTTTAAGTTTGATACAATAGTTTAAGGAACATAAATTTACCAGTCTTAATATGGAAATCATAGTCTTATTTCAACATTGCTACTTTCCGAAAACACTACGAAACACGTGAATATTGTGTCCAAGTCTAATTAATAGAAGACCCAAGAGGTTCTACAAAGTCAAATGCACAAATTAACAAAATAGAAAAGGATGAGTTTTTGATATTTAAATTAAACAGGTATAGATTAAATTATTACACCAAAGCTGGCTAATCTTTGGAGTCAAAACCACAACCAGTGCCGTAAAGAATTTGGGGGTTAAGAATGAAAATTAAACACGTACAACATGCAAAGTGGTATTAAAACAAACTATCTAGAGGATTTCATGGCTTATAAAGAAATAGCATTAGGAACATCATACACGAGTATAAAGTTCACATTACATAAATAAGTTCTTGTAAAAGCAATAAACGAAATGTTGCAAATGTTTCAATAACACTATGAGGAGAGTTTTAAATTCGTCAACGAGCACTTCATTAAAACAATATCTACAAATTTATCACAATAAATTAAACTCTAATGTATACTCACCACGAATTTCCGCACCGAAGCACGACGTTCAGAACAACTTGCTGTACTTTTCTGATGGGTTACTGCAAACATTGCACTCATCTGGGTTGCAACATCTATCTCTTCAGTCAAAGTGTCGCCAAATTCCCGTACGCGCCAAAAAAGTACAGCAGAATGGAATTACGCATGGCAGCAATGGCGGACATTCAAAATGGCGGCTTCGGAAAACTTTTTATGCTCCTCTTAAATGTTATTTGATGATGTTAAATGACAGCAATTAAAGTAATGGCGAGTAATTGTTGCTTTAAGCATGTAGTTTGCTATTATAATAATATATACCATATATATTCTATTTATAAAAAAATGGCGGACATTCAAAATGGTGGCCTCTGAGTCTATTCTATGTGCTCCTTTTTTATTGTCATTTGATGATGTTAATAGCGTATTATATGTGATTTTGCATGAATTAATGTCATCAACATGGGCATGTCATAGTTATATTTTCATATTAACTTTTTCCACAGGTGACACGAAAAAGAAGAAAAATAAGATAAAAATATGAATGTAGTGCATAAAGCTGATTAATCCATTGAATACTGATACATCTGGACAGTTCAAAGAAACAGAGTAGAACAAGTGCTTTATCTGTCAAGAAGACAAGTCTGAAGTTCTTCGGTGTCCAGCAGACAGTAAGCGTGAAGAAAAGGGAACTAGTTATAAGACAATTTGTAATGCACCGTTAGGTTTAGTAATGCAAGGTGTTTACCAAGGCCAATAAATCTGGAAAGTCTCGAGGATGCAGGAGGTGTCGAGGCAACATTGGTACAACATAAAGCTCAGTTGCACGAATCATGCAGATTGCAGTTCAAAAAAACAAAACTTTAAAGAGTTCACAAAAGGAAGATAGAACCTGCGGACAATGTAAATACAAGGTGTGTTCAAATGAAAAGGCACGAAACGTCGTAACAATGTAACCGTTAACATATTTGCCTATGCCGCTATGGGAGAACGTAGCAAGACATCTAGGGATGCGATAGAGGCTCTTATAAAGAGCGCCGTCCAATTGACGCGGCAGTGCGTGTGAGGACAAGATGGCGTTCACATTGAAAAATTCGACGATTGAGGAGATCTGACAGCGGAAGGTGTTAAACCGGCCGTTATTCATCGCCGGATGGTGACCATATACGGAGAAGACTGTGTCCGACAAGTCAGTGAGAAAATGGAGTGCCCGTATCACACCTCACTCTTTTCTCTATCTCTGGTGAGTGTCTGTGGTTTGTTTGACTAGTGGAGAGGGCAACACTTCATAGATATCTTTCCAACTATTTATTTGGACACTTCATAGTTAGATATGAATACATTACAAAATAATATACAACAGCAGCAGAGAGCCCCTCATCGTCCGTTCTCTGTAGTCTCCGTGGGTGGAATCCCTTCTTTTCGTTCTCCCCTTTTCTCCTCCTGACCCGGGCGACCTTTCACAGACACCCCCGCCAACATCCCTAGAGGAAGTCCCGTTCCCCCCCCCCCCCAACACCAGTTCCACCTTGTGTTGGCCGGAGAAACTCAGATCCTCACAGCCCGTTTTCGTGCAGGCCGTGAGAGTTTGGTTGATGACCCGAGACCAGGCCAGGCAAACACAGTCATCACGGCCGATCTCATCGACAAGGTGGACGACCTAGTGAGAAGTGATCGGCGTGTCACATTGCGAATGTTGGCGGTGAAGGTGGATGTCAGCGTTGGAACAGTGTGGACAATTGTTCACGACAGGTTGCGTTGTCGGAAGGTGTGCGCGCAGTGGGTTCCGAAGCAGATCACCGACCAGCAAAAGGAACTGCGTATGGGGCTAGCACTTCAACATCTGTTTCGGTATCATGAAGACCCCGCTTTCCTGGAGAGGATCGTCACAGATGATGAGAGCTGGTGACATCACTACGAGGCAGAGACTAAACGGGAGAGCATGCAGTGGAAGCCTGAGTCGTCACCTCCCCCTAAAAAGTTCAAAGCCGTGGCGTCAGTAGGGAAGGTGTTACTCACCGTCTTTTTCGACGTCCAAGGTTCGTTACTTTTTGAATTCCTCGAGCACAGAAGAACCATTAACTCCGATCGTACTGTGAGACACTCCGAAGCCTACGCAGGTCCATCAAAAACAAAAGACCGGGGCTGCTCAGTCCTCAAGGAGGGTGTGGTTCTGCTCCATGATAACGCGTTCCACACGCGGAACTGGCCAAGTTCAAGTGAGAGCAGCTTGATCCCCCCCCCTACAGCCCGGACATGTCGCCCTGCGATTTCCATGTGTTTGGTCCCCTGAAAAAACATCTGAAAGGGAAGCGCTTCAACTCGGACGACGAACTCAAGGACGCTGTGAAGGACTGGGTATTGTCATGGCCACAGGAATTCTGGAAACAAGGAATCCTTCGGCTCGTTAATCAATGGGATCGTTGTGCTCAGGCCTATGGTGTATACTTTGAATAAAGTCCTCATTTATACCCACCAATTATATCAAATGCAATGATAGGAATCTGCCTCGGATTAAGCCGATCAATTGATGTCTTAACTATATTCATTGAATGGGCTGACGTAGCATGATCTGGAAATAGAGGAGGCAATGAAGAAATTGTTAAATCACATTCTTTCATCACATTTTGGTTTATTTACTTGCTAACTAGTGTTGTATGCTGCCCAAGTGATAATTTTACCCCCTTTTGTGGATTGTCAGCAGACAAAAGTTTTTATATGCTTCAGCCAAGTGTGTTCTTTAACCATATCTTTCGGCCACACTTGGTAGTCAACATAGTTTTCTTGTACTATAGGGATTTCCATATTTTGAGTAATCGATACAAATTACCAAATTTCAACTTAAGTTTTTTATACAATTCTGAAGAATTGCAATACATTGTAAACCAATGACTAAATTAAAAATAAACAATGAGAGAAGAAATTGCTATACTGAGATAATTTGTTATTCATTTGAGGTATTGCGTTTTGTGGACAGTTGAATTATACAAATACTGAAATATATAAATAAATAATTCGAGTAAAGGAAGTTATTAAACTTTTTTTTATATCCTCTCTTATATCTCCAGTATTATACAGAATAATTTTCACGTCATTCGAAATTCTAGCTACTATTTGAAGATATATTAGAAAGAATAGAAGCAGAGTCGTAATATAGTTCAGTATAGTCCTCTGTGTTCACTCCTGTAGTTTGATTCTGGAAAGATGTTGATGGAACTGCTGTCCTCTTCTAGCTTGATTCTGAGAGGAGATTGATGAACCAGTCTGTTCATCAATTGTTATTTTTCTCTTCTTCTAGGATGGCTAGATATCGTTTTTGTATCACTTGAAAGAGTTCAGCATCTTTCTTTTTGCTTGAGTCACTACTTAATACAGGGAATGGCAATTTATCACAGAAACCCTTACCAGAAATCCATGGCACAATATTACAAGGAATTTCAATCGTATAAGTAGTTTCAGTATAATCCTGAGTTAGTACTGAATGAACCATCTCATCAAATTTATTTGAGTCTGTTTCACTTTCTATGGTATTGGGGTCATTACATTTGTTTTTCTTTTCAAGCTCATCTTTCCTTTCAATGCCATCTATTAGTATAGGGAGATCGATCTCATCAATCCAATCTTTCACTTCACCAGACTCTAAATACCGTTCAAGTATAATACGCATTAATCCGTCATCAAAGTGCTTAAAAAAATTATCAAGCCTTGTTTTTGTAATATTACGGGGATTCGGTGGATCATTATCATTGTTTTCTGCATGAGGCTTTTTAGTTCTTTTTAAAATTCGTGATACATCTTCCTTTAAAAACAAATTATCCTCATCACTCAGTAAATGTTGAAAATTGTACTGCCAATCATGGGTTCCATCTTCGTAATCGCTTATTACAATGTTTTCAGCCATAACTTCATCTGGAATGTATTTTCTACAATATCGATTTTTAGGGTCCGAAAACGCAATTGCAGTTATCGACTGTTTCAGTGTGGCATTGATTACACGATAGGGTTTCTTAAAAAGACTTCTGTTTCTATAAATGTAATGTAGCCATAAAGGTTTTACTTTGCACACTTTTTTTTCACTACGATAATATTTCCTTAAAGTAAGTGGAATAACTTCTGTTATAGGGAAATCTATACGGTGTTTATATTTTTCACGTTCAGTTTTCTTATTTGCTTCAAGCAATAATTTTCTTAAAATGTGATTCATAGCTACATTATATAACGTACATGCTGAATCGAAGTCCTTTCTAGTGCAACGCAGAGCAGCGTGTTTTAAAAAGAAAAATGCATCATAACACCGAAACGTCGCAGCCAAAGCGGCTTTCCAGTAAAGATTCCTAACAGCATGTTTATGACTCATTGACTCTTTTATCTTTTTATTTTCTTCAAAACCCATATTTCGCATGATACACCATAAGACGCCAGGCTTACGAATCCGAGACAATACAGAATGAGGAAGACATGGTGATGGCATGAGGATTCTTCTAAGTAATCGCGGTTGCAATTCTTCTATTGGATAAACATCAGGCATTGGGTAACCTTCTAAAAATTGGGTATCTTTAGCACATGTTGAAGACCTTTCTTCACATTCATCCTGAGCTGTTGAAGTCTGAAATTAAAGAAAAAGATCTTTATATTCATTCTAAAACATTACTTTGGTACAAGGTTGGAAATTGGGAGTAGAAAAGCATCGATGTCACCAAAAACATTTTACCTCAGCTACCAAAATGTTTTTCATTAAATTTTTTTTACTTAATTTGTTTTTATGGTTTGTGGGTTGAGAATGTTTTATGGTGCAAGGGCCATATATGGCCATGCCGAGCTAAACACAAGATGAACAATATCAAGTAATAGACACAAACAAGATTGTTTTGTTTAGATTTTATGCCGCAATGTCCAAAAATGGACAAGCTGTGCTATAGACAAGTACACACAAGAGACAAAAACACTCAGAGGAATCAAACATGTGCCGCCTACAACTCGTAGGTTGCCAGCGCAGTGGACCTACCCACTGAGCCACGAGAATTGTTTTCATGGATGTGAATAGCCCGGCTCCCAGTCCAGTCACACAGTTCATTCTATACATAAAGTGACAGGTTGAAACGTAAACAAAGCACTTTCACAGTTGGTGTCTTTAGCCACTACCGCCTAGATTATAAAGCCGTCTGACATACCAAAAACTTTATATGACGTCACCATCAAAAGGTATATAATTCTTGTCTTGTTTGAATTGAATGCTGAAGCCATCCGAGCGAGCGTTTCATCAGTGGATTTGTTAAAAGTAGTTCGAATCATCGCTTGTACATTAGTTATATTTCCGTATTATCGTTTGCACATTTATTACTGTTAGAGCGCCTTTACACGAAGGAGATCGATCGCTCAGACTGGTCTGAAGGCGACGGAACTTACAAAGAAACCATAGGAGCACTTCACACGAGAAGACTATCAGGAGACCGGTAGAGAGACTAAAAAATAGTCGCAGAGGAAGTTCAGTCGTCGGCGACTTTTTTTGTTTGAAGAAGACAGATGTTACATTGCGAGGTATAGCGTCATTCACACGAGAGAGACTATCATCTGTCGATTTTTGATTCCTAGCGATATCAGCTGCAGTTCTGAATTTGTTTTCCTTGTTTCTTCGTTTTATACTTTTCTTGTTTTGGAAAGTTTAGGTATTGATAAGTTAATTAATACTTTGAAAATGCAGCCTGCATTGTGGGACAAAACTCACGAAGATTATGCGCACAAAATAAAAAAGAAAATGCATGGAGAGCGGTGATGGTGTTTATTTATGGCGAAGAAATGCAAGAATGTGATAAACAAAAGAAAAATATGTTTAATAAGTTCTTTATTTTTTATTACAATAATTTAGCATTAATTTATGTTGACAAACTATAGTAAGAATAAGTGGTATAAAAAAATAAATGACAAATCGATAGCTTGATAATATTTTAAATAAGTTACATTAATTTCTTATAGTAATTTAACATAAATTTCTGTTAATAAACTAATACTAAGAATGCGAAGAAGTAAAAAGTAAGCAACAAAACGGTAACTTAATAATATTTTAAACAAGCTGTTGCATTATTTTATTATATTTTTATATAATGCCATGGCAAATCGCCTTCACTTACAAAATACAGACGGAAATTATCTCGAAGAGCCGTTGGCTCAGGTCCAGTGTAACGATTAAAAACATTATTATCGTTTTCCATCAAACCGATGTGCGTTAAGGTGTCTTCGTGCGAATAACCATCCCTCGTTTGTATGAAATTATGCAGAATTACACGTTTTTATTATGTCAATTGCAAATCAATATTAACGTTCAATGGTCTATAGAAAATCCTCCATTTATTAGTTAAAATACCAAAAGAGCATTCAATGAACTGGCGGTCTCTAGAAAGGCGGTAATTAAATATTATTTTATTCTGTGGCAAATTTTTTTACACCATACCGACCTCAATGTTAACGACAGCCTTTCTCGTGGTGGTATGTTGTCTCTCATATTTGTGTCCTGCATCTTAGGCTCCGTTCACATGAGGCGCGTAAAATGCGCTTTTGGTGCGACTATCAGGGTCCCGCTCTTCAAGGTTGCAAAGATAGATACTTGAATTAGAGGAATGAATAAACATAATTTAATGGCGGGACCTCGCTAACCTCGCGTTGAAACGCCTCATGTGAACGTGGCCTTAATGTATCCTGCTGAAGTGTTCTCTAAAAGAAGCTACACACTCGGAACTAATTGAAAAATTTAGTCGAGTCGTTTTCCAGTTCGCGATACAGAACATGATATAAACCTTTCTGCACACGAAATTTATAGATAGGGTGTACCCAATACTTCCTTTTAATATTTTTCTTATGATTAAAATACCATAATGCAAGCATTTCCAGCTCATCCATTCTGACAGCAGGTAGGATTCCAAAGGACGTAAAAGTTGTGACGTCATTGTCTATGTCCATATTCGTATTGCCAAAAATTCAAAAGTTACAATTGAAAAATTATTTATTTCCGCAGATTTCAAATTTGCTGAAATTTTCAATCTATCTTCAACGATGCCGATTTTACAGAAAATAATTAAACAAGGCCGATTAAAAATTTTTTTTAGCTTCTCTTCGCTCGAATTGTTTGTTTGCAGGAAATGAATCTATACGACTATCACAGGCGACCGGTGTGAGCGATCGATCTGCTTCGTGTGAAGGCGCCCTTACATTTTCGTATTATCGTTTGAACACTAGTTACTATTATATTTTCGTGTAATTCCAAAAAAGAAAGCCTGATAAGGCAGCCGTGTAAATATTTCTATGTATAGAGTCAGATAGAATAAAGTGTATTTTGTAGAGAACGATTGAAAATATTTACTCAAGGAGAATCTCGTAACAGGTTTATCATGATTAATTTTACACTCGCAGTTGCTAAGAAAGGGAGAAAAAGGTATGTTGATTTCATTTTTAATATACTTTAAGGTACCTACATACGTTTGGAGTATTTTTTTTTAATCCTATGCAGAAGCAATTTAATATTATTTTTATGATTATTTGTGTTAAAAATTAATTTTGCACTATCAATAATTAAAATTTAAAAAATATATTTGACAAAAAGTGAAATTTTGTGTGTAAATTTTAAGTTTTTTTTTTTGAAATTTTGAAAAATGATAGAGGGCATACAATTTAAATTAGCAGCAAAATAACATGATCAGAGTAAATTTCATGATGTAATCTAGTGCTTCCACTAGAAATAGAAATATACTTTAAAAAATAAAGGTTTTATGACTCGTTGAAAAATTGTTACAGGAGTTTTTGACCATTTTGCAACGTTGATATTCAAATGCAAGCTCGTAAATAAGAAGAAAAACAATAAATATATCAATTTGATTCTAGTGCATGCACTAGCAAACACTATTTCGAATGTGCATAAGAAATTTAAAAAATATATATCAATAACTTTTTTAGTTATCATTTCTGGATTTCAATGTTTATGCCTAAAATGTAATTCCGAGAAAAATGCTTGAAAACAAAATCGAAGAGAGTAAAGATAATGCGAAATTCTTTTAACAAATAAGTGAATTTTATTAAAAAATTGTAGTGGCCAATTTATAGAAACATAATCATTAAATTTTTAACTTATTATAACAGATAAAAGATAGAAATTAAGGTAAAAATAAAATATTCTTATTATTAGTTCCGATTTCGTTACGCTACTTCCGGTACAATTAACGATTTCGTTCAAATTTTAAATTGACCTAACTTTGTTTCTATTAGTTGCACATTGAAAGTTTATGTTTTAGAAGCACAAAA
Source organism: Metellina segmentata (assembly GCA_947359465.1). Taxonomy (NCBI): domain Eukaryota; kingdom Metazoa; phylum Arthropoda; class Arachnida; order Araneae; family Tetragnathidae; genus Metellina; species Metellina segmentata. Next base: position 19,172,832 of record OX375883.1, on the reverse strand, counting down.
GTACAGGGAATTTGTTAGCAAAATAAAAAAAAAATTGAACATTTTCGTCAAAATTGGCTTTTTTAACGTATGCAGATACCTTAAGTAATTAAAGCCAATGAAATATTTGTTAGGTTACGGAATTATTTTCGAATCACCAAAGACCCAGCATCTGTGATCTGTTTTATTCTCCTTTGGTTATGTCGATTATTCAGCAAGTTTAATAACATATAGTATTATAATGGTATCCAACAATTCACAAACATAACTTTATTGAACTAAGCCTAACGTGCTCTTTTGGTTAAATCAAAATCTGTACACTACAAATATCTATAGAACAGCACTTTTCAGATTTTTTGGTTAATATTATTACTCGGTTAATGTTACCAAACTCTGGGAGTCGAAGTTATTACAATACGCGGAATCTACTGTAAAATATACTGATGTATAAAAGGGTTTATATGCGTTTATGAAGCCACATATTGAGGTCACAGACAATGACATAGATTCAATTTCTGATAACATTCCTTTAATCACATATTTAGCTGGTTATTGTTGTCATTCAGTTGTAAAAAGGATTAAATATGAAAGTTGTAGTGGCAATTTAGTTATTGACAAACCACAAATTATTCATTCAGGCTTTCAGCATATCCATAATTGTGACAGAGGTGGATTAAAGTACCCAGCTGTGCATGCAGTAAATGTCATAATGCATAATTTTATTGTTCTGCAAAAATTAATTGGGAGAGAATTTGAGAGTGAATTTTTTAAAGTATCAAACCAACGCCTGTTTTTTTGCGTGCTACTCAGGAAGTACTGATATCCAAGGAAATAGGTATTACACCATGCGAGCGGCATTCATAAACTAAAATTATGAAGTTGTTTTTGCGATCAGCTACAAATAACTTTTGAAAAACTATTGTAGGTCCAAAAATGACAAGACGGTCAAATTACCAAATAAAAGAAAACTTGAAACATTAACACAGGATAAAAGGTAAAATTGTGTTTAATCCAGGATTGTACATTTTCAAATTTTTCCCCCTGCTTTCCCTTTAAGGATGTCTAATGTAATTCACCCAAGTCTCTTGCTGGTTTTTTAATTGTTTAGTCAACTTCTTCACTAAGACCTTCGGCACATTCATTCCTATTATTTATGCATCTTTGGCTAGTTCGTCATTTCCCTTATATAATGTACCATAAAAATGTTTTAATAAAAGTTAGAATTTTGTTAGATGCCTTGTCAACAATAGCATTCATATTTAAACTTAGGCATCATTAAAAAAATGAAAGCATCTTAATTTTTCTTTTTATTGTGTACATATTTATATACGTTTTTGTATTTTATTAACCAATAATTTGCTATTATATATATTGTTAAATTCCTTGTCTAAAATAGCATTTATATTTAAACTTAAGCATCAGTAAAAAAATGAAAGCATCTTAATTTTTCTTTCTATTGTGTACAAATTTATATAGTACGTTTTTGTATTTTATTAACCAATAATTTGCTATTACATCAATTCAACAACTGTTATAGGATTCAAGAGTCTAATTATAGAATTGATTCGAATGTAAAGCATAAAAAATTTGTAGTAAGCTTTGTATGTACATTTTGTGTATGTTAATTTGTGATTTTTCTATGTACCCAAATACTGAGTTTGTACATTAATAAAAGTAATTTTCCATGCAAATGGATATTTCTTGGAGTATTTTTCTTAGTTTTAATAACCTTTAACAAGTGCTGTTTTTGTTTAGAATCCTTCAATTGTATACCCCGATACACACTGCTTTTTTAGCAAACAATCTAATTTTCAAAGGTTTTCTGAATTTGCGATCAGAAGACTTTTGCCCTTCTGCTGGTGACGTCACAAACTAGACAAATGGCTTTATTTACCTAGGAGGTAGTGCTTTAGCAGGGATTCTGGTTCTGCGTATCATTCGGCCATCAGTATTTGGAGAAAAACCAAGACAGGATAAACTTTGAAGAGATGAACTGAAGGAGGACTTCTTCAAAAGTCCTGGTATTTAACACTGGCAATGCAATGATTCTGAGCCCTTAGAAAAAATAAATTCCTTTCTTTCTCTTTCACATTCTGTAGCGGTCTAGAAATTTGATCCCCAATCACAATATTTGCCAGAGGCAACAATTTCTGAGGACATATATCTTACGATTTATCCATTTTCAAATCTCAAATAAATTCCCCTTCGTAGATCCTAACCAAAATTGTTCTTGTTAACAATTCCAAGTTGAGAATGAAGGTTATGTATTAGAGGTTCCTTTTTCTGAAGAAATTCGGTCAAACAATTAAATACACCTGCACTTGATAGGACAAATATCACCTCAGCCTTCATAGTTTCTCTTCTAAGAAAATGAAAATTTTGATCCCCAATCACAATATTTGCCAGAGGCAACAATTTCTGAGGACATATATCTTACGATTTATCCATTTTCAAATCTCAAATAAATTCCCCTTCGTAGATCCTAACCAAAATTGTTCTTGTTAACAATTCCAAGTTGAGAATGAAGGTTATGTATTAGAGGTTCCTTTTTCTGAAGAAATTCGGTCAAACAATTAAATACACCTGCACTTGATAGGACAAATATCACCTCAGCCTTCATAGTTTCTCTTCTAAGAAAATGAAAATTTTTTTTTGTAACCTGGTCATTGTATCATGTTTGGCTTCTTTATTGGAATGTAGTCAAGGAAATACTTTCGCACAGCAATCCACTGTTCAAGCAACCTTTCAGCAGCTTTAGGCTTAGCCACCTGCTTGAACAATGCTTGATGAAATGGTGAGTGGGAAGTGTCAAGTCTTCTTGAATTTGTTTGTACGTTGACCAAAGCTTAGGCCACTGATTAAAAAGTCTGTGAATAGTAAAAATTAGTTCAGACACATCTTCCCCTAACTCTTTTAGACCTTTAAGAAAAGCATTATGTATTGTGTGAATATTACATGTCCAAATGTTAATCAGTTATTTTTTTCGAGTAGAAAGTAATGAGTCATTAATCTTTTTAAAAACTGACTTTCACTATAAAAAATAAAAAAATAGTAATAATCAACTTTGATGATAACAGAGAATGATTTTCAATATGTTCGCAACGCCCCTTCAATATTTAACCCTCTGGATACAGAGACGGCCAAATTTTTTGCATTCTCTGGTTATGGAGGGGTTTGGAATCTTTCAGATCTCAAACTCCTGAAGAAACGGCTGAAGTCCATTAAGATTTCCATGCTCTAATTTCTTTGCCAGAAAGAGAGCAGCGCGTGAATAGCCTCCGTTCTGTAGACAGGAATGTCTGGGTTCTCGATGGGGAGCTTCGAGCACTTAGAATGTGTGAGAGGTTGATGATCTATCCCCTTAAAAACTTTGTCGAAGACACCTTCGAGTGTAAATTATCATACATATTGAAGATTCCACTGTCCTTCTAGACATAATCAGACCCACAATAGAAACTGCAACATGTGATGACAAAGGTACTAAACGCATTACCGCTCCTCCTGGGTTGACGTTGAGTTAATATCAGCTTGATCCGTCCGGTCTCTTGACCTCTCCATTCTCGTCTTATTACAGAATTCGAAAATAAAACGGGCCTGTTGAGACCATCCTCAGATCTGTATATGGAGGATGTTAACCCCCCTTTTAAGAGACCACTGGCATCGATCACCATTTACGATCTGTCAGCGTCTGACCTTCTAGAGGGTTCCTCCTTTTATTTGACCCTGTCGACTGGTGATATCTCTCTCGTGCCAAAGGATATGCCACACAATACCATGAAAGGAAAGCGTCAGTTGTAACTGCCAAACAAGGTTCTATCGCTCAAGTTAGGTAATTAGGTAAGAGGGGTTGTACAAGCAGATGGCCCTGCTTCCCTTAAACTTGGCCGCTTCGTTTTACTGATAACCTTTTCCCGTGATAAAATTTCCAGAACTTGCTGCTAATACACAGCGGGCAACATGAAGTATACTTTTACAGCTCAAACGGTACTTTTTTGAATCCATTCTTGCTGTGGAACGTAGCGTGCATTTCGAAATTTAATTTGTGCAAACCCTGTTTTTTTAGAGGAAATATGAATTTTTTTAATTGCACACCAAAAATTTTTCTTCTCTAAATAGAATTTAAGAACTTAAAACCCCTGAAAAGGTGACAAAATGTCAAAAAGGTGACAAAAAGTGACGTGTAAGGAGCCCTGAAGAATCATTATCCAAGATTTGTCAGATGCTTTTTAAACTGCTGATTTGACTTTCCGGTCCATGATGTCACAGCGAGGGCTTCGCCCCCTGCTTGCTAACACTCGCCAATCCTTGGTTGCTTCGCAAGAGATTTCCCATTTTTTTTACTTTAATACTTAATGGACCCTAAAATAGTCGCATCAGTAAAAAAACCTTCTCCATCTTGTTCCCTGTACAATTTTGAATAAATCATGTTAATCTCAAAATTTTGTGATACCTACTTTCTTGGGAAACCGTCTAAGAATTGAGCGAAAAAGAGAGCCCACACCAACACTCCTATCACAGAGTCCTAGTGCGATGAAAAAACATCCCCCCCTTCCGTTCCATCATGACATCACAGCGAGCTGGCCTTGGTTTCTTCGATTGAGCGATGTATCAGTCATTTCAGATGCGAGTGACTGATACACTATCGCGAAATTATACTTTTTATCCCAGTGAATTTATTTATGAATCAATTTTTAGAATAACTATACCATATGATTGAGTGCATTCTAAGCTTTCATGTGGTAATTTCAAATTTTAAAACTAGTAGTATTAAGATATAGATGTAGGGTTTTTTGCCACATACACGTTTCAACAGATGGCAGCACTGGAGACCGTAAGATGACGTCACATTTTGACTTGGGGAGTTCTTCCCGCCTTTTTTGTCACTACCCCTTCTCCAACATTCGAAAACAGACGTGCATGCAGGCACTCTTCGGAGCTTTAGTTTTCGTTTATGTCCATCCAACATCGCCCCCTGTCCCTAGATATTTACCTAAAATCTCTCTTTTGTTAAAATCCCCTAGACCCCTTTCTAACGTAATTTCTCAACTTAAAATTAAATGTTAAATAGTATCACTGCTTTGTCTGTGCTTCATCACTTGTGGGATTGAGTTTGATGGCCTTTCCTACATAGATATGATAGTTTTAATTTTGTATCGAATATAACGATCTAAAAGTTCCGAAATTTGTATGACCAACTTTTAATTGCATCGACTTTATTTACTAACCGATTTAAAAAATAATTGCACCATAAGAAAGAGTATATTCTAAGGTGTTCAGTGATGTTTTTAAATTTTAAAAATAATAGTATTAAGAAGCTATAGATACGAGTTTTAGCAAAAAGTAACGAAAATGTGTCAATATTCCGAAATTTGCATGACCAACTTTTGATAGCATCGACTTTATTTATTAACCAATTTCAAAAATAATTGTATCGTAAGAAAGAGGACATTCTATGGTTCCTGGGATGTCACTAAATTTAAAAATTAATAGTAAAAAGATAAAGATCTGACAGTTAAAAAAAAATGTCCTGATTTTTCCCGAATTTCAAAAAAAAAATATCCGAAACTAAATTTAAATTAAAAAAAAAAGCTTGATGCGCTGCAAAAATTCACGTTTAGAGGTAATCTAGAAAATAAACTCACGGTTGAAGACTGAAAATTTGTACGCCTTTTGCTCACTCGCGTTAGAAATTTCGACGGAAAAAATCTTCTCCGTCTTGTTCCCTGTACAATTTTGAACAAACCATGTGAATTCCATTATTTTCTGATTCGTACTTTCTCGGGAAACCGTCTAACAATCGAGCGAAAAAAAAGCGAGTTTTCAATCATGCGGCGGCAACAATTTTTTAATATAGAGAGGTACTCGTAGTTTCGATTAAATTTAATTGATCACCTTGTATCTTCAAATTGGTTTCGTTAAGTTCAGACAAAAAAGCTAAATGATTTTCATATAAGCTACGTTATTTTTTGAATTAATTAAATTGAGCTTGAAATTTTTGCACAAATCAATACTTTCCTGGAAATCCAACACTGAATCAAAGAGTGCATAAAATCGATCCAAAAATGCACTTTTAGATAACCAATAAACTTCTGTGTTAAGTAGTAAGCGGATAACAATCTTCATTTTCCAAACAAAGTTGAGCAAATAATCTCTCATTTAAGGCATTCCTTTTGATTTTATCAACTGCTCTAATGACATAATCTGGTGAGCCCTGCAAGCGTTCACTAAGATTTTTGACGACTTAATATTGTCGATGAATGACACAATGTGCAGATAATATATTTGGTATAGCTTGTTTTAAGCATGCCAGAAAGCCTCGGTGTCGTCCTAACATTGCTGGAGCACGGTCAGTTGCAACGGAGAGGATATTACTCAAGGGTATAGCTTTTAAATCGAAAAATCTTTTTAATTCATTAAATATTGTATCACCTTCTGTATCAGTTTCCAAACATTTGGCAAATAGCAATTCTTGGAAATTTTTTTTCTTCTTTTACAAATCTCACATAAGCTAAAAGTAAAGCTTTGTTTCCTGGCAAAGTTGACTGGTCAAGCTGTATAGAGAGAATTCAGATGTTTTTAAGTACTCGCATAAAGAATTTTGTCAGTCCTTATTTGTACTGTATTACTCAGTGGAATTCTTAAAATATCGAAAGCTGGTTTATGCAGCACAGTGCGTATTACATCACTTACAATACAGCTGGTAGAATAAGTTCCGATATACAAGTGTTATGAGACACTGCAATTTAGAAATTGATTCATTTTCACTTTGGGAACCACTGCTCTATGGCAATCAGAAGTGTTCCATCAGTGACCGCAGCCATTACAGAAACGCATAACTATCACTGCTACATTCCTATTCCCAATTGTACGTCAATAATTCGTGTTTTACAATTTATCACAATCACCAGCAAAAGAAGTAAAGAATTTAAAAAGAACTCAGCAGCATAAAAAAAAACACAATAAATTTAGAAGATGTAAAATTTAACATGGGAGTTTTACCACATAAGGAATTTGAAAAGGTAATTAGTTTAAAGTCATAATATCTATGATACTAAATTGAAATTTGTAAGCTTGTTTTGTTTGATTTTTTCTGCTTTTATAATTCCCTTTTTAAGTTACTACTCTGCCCCCTGCTCGCCAAACCCCGGGGATTGCTACGCAATCCCATTTGGTTTGCTTCGCAAACCAACACTCCTTTTACATATGGCATTTGGTTTGCTTCGCAAACCAACATTCTTTTCGCAGAGTGAAACTATCTGAATAATTTGTATTATCCTGATTTCACTTTACGGTCCATGACGTCACAGCGAGGGCTTCGCCCCCTGCTCGCTGACCCCTGGGGATTGCTATGCAATCCCGTTTGGTTTGCTTCGCAAGCCAATAAATACCTCTTACGCAAGTGATTTCACTCTTTTTTACTTTAAGACTTAATGCACTCTAAACTAATAGCCGCATGAGTACAAAATCTTCTGCATCTTGTTCCCTGTACAATTTTAAGTAAACCCTGTTAATCTCCAAACTTTACGATGTGTACTTTGTACTTTCTCGGTAATTCGTCTGAGAACAGAGGGAAAAAAGCGAGCCTTTTTCCTCGCCAAATAAAAAGAAATCGTTTTTATGGCAATTGTTGCTACGATAAATTTGATATCTGGCAAACCCGATAGTCAAAAATACAACCCTCCGCGAATACAATGCTCCGTGAAATAAAAAATACGAAATTTGTGTCACCAACTTTTGATTGCATCCAATTTATTTTTGAACCAATTTTAAAAATAATGGTACCGTAAGAAAGAGTACATTCTGAGGTATACTGCGATATTTTAAAAATTAAAAACTAATAGTAATAAAATATAGATACGGCAGTTTAAAAAAAAAGTAACAAAAGTGTCCTGATTTTTCCCGAATTTCAAAAAAATATTATCAAGAACCAAATTGAAATTTAAAAAAAAACTCGACAAGCTGCAAAAATTTACGTTGAGAGGTACTCTTTAAAAAAAATTTACGGCTGAAGACTGAAAATTTTTATGTGTTTTGCTCACTTGCAGAAGAAATTTCGCTTCTTCAATTTTGACACTTAATAAACCCTAAACTAATAGCCGCATCGGAAAAAAATCTTAATAATTGTCCAGGGAATACGATGAAGAACAAGCCATGTTAATTTTGTTTTTTTCCGATCAGTACTTTCTCGGGAAACCATCTAAGAATCGAGCTAAACAACACAGTTTTCAATCCTGCGGCGGCGGTAACATTTTTTTAATATAGAGAGAAAAATGATTTGGTATTTATTTGTTGATTTAGGGTTTCATTAACTGTATTTAATTTCTCTGTTATCATTGAGGTTCTTGTAATGTACACACACTGGGAAGCAAATATTGTGATTTTGATTTTATTATTGTTGCTTTAGGACACAGATTTTTTTTACAAGTAATCAACATATTAAACTGTATTCCTGTGAAATGTCGGTTTTATTAGAGCTGTCCTTCAGTTGATTTCTTATGAATATTTACAGTAGAAAATTGTCATTTTGTTATTTTCGTTAGCTATTATGAAGACGGAAAAAAATTAAAATGCTACTTCCAAACTCTATCAGTAATATTATCATACCTAACACTGTAATTGGCATGAAGTGCAACAATGTCTTAAAATTTCTTTAGCCCATAGAAATGTTTTTAATTCTGTCAAAAGTGACAATTTTCCATTTTTTGCAACTAAATTTTAGATTAAATATGACGTTTAAAATTGTTATTGCAAAAGGGAAAAAAAAGAAAATTTTGTACAGATTGTAAAAATGTGAAACATGTTTGTCTACGTTAAGTAGTTTTAGAGAAACAGAACTTCAAACATGCAACATTAAGCAATCTCACTACTGCTCTTCAATGACTCAAACTTCGAAAATATTTATTTTGAACCTAAATTTTTAGGATATCGTTATTTATGCATAAACTAAATCCCTGTACCAAATTTTATGAAAATCCATTACCATATGGCCACAGGTTTTTCCTGTTTTATGCCCATTTCATGTGGAATGACCCAGCATCGATTTAGCGTATGTAACATGATTCTGTTACACAAATGAGTGACTTTTGTCGAAACGGTGGCTAATCAATGAAATGAAAGAATCTGTGCTAGCAAGGCACTCTTTCCCATCCGAAAACGCTTTTCCGACAGCATAAAAACTTGTGGACTATAGTGCGGCTCCTGGAAGAAGGCAGTCGAGTCTCCTCGTTTGAACGAGTAAATTAGTTAAATTAGGGGACTGCTGGTGACATAAACAAATCCCTTCTACAATTGGCATGTTTTGAGGGTATACTGGTACTAAGTTTATAGTTTAGTGACGAAACGAATAATTGATAATGATATAACAGGGGAAAACATCCATGGTGATCGCCATTCATGCTTTTGTGCTTATTCATGCTTATCCTAACACATTTTCACACCTATTTAGAAATCATATGGTCCAAGGTTAATAGCCATTTCCTGAGAGAACCATATTCTTTAAAATTCGTTAAACTGTCGGTTGAGTTCATTGGTTCCATTTGAAATAATTCTTTCCTTGGCAAATTTAGAAGTGCAACAAAAAAGCCCCCAAGGCCGTTACACCGCTATAAACATAGGCTGAAGCTTTACCAAAAAATTCTACAAAATGCAATTGTAAAAAAAAAAAAAAATATTGATTTAATGCACAAAAAAAACATTATTAGTTACACAAATTTAAAATTGTATACCACAAGTTGTATCGCTGGCCTCACGGCGATGAGACACTCTGGCAGCGAAAACCACGGCGGCGGTTTTTTCTGGGTTAGAAAATTACGATGCCAGTGTTCTTTATTCGAATTACAATTTCGGCGAAAACTATTTATCCCATTCTCAAAAGTACTTGTAATCGCGAATCTCTAAATAGGCCACAAACGACAATAGTTACCGTTTTTATCAAAATTTAAAAAGTTTCTTATTTTTTGTGAAATTTGGAAATTTTTCCTGAGAATTGCCTAATATTTCCAGAGTTAAAAAAGTTCCCTGAGAATTCCCTGATTTCCCGGTTCTGTTACCACCCTGGTATGTGTCTGCGAACAAGGATCCTACCCTTACGAGTTACAAGATTGTATTGTGACATTCGGCCACCCATATTCTCTTCGTGGAGCCCCCCGCCTAGGCTCGACCCGGACCTCCAAAGGAGATCATCGGACGTCCTCACACGAAGCCGAGCCGAAGAGCATTTCGATGGCCATCAATCAACAGATTCGCAACTAAAAACTTCGAAGTATGTGGACCTGATCCGAACGCCTGTTCGGAAGCCTCAGGGAGGCAGACTTCGCCGTTAGCGGCAGATAGGCCAGATCTTTTGCGGCCTAGACTTTTCGGTAGACATAGATTGTGTAGGTAGGTCAGATAGCCAATATTGGCAGATAGGCGCAGACCTCCCGTTGCAGCCTAGAATTCTCATTGTATCACGATACAAATAAATCTTGTGTTACGTTTTTATGAGAGTTTTTCTGTGCATCCTCTTCACCAGTACACCAGACGCTACAGTATCTAGAATAGTAAGAAGGCAAGCTTAGCTCCCATTCAGAGTTGCAGTCTTAGCTCTTGGCACCAATGAAACCTATAACATCTATGGCTTCAAAGTTCTTTAAACTTTTTTTGACATCTTCATATTTGAATGTTCTAACAAATTTTTTAACCATGTATCTGTAAATATACGGACACAATTAGTAATCAAACTCTGATTGAACCAGACAGACAATGATTTTTGTAGCACTTTATGTATTCAATATAAGAGCTGTGCAATGTCATATTCATCTGGTGTGTTACTAAAATAATTTAAGAACGTATAAAGTTGTCATTTGAATAGTACCATCAAGGTGCTAGAAAAAATTAAAAAATTCCATTAAATAACAAAGCAAGGGCTTAATAGGAAATTTGAAAAGTACAGCCAAGCATGTGATTAGGGATTGCAATCCGATCCGGCGGATCCCGCATCATTTAGCTACCTACCGGATCCAATAAACCTGAATTTTTTTTAAATTAAATAATCGATTATTTAAACACAACTTTAAAGTCGCGAAATCATTTATTAAGCAATTGATTGTGAATTAATTGATTTTATATTTTTCAATCATCAGTTTGGAGAATTCTAGCAAAATTAATAATTAAATTATCAAGAATATTTTTTTAATAAAGAGGAATAAGAAAAACAAATTCTGCAAGAAAAAAAATGACTACTGCAAAATGACAAAATTTAGAAAAGAAACAGATTTTGAGAAAATAATGAAGAAAGAAATGACTTCATATATATGAAATGGAGTCAAAGGAAAATATTTGTCTCTTATGTACGACTACTTAATGACACAGTTAAACCGACTAGTGTTGAAGCTGAGAGGGCCTTCTTCTCGACCGCTGGTTATATTTGCGTTATTATTTATTAGTTCATTGAGAAGTAGGTTGGGGGATGACACAATTAATACGATTTCTTTCCTTAAATGGTTCTTTCAAACTCAATAGTGATTTTCATTACTACACAACTTCGATTTAAGCAATTAAGAAGAATTAAGAGTTGCCAAAGATTAGATTTTTGTGTTAGTATGAGGCAAGGTTAGGTACAATTTAAAAGTCATTTACTCAACGATATTAGAAATAGAGACTACTTAATATTAGATAAATAGAAAAGTATTACATATAATACAAGCTGATGTTTTTTGGGGTGGAAACTAGCAAGACTGATAACATAATCAATCGTTTAATACTTACTATTAGCAGTACTAATAGTTACTATAGTTAATTGTTGGTGACTGATTTTCTACCTATGGATAATTAATAATAAAGTTGATTCTCTAATGCTAAAATAAGCGTTTTGTTCGTCAATTTGGAACAATATCCTTTTTACCTACTTTCACTAAGCTGATTTTGGAAAAATACATACTGGTTAGATAGACTTATTAACACAAATCCGGCCGTATCCAGCCGGATTTGTGTCAATCCGGCTGTATCCGACCGGATTGAAAATTGTGACGGATTGCAATTCCTACATGTGATAAGATCCTGCATGAATCCAATAATCTGAAAATGACAAATGAAAACACATTTCATCGATTGCATAAAACCAAAATTGAAAACAATAGAGGGTCCATAAAAATAATAAATCTTCCCATACCCACAAAACAATTTGTACTGAAAAATTAGAAACTCATCTATTTGTGTGTATACTTACTTGTGGATCGGGGGATATTTCTTCAGTGTCATCTTCACTGTCATCTTCAGTGTCATCTTGAAATGGAACTGAAGTCGAATCTAGAAAATAATTTTAAAGCTTAAAATTTATGTATTCATTTATATTTCAAAAACAAGTTTCTCTGGGATGGACTGGCCCACTTTGAAATGGAGAAATTCTCGAGAGGCTTGTTGTTCTAGAAAGCCTGGTGGCATCCAGAAAAACATTTTAAACTATAATTTAAATGCCTTTTCAATTAGACTTAACAAATAAATAAGAATCTAATAAAGTAAATAGGAATCTAAATATTCTAATCATGAATAAAGAACAGAACCTGTTGTGTATTAGTGGTTAACCTTAATTACATGACATTACTCAGTTATATATGTATATAAAGCCAATCAATAAAAAGTAATTAACAATTCAATTAAGATATGAAAGTTTTTCAATTAGAAAATTAACGATTTTTAGTTTTTGCATCTTATCTTAAAAATACTTTTTAAATTTATTACCATGCTACTTTGTAATAATATTTGTTAACAAATGTTACATCTCTACTGTTATAAAATGAAGTGTTTCTCTGTGTCCCTCATGCAATGTCCTGATGAATCTATCGCACACAATAAAGAAATTTGGCACACACGTAGTCTGAACTTTTTGTAATTTTCGTGTCAAGCCCAAATTTAAAAATTGAATCTAGAATATTTTTAAATTAATTTATTAGTTTTTTCACCTTATGTGCTTCTTTCCGGAATGTGACGTCATAGCTTGCTCAATTGAAGAAATTAGAGGATTTTGCGATTTTCGACCGCTGACGCACATTGAAGAAAGGACAGATTCTGGGTTTTTTCGTCCAAATGTCTTTTTCAACCATGCCAAGTTTTCCGCTAGTAGCCTGTTTTGATTTATGTTATTGATTAGTATGACTTTCGATTTCAAGGCTAAGGCTTTGTCAAGGGCAAAGACTATTTGAGGTTTTCTATCTTCGCGATCATTAAAGATAGAGTACAAATTTCAACGGATTTAAAATCTGCGGAAAATTTTACACCAGATCAATACCTTAAATATGATTTTCTTTAAATAAATAATTTTTCAATTGTGACTCATGAAACTTGTCATGTCGGATGGAGGTGGGACTCATTTTTAAAATTATTGTTTATCTTTATAATATTTTCAATATCAGTAAGATTTAATGTGTCCTGCACGATTTTTAAATTTTAATCTAAATTGTTTTAAAATTAACTTGTTGGCATCACACCGTTGCCTGTGGTGTTGGTTTGCGAAGCAAACCAAATGGAAATTCGTAGCAATCACCGCGGCAAGTGGACTCAAGCAGATCTAAAAGCAAAAACTAATGATATCATCATCTTATCAATGAATCCAAGCGAGTTGTGTCATGTGAAGCACTGTAATTTTGCAAATGAAGTGTGGTTAAAATTTAAATCAGTTTTTGAATCAAAAGGCCCTGCTAAAAAAGCTATGTTGCTGAAACAACTATTGTTCTGAAAGATGTCAGACTCCAAAAATATGTCCGAGCATCTGAGCAACTTCTTCAACACAGTGGATAAATTGCACAAATGGATATTGAAATCACTGATGACCTGTTGTCGATACTTCTGTTATACAGCATTCTAGAAAACTTTGAGCACTTTCGTTGCGCCATTGAATCCTGAGACAAGTTACCAAACACAGAAATATTAAAAATAAAGCTCATGGAAGAATGAGTCACACGAACAGCCTGCTACTGCAGAGAGGAGAAATCGGAAGCTTTTGCTGTTGCGTCTGGTTGCAAGCCGATGGAAAAAGAAGGGTGCACAACAGAATGGGAGAAACCGCTTCAAGAAAACTGATGTCTCCAAGATACGTTGCTATCAGTGTCGTTAATTTGGTCAATTTCATTAAATTGTGATCAATCAACAAAAGCATCCCCCAAACAAGAACATGACGGACTCTTGACCAGTGAACCAGAAGGGACATTTCTCTCAAGGATGAGCAAATATCAAAATCACGGATTTTAGATGTACACGTCATCTTTGCAACGACTTTTCAGAGTTTGTTTCCATGGATAACACCGAAATTCCTGCGGTCATCTTAGCCGATGACAGCACTTTGGAAGTGAATCGTTGTGGTACAGTCGTTATCACAGTAGAAGTGAATGGAAATGCTGCTTGTGTGCGATACGTTATTTGTGCCAAGTATGCGTGTGAATTTAGTGTCAATTTCAAAGCTTTGTAGCGTCACTAGTAGGCATAGTTATAATATTTTAACTGCAAATAGGGTTGCAGTAAGTAAACCACTCAACTTGTTGTTCGAGTTAAAAAATATATATAAGGAAAAGAAAATGTTTGTTCTTTTTTCTTATGATGTGATGTATATACGAATCCATGTGATGTACGAATAAAATAGGTTTGTTCGCGAAGTTGCTTGACTCAATGAACTTTTAAGTTTGCATTAGTGCAGTGGATAACAAACATAACATTGGTGACCCGGACATGATTCGAACACGCAACCATGTCGGATAATGAACATCAGGACGGACCACCGCCAATTCCCACGCGACCCTCAAGCCATGTAGTGGACGCGGTGAGTGTCCGCATCCCACCCTTCTGGGTAGACCGCCCAGAGGTGTGGTTTTACACAGTGGAAGCACAATTAAAAGTGGCGAACATCAAGAAAGAGGATACGAAATTCACATATCTGCTTGTCCAAATGGAACCGCGGTACGTTGACAACATATTCGATATCGTTCGCAGTGATTCAGCCACGAAGTACTCGGACGCTAAAGCCCGACTTCTGAGTCTCTTCTGTGAAAGTGAAGATATAAAAATCAACAAACTGCTGACCGGGGTTGAGTTGGGGGATTTAAAACCCAGCCAATTACTGCGGAAGATGAGGAGCCTTGTTCCTGACAAAACAGGCACCGAACCAGACTTCTCTGACCAGGTGTTGCGCACACTCTGGTTAGATAAAATGCCAACTCATGTGCGAAATGTGCTAGTCGTCAGTGATGGCACCTTGGACAAAATGGCAGATATGGCTGACAAAATATTTGAAATCAATCCCTGTTTTGAGATGACTGCTGTTGGGAAAAATCCCGAAGACACTGCACCGCCATCCCTGTATGAAGCCTTGTTTATCAAAATACAGAGGTTGGAAAGGCAAATTGCTGCTTTAAGTGTCTGTCAATCAGCTCAGCCCAGGCAACGCAACCCGGACCGTCAATTTCGCAGGAACAGGAGTAGGTCCCGTTCCAGGAAGCGGTATGACCCCAATGGGTCTCTCTGTTATTACCACTATAGATTCGGGAAAAGATGCTACCCAGAAAAGTGCCCACCTCCATGCAGTTGGAAGTCGCAGGAAAACTCCACGCGCCAGTAGAGCCAGCGGTTAACTCTACTGCGAAGGATCCAGCTAACCGCACTTTCCGTCTATTTGTCCATGACAGAAACACGGGACGAAAGTTGTTGGTGGATAGTGGTGCGGACATTTCCATCATCCCACCTTCAAAAACAGATACCAACGTCTGCAGTTATCAGCTGTATGCAGCCAATGGCACCCCCATTCCAATGTATGGCATTAAAGTGCTTACCTTGGATTTGAAATTACGCAGAGTATTTCAATGGCCATTTGTGGTAGCTCAGGTGTCCAAAGGTATTCTTGGTGCAGATTTTTTGAACAAATTTCAGTTAATCATTGACATACACAATAGAAAACTCATTGATGGTGTAACAGACCTCTCAACTATTGGGGAAGTTGCTGCTATCAAAGAGGATGTTAGTTTAAGCACCATAAATAAATCCTCTAAATATTTCAACCTATTAAATTTGTATGCTAATTTAACCAAACCTAATTTAATTAATAGAGTTTCTAAACATAATGTAGAGCACCAGATAATCACCAAGGGACAGCCAGTCTATTCAAGATGCAGACAGTTGGCTCCTGATAAGCTTAAGCTGGCCAAAAGTGAATTCAAATTTATGCTGGACAATAACATCATCAGACCATCCAAGTCGCAATGGTCCAGTCCCCTGCACCTCGTCAACAAGAAAGATGGGACACTAAGGCCCTGCGGAGACAGCAGATTTTCGTCATGGATGGAAGTTGTTCCTCTGCCAGACAGCACAGCAGAAATGGTGGCTAGAGCGTTTTACGAACACTGGGTGTGTAGGTTTGGGGTACCTGTTCAAATTGTTACGGATCAAGGGAGGCAATTTGAGTCTAAATTATTTCAGTGCCTAGCAGTGATATGTGGTGCAAGAGTATCGCACACAACCTCCACCCACAGTGCAACGGAAAAATTGAACGTTTGCACAGAACTCTCAAAGGTGCACTGAAGGCCCACGACAACATCAGATGGACAGAAACTTTGTCCACCGTGCTGCTGGGGCTGAGAGCTGTTGTCAAACCAGACAGCAATTACTCCATCGCCCAAATGGTGTACGGCACTAGCATCCGGTTGCCTGGGGAATTCTTTGACCCACCTACCACCAATATGGACCCTGATACCTTCGTGGCGAGAATCCAAAAGTGTATGGAGGAAATAAAACCTGTGACATCTATGCATACACAGCCAAAACCCTTCCTGCACAGGGACTTGAGTTCGTGTACGCATGTGTTTGTAAGAGTCGACCGTGTCAAAAAGGCCCTCGAACCACCTTACCAAGGATAAATATTTTACTATTGTAATTAAAAGTAGAGAAGTAAATATCTCTGTTGATAGGCTTAAATCTGCTTATATACTAAATATGGACAATACCACAGTTCCCTGTAAACCTCCGGTAATTCCCTCCAAAGTCTCGAGAAGCGGTAGACAGGTAAAAAAACCAGTTAGATTTCAAGATTGATTTTAATATTTGTAAATATGGTAATTTTTCATGCATTTATTTTTCATATACGTATAGTTCTAATCTTGTATTTTATTTTAAGTGTTTTTCAATATGTACCTTATATTATGTGTATGAGGAATGTGAATAGCTTCTGTTTATATTTATATATAAGTATGTATCGTGACTTGAGTTACTGGAGGGGGAGTAATGTAGCGTCACTAGTAGGCATAGTAATAATATTTTAACTGCAAATAGGGTTGCAGTAAGTAAACCACTCAACTTGTTGTTCGAGTTAAAAAATATATATAAGGAAAAGAAAATGTTTGTTATTTTTTCTTATGATGTGATGTATATACGAATCCATGTGATGTACTAATAAAATAGGTTTGTTCGCGAAGTTGCTTGACTCAATGAACTTTTAAGTTTGCATTAGTGCAGTGGATAACAAACATAACAGCTTTGTGATAGTGGATTTCGTGTTGCATTTAATGGTGATAAAGCTGAAATTGTAAATGAAAAATCAACTGTGCAATTGATTGCAGAGAGAAGGAGTAACTTAAATTACCTCAAGGTGATTTCAAGAATGACAACAACAACCAAAGTGTGAATCATGCTTCTGATTCCTTTGACGTCTCTAAAAATAAAATAACCGATCTTGTGAAGTGGCATACACGTATGGGGCATATGAATGTAAATGATTTAATTGAATGTAGTAGGAAGGGAAATGTGATAGGTTTAAATTTGGAGAAGTCCAATAAGGACTTTAATTGGGAAATTTGAACTTAAATAAATTAACTCATGCTCCTTTTCCCAAGAGGTCAGACCACAAATCATCTGTTTTAGAAATTATGACGAGTGATTTATGTGGACCTTTTAAAATTGAAAGTTTAGGTAAGTGTTTGTATTTTATTACTTTTATTGATCACTCTTCAAGGTATTGTGCCGTGAGATTTTTGAAACATAAAAATGAAATGTTAAGTGCTTTTAAAGTAAAGGTTTTGTGGGAAAATCAAAAATATACTAGTATCAGTGAGTAGCAGCCTAAGCATTTAAAGTGTCTAAATATGCTTGGTGGGGATGATGTGAATTTGTGTTTTCAAACAAAGTGGGTTGACATTGTGGGGAGTGTTGGGATTATAAAGTGTTGCAATATCCACCCACTTCCCTTCATAGATCATCGCTTGTACTGCTTGACAGTAGCGACCTCTTGTGGGGTTTCTCATGTATCCCATACTGCGCATGTCTTATTTTTATTGGTCTCTAAGCTCGCATCCTAACGTATGTGTCATGTTTCCTTCTTCATAACTGTTTAACTTGAATTTCATAGTATCCTTTAAATGTTCGTTAATAAATGATTTTTTCTATTATATCTGTGTCTGTCTGTGTGGTGAGCCACTGTAGACCACCATTCTAAGTTTTCAGATTTCCCTGAAATGCAGTCAACGATTTTCTGGTACACAATGAGTTGGTCTGTATTGAACTTTTCTTCAATATATCTGCACTTTTCTAAATGATGTCCAATGTCCATGTCTAAAACTGGCACACTTGAAAAATACTGTTCGGGAAGTCCGGAATCCTTGCATGCATTATTCTCTATGTTGAGCAGCCGTTCAATATCACAAAGTGCCTCGTTTCCCGTGCTGCCACAATTAATCATCTCAAATCGAAACTTTTCTCCCCGGTTGTAATGCATCTGTCGGTTCGTCCCCAACCAAGAAGTAAGCGAAGAATTGCCTAAAAGGACCTGCATCATCAGCTTCTTCACTGCACCCATGGAAATCGCAGCTTCGAGGAATGTTTGATTCACAACTCCCACGTGGGTTCGCAGATCTTAATAAGCAGGTGGCAAAAGCAATTCTGTTGAGAATCAGTTTCAAGAAAAATCTTTCTGGATCGCTCGGTGAAATATTGATGGTGTGTCCCACGACTTTTGCAGTTCGCTTCATGAGAATGGGCCGCAGGCCCTCTACCTCTTTCCGTAACGTAGCTAGAATAAACGAAAAATGAGTTGACAGAACTTTAAATCGTAGAGCAACTTCAGTTGTACGACCAATCAGAAAGGATGGTTGGCTCAGGTAGGAGGGGTCTCGGATGAGTCCGGATTTTTAACTGTACTAGCAATGCAAAAATGAGAGTTAAAAGTTTTTTTGTTTAATTTCCAATGCAGCAGGCAGTACATGGACATAATCCTAACGCCATACAGAGATCAAAGAGACCAGAACAGGAACATAATAGGAACAGGAGCACAATGAAACAGAGATCAACAGGGCTATCTACTATCTGAAGCGAAGTCGGTAGAGATGGGCGTAAAGACAATCATGCACAGTAGTCAAACGAAAAGCAGCCACAGCTCTGCTTCTTGGGTAATCAGGGAGATAGTAGATGGTATAACTGTACCGAATGCATGTTTTTAAAAGCTAGATTGATTGATTTTTGACGAGGTGGACTTACAGCTAACTAGGTTGTACGGGGCCTGGTTGACATGGCAAACCTTTATAGCCAACTCATCTGGCTTTTCATTCCTGGGTATACCGCAGTAAGATGAGATCCACTGCAAAACGACTTTATTTTTTTCCATGCATTTCTCCCAGGAGATATCTACATTGCATTACGGACATAGAGCTAGGAGCTTGGCAATGGCCAAGATCGCTGCCTGAGAGTCTGAGAAAATAACAGCCTGTTCAAAAAGAGAAGGACGAGCATTTAGACAGGACAAAGAAACTTTAATGGCCTCAACATCATCATCAAACGTGGTCTTGGCTGTTCCTAACGAAAGGTAATGAGAGAAGTGTTCACAATAAATACCGACACCTGCCTCACCGTTCATCTCAAGTTTTGAGCCATCGGTATAAAAAGCGGTTGTAGATAGTTTCTATACCCGCACTGAACAAAATTGCAATACAGTCTTCAGTCTTTGACACAGGACTCAAGAGGTCCAGATGGTATGAAATTTTTTTGACTTTCAAAGGATTTTAATAGGAGGCAACAATGGCTCAACAGAGTTAAAGTAAACAAGAAAAAAATTCAAAAGGAAGGATTAAAAACCAAAAACATAATTAATTAAAAAAGATTGCCCTAGGTCTTTTACGGAAATTGGTTAGACGAGGGTTGTATCTGGGGAATTGCTGGATTATCCATATCTAGATAGTGAAGAATTTAATTGTGAGTTTACTGAAAAGCCGCATGTTTGTTCTGCTGTTCCGTCATGCTTCCTGTGTGATCAGCTGCACATTTGTTCTGCAGTCGCTGTTCCGTCATGCATATTTTCGTCCTGCGGCATATTTTCGGTTCTCATTTATATGCGTTTTTTTTTTTTTTTTTCAGCTTCCTTCTGCAGATCCATCTGTTTTTTCCAGAACTGCATATTTTTCGCATTTCTGCTACGTATTGATGGCTTTCTTTGAGGTGGGGGCATTTTGATAAAATAAAAATGCTAAAAAATAAAACCTAAATTACACAATTTGACTTTAATTTCGTTTGCCTAAAAATAAAACCCAAACAAACGAATTTGATACAAACAACAATTGAAAATTTAAATTCAAACAAACGAATTCGATTCAAACGATATTATGAAACTATAAAATGGTAGAAAATTATACAAATATCAAAAGTAAGCCTCACTGATTCCAACAAATATCAAAAGTAAGCCTCACTGATTCCGACAAATATAAATCTAAACTAAAATGTGATAAAAATTAACTATACCAAATGAAACAGTAACAAATAAAAATTGCATAAATGATAAAAATTAAATATTGCTATACTATTTGTAACATTTTAAAGTTCAGGAAGTTGGAGATTCATAAAGGGGTAGTTTATGTATCAGTTTGTATGTATATGGCATTTGCCAGCATTATATCCAAATGGCTGTACCAATTTTCAAGAGTTTTCATATTTTGAGTACCTACAGATGATCTTGTATAATGAAATTTGCATCCTTTTTCATTTTTATACTTAATTTTTACATGCCTATACATTACTTCTGTTCATAGACATGTAAAAATTACTCATATTAGGATATCAGAAGCATGCATCCCAAGGGTCAACATTTATCAAAATGTGCTGATTTAAGTCTATACTCCAAATATAAAAACTATTTATATAGCTAATAATATATTTTAATAACAGAATCAGGAATGAAAACTAATTAAGTATCCTTTTAGGTTTTCAAGAGCTACAAATTTAAAGCTTATAGTTTAAGTTAGTACTAGTTATACACAAACAGTAAGAGTAACAAATTTAAAAAACAAAACAATTTCAATATTCAAATTGGTTCAGATTAGTTAGTCATAAAAGAAAAGTGCTTAAAAAACTGATCTGCAAACTGGAGTTTCTACTGAAAGTTTTGGATTCCTTTGTTGAACATTAGGTTCTTTGGTTGCTACAGAAACATTTTAATTTTAAGTGAGCGAAGTAGTTAGTAATTTTTTTGGTAATTTTTAATTAACGTCATACTACAGCAACAGAATGGGCTATTGACGATGGTCTGGGATTAATCCCCTAAGAGAAAGATCCAAGCACAACACCACGTAATTTTGAACCACGGTCAGATGACAAGGCAACACCTAAGCTGTCACCCCACTCTCCAAACTTCCACACCAACCCACCTCTACACCATACGCTTACTAACATCCATGTACTGACCCAGATTCGAAACAGGAACCTTCCGATCTAGAGGCTAACACCTTAACCACCAGACCGGTCAGTCGGCTTGAAGTAGTTAGAAATTATTGCCACGGTTATTTACATTGTAAGGGAATACAGAGCCAAATCAAATGTACAATGCAATACATCACAAGGAGTCACTTTTATGCCCTCGGTAACGCTAGTTTGATTGGGGATGCATATTATACCCTTATTACTTCTGTATGGCCATGACCACCTATGAAATCAATTACTCTCTAATGTGATGCCAATTCTGTGTTCCTGAGCCTGTAAAAATATTAGTTATGGTTCTTCAATACATATAAAACTCCTGTTGCATCAGAAAACTGCAGATTAGGAAGTGATGAGATACGACACTTTACTACTTACATCAGACAGAAATCAACATACAGAATGTCCTAAAAGCTCCTGTATTCCAACTTCGTCTGCTTATAGTTTTATTGAGTCTTTAATATTTATCGTTTTGTTTTCTTTGTGCTCAAGTTGTGCAATAATAAAATTCCACATCATTCTGTTCTTCATTGCAAGATGAATTTTTTTTATGCATTCAGAGAATTGCGCTGTTTGAGGCTTATTTTGAATGTAAATCATGTGAAAGATGTAAAGAATTTTGGCGACATAAATATCCAAATGATACAATACTGAGTAATGATACGCTATATCAACTCATTCGGCGATTTCGTGAGACAGGTTCGGTGGAACACAAAACACAGTAATGGAAGACCGAAAGTCGTTACTCCAGACTTTGTGCAAGAAACTCAATGGAGAATATTGCAATCCTTTCATCAATCTGAGAGGTATTTATCACAGCAAATGGGCACATCACAGGAATCGATACATAAGGCTTTAAGAGCTTTACATTTTCGTGCTTATCGTGTAAAAATGTTATAGGAGCTAAAGCCACAGGACAATGAGAAGTGGCTTTATTATTGCCGATGGTATTGTGATCGACTCATCTCAAGAAACCTTTGGCTACGTTGCTCCCCTGATCTGAGCATCCCTGACTTTTTCTGTGGGGATATTTAAAGAACAAAGTTAATGAAGATAATCACCAAACAATAGGTGATTTAGCAAGTGCGAATGAACCAGCGTAACTTAGTGTCTACCAAAAAGTACTTCATGGTAGAGTTATGTTACACTGGTATTTATACTACCCCTTTGTAAGTTAAGTTTTGGAGTGGTAGCTAAGCTCGCTACAGTACTCCCCCTCCAGAATTTTAGCAGTTGCCGAAATTCGATAGTTGACGTCACTTGTAGAATGATTGCCATTTTTGCTTTTGACTGTAAGAGCTGTACTAAGATTACAGTTGTCGTGCTGCCTTTTACATGTTATTTTATCCATGCGGCAATTGCACGAATGGAGGATGTGATAAACATTAGCAGTTTCTGCTATCACAGCGCCCCCTAGTGGTAGAAAGGTAATTAATATCAACCATGGCGAATTCTACTGGACATTGTGTGCCATCCATCGAATTTTTTTTTTGTACATTTTTAAGCATGTTTAAATCACGAACGTTGGTCACCAATTTAGCAAGCGCGAATGAACCAGCGTAACTTAGTGTCTACCAAAAAGTACTTCATGGTAGAGTTGGGTTACACTGGTATTTATACTACCCCTTTGTAAGTTAAGTTTTGGAGTGGTAGCTAAGCTCGCTACAGGTGATATGAAAATTGCCATTATTCAAAGCATACAAGAAGTCATTCCCAGCATCTTCAAATGTGTTTCTAAAAATATGTGCAAACGACTTCAGCTTTGCCTCCAAGAAAATGGCAGAAATTTTGAACAATTATTAAAAATGTAAGTTCAAATTTTTTTTCTACGTTAGGTTTAGCACTTTTAACCATTGACATAAAAATAATTATTTTAAGTTTGTTTTTGTATAGTAAAATCACGAATCGTCTGTACAGGAACTTTTAGGATACCCGGTAGAATTGTTTTTAACATCTTGGATTACAACTATAACTTGGGGATTTAAAGGTGGTGTGAGAATGAAGATAGCAATAGATAGAAAATTCATTGAGGAAAAAGATATTGTGTTTACCATAAGAACTGCTACTGATCTCAAGTCTGGGTGGTGGTTGCTATGGGGGAGAACAGGGTTCATTCACTTTGAGTATGGGTGACCCTTTAATTTTCTCATACTTCATTCCCCCCCCCCCCCTCATAGAGTGTATATTGCCAATTTGTCACTGTGAAATACTTGAAAACCTTCAAGTATTTCCTATAGGAAACAAGGTAAAGTCTATTTCTCCAGAAACAGACAGGAGCAGACTTCATTTCTGAAACAGTTTTATTGGAAGACAAACAATATGTGCAACATCCAAGACTAATATTTAAACTATAAGAAATCAGTCTGTCTTTCTTTTTAATATTTGATGATAGTAGTATGCCTCAGAGTAAGAGCTAAAGTATCAGAGAATGTTTGTGTATATGGTCTAGAAGAGTAGTATATATATATATATATATATATATATATATATATATATATACACACACACACATATGCACATAAATATACACAACACATACACACATATATATATACACATACACACATATATATATATATATATATATATATATATTCTAAAATATTATAACATGCATGATTTAATGTAAAAATTAAAGTAAATAATATACTGTACCTGAGTCTGGGAACGTATCTTGGGTAATCAGTTCTAAAAATTGTTTTGAGCGATCCAGAAGTGCCTAAATTTTCAAAATTTATTGCATGAAAGTCTTAAACATCCCCAAACAGATAGGCAACAAATAACAATTTATTTCCTTTTAATGAAAACAGGAAATGCATACACCATATTTCCAACTTCAATTTAAAAACTATACAGATTAACCTTTTAAACACCGCAATTCATTTTTAAAGTTTTTTATTTAAATTTTTCGCTTTAATGGCTTATTTTACAGCTAGTATAACTGTTCTAGACCTTTTTTGGCTGAAAAAAAATCCTAAGTAGGATTTTGAGGATGTTCTCATTTGGGAACATTGGCGTTTGGGATGAAGTAAATAGAGGCATTTTTCCGAAAGGTAATATTTTTGCAATAGACTCAAAAGGAGGACTAAGTTTGGTTTCTATTTCATACTTTTATACATTTCTCTTCGGAAGGATACATTTTTCTCTTATTGCCAGTGCTACGGGGGAAGCAAGATAAATGTATCTGCTTTTTGCATGCAAGGCACTGCTTTCTAACATTCTCCTTGCACAATTTTGCAACGTCCTTGGGTGCAAGCGACGAGATAGTGTTCATTCGTCTTTCTAAGGTGAATTGGTAGATGAGATTGTGGTCCTGGTATTGCTAAGACGACTCTTGATCCCAGTGGAGCCGCTGCTTTGGCACCATCCTATTTGCCTGAGTAAATTTCCATCCTATATAGAAACTCATTAGATGAGCATATTATCCAAATTTTGTACCTAAATCTGATGGGGTTTCCGCGAATAAGCATCTTACAAGAATGATGTCCGTAATATGGCACCATTGATCTATCAATGCTGAGTTTATTGTGAAAAACTCCAAACTGAATCATGTTTCTACACATATTATCGTATATTGGCACAATCTTTTTTTAGTTTATTACCCAGTTGAACATCCTTATTGTTGTCAACAAGAAGAAAGTAATTTTTAAGCTGACGAAAGCGTGCTCTAGCCATTATCTTAGGAAAGAATGTAACACATGTGTCTCCAAAATTACTCTAATATAAGTCCTCTGTAGGCACCGTGCGGTAACCGCTCAAAAGAAGTAGACCTAGGAACTGAAGAATATCTTCACAGCTACCTGTTATAATCTGCCCCTTTGCAGTGTATACAACGCTGTCATCTCAACTAGATGTTGCACTTAATTCATAGGGAGTATTTTGTGCAATAACTCTAGATGATCCATCGTCTCGGTTCAGCCAGCTTTTCAAGGCTTTTTCCTGAAATATTATTATTCAATGTTGCATCCCTTTTCCATCTGGGATGGGGTTTTGTTTTCGCTTCTTTGCACTTGGAGCAGAACATGAGGGTGCGCTTCTTTTTTTATCTTCGCCCGAATCGGGAATTCGGTCATCTGAAATAGTCGAATCACCATCTTCATTGTTAATTATCAGGTCAATCTGGCCACAAACATCTTGAGAACCGAACCTCATTCAAAGCTTCAACGTTGATTTGTTCTCCATCACTCAAATCAGCGTCTTCATAAGATTGCAATATGTAAAGATCCGGATCGTCTATGTCCTCGAGCTCGTCATCGGATAGGCTGTTGAAAAATTCCTGCGCGGCTCGCAGGAACTTGCGATGTATCTCTGAAAGATGTAGTTGACATGGAGTGATACTTGAGAAGCACTTGAATAGTCAATTCCTATTAGGAATGGCGTATTAAGTAAAAAAAATTATTAAAACTACATCGTTCAGTGTATACTATACAGTAATACTCTCTGAGATAGGCAAGTAAGAAAATCTTTGGTCAGAATGAAACCCATTGGTTGAAACCGTAACGACTACAGGTCACCCCTTCGCCAAGTCTTGAAAAAGGAATGTTGTTGAAATGTGATCTTTGCAAAGGTCATTCGAAACACGCTCCACTCTTTTTCTAAGCGTAAATCACGTGATACATTTCAACTAACAATTTGACCAAAGGAGAATGTGGTTACAATTCTTGTAAAGTGATTAGATTGAAAGAAATCATCCTAATCGTAAACATTTATAACTATAACAATGCGATTACCTTAGAATAGAGTATCACGGTTTGCAGAGAAAACGGGTGTTAGGCACATGCAGATACAAAAGTGCCAGCTGGAAGTATGAAAGAATCACCCACCACATTGATTAAGTTACTCATAGCAGAAGAATTGTGATAATTAAAAAAAAGGAGAATATTGACTCATATTTTGAGAGTTAAAAAAATCCCATCAAACACTATACCCCAAACGCCAATGTTCCCATTTGGGAACATCAAAATTGTTGTAAGAAGTACTACTTACAAATGATACTTGAAAATATTTTGTTAATTTTTAAGAGAATATATGTCCCTTGACTGCCAAATCACGTCAGTAAAATTGTTTTTAAATTTTATTTAAAATCAGCAGAAATTAAAATGTGCATGACACTTTAAAGTTCACAAATTCAGTAAATTTGACCTAAATTATGTAAAAAAAATGAATTTATTTTTTGAAAAACGGTGGCACCTAAAATAAATTCATATTATTATGTGACATTTCAGAAAGTATGAATATTCTAAACAAAAAATAGAGTTATTAAAAAAATTCACAAAAAAATGTTCTCATTTGGGAACATTGGCAGGTAAAAGGTTAAAGAAAATTAATAAAATCAATTTATAATTAAATCTCAAACTTATTCTGCTTTAACACTTTACTTTCAATAAAGTGTACAATTCTTTCAATTTGAATCACTTAATTTTTTAACTCTCATTATGTGACAGAATTTTATGGTTTTAGTCTTTATAGCAAAACTTTATATTAATTTTTAGTAACCGTCAATCAAAAACTTTACTTTAACTATTGGTAAAATTGCCAATTAAAGAATTCATAAGCATATCCTTCAAAATTCCAAATTTTATCATTGAAATAAAAAGCTTTTTAATGCTGTCAGGTGAAATAATAGACAAGCATTGTTGTGGAAAATAGTTTAGACTATATAAGGAAATATCTGTTTGGTTAAAGGAATAATTATCATATAATTCCACTATAACTTATCACTAATATGTACTATTGATTTATTATTTGCTTCTATGCTTGATAAAAGTTTAAATTCTGCTCTTTGCACATTCACAGTAGAATTTTCAATTTTAATACTTACAAAACTTACCTTCTCTTTCAAATGGTAAGTTGACAGGAACAAAGCCTACATTTTTTATTGGACAGAATACTTTTTTTAAATAAATATCAGTAGCTTAGCCAGGATTAGAAATTAGCAATTATTTTTTTTTAATAGAACCTTGTTTTTTAGATCATCTTTAATTCAAAGCTTTCTGTTAACTAATGTCTATTTTTATTGTAAGTATTAATCAAACATTACCATAATAAATAAATTTTAAGAGGAAACTTGTTATTTTAAACTTGGGAGGCAATATTCTATTGCACTTGGAAACTATAAGCTGATGTAAGAATTTGATATCAAGAGATTAAGAAAAAGTAAGAATTTTTATGCAGTAAACTGGGTAATGGGAAATCTGTTTACTTTCTGAGGAGTGCATATGCATAGTAAAAATTTGAAAACCTGCAATTTTACCTGTATGACTTTTAATCAGTGTTGACCTTCTTGACAGTAGAATGTATTTCTTAGGATTCTTCCAACTAATACATGTGGTTATTTAGTTACTAAATGGAGGACCTGTCAACTAAAAACATCAAAATCTGTTTTAAGAACTATGCTACATGGAAATCTTGTGATGCTCAGAGGGTTAAGTCCTGAAAACTATGAAGTTGGTTGATGATTTGCACAGAAAAGGTGTGGACACATGATTGTCTTGTAGAAAAGTCTAGTTTAAATTTAAAACTTAAAGGATCTGATTATTTTAAATACTAGTATTGGTTGGCTTGGAAAATTCAAGCATTACCAGGGAGTTCAGAAATTATCCTAATGTCTGATGCTCATGGGCAAGAGAAAGAGTAGACACAAATTCGGTAAAACTTACCAAGTGAGCAGTTTTAATTGTTTCAAAGGGCTTGTTATGTCTAGAGTAGCAAAAAGTGATTAGACGGAACTATTGTTGTTAAAGAAATTTTGTGATAGAGTTGCAATGCAAATCCGAATTACATGAAACTGCACTTAACATGCACTTAAGAAATTAGTAAGACACTTAAAAAATTATTTCAAGAAAAACAGTAAAGAATTTTGAACATTTTAAAAACAAGATGTCCTTTATATTAAATGTATATACATTATAAACAGGTGTTTACGATTAGTACTGTACAGGGTCTCTAAAAGTGATGTAATTTTGATTATCCAGAAAATCCAATTTTATGACCTAGGCTTGGTCTCATTTCATTTGCATTAACATATAAGGTTAAATGTGTGAAAAATTGTAGCAAACAAAAATTCTAGAGCTATTTAACTAGGACCAACTTTAAAAATTAAATGTCAAGCGATCTTTTGTTTTAAAATTCCAGATTGGAGATCATACATTTAAGACATAAAATTAAACCAGTTAACCCTTTAATTGTTAAGTGTTAATTAATTGTTAAGATCACAATATGTGTAATATTTGTATTTTTAACAAGGTCCTCTTTTGAAATGAAATCCTGGCTACAATACTGCATACCTGCCAACATTTGCCATATCCCTTCCTTAGTCATCATATGATAGAACTTCCTCAATCTCTAGTATTAGCAATGGCTTCCAAGTTTTCTAGTAAACTATGAGAAATGACGGTACCAAAAGACATTCCATAGTAATCTGAAGAAATACTGCTATTACAATATAAAAGCTGTTTTTGAAGAGTCAAAATAAGGAAACTGTCGACAAAATTATGTTTATGCATTGACATATAAAACATTACTTATGTAAATTGCACAGCATTGCAGGTTGTACTTCCTATTATGTTGCATTTTGACATTAAAATTTTAATTTAAAAAAAGTTTATAAAAATGTAAAAATTAGGAAATTTACAGTACAATTCACCAGATTTCATAAAGATTGGAAGAAATTATCAGAAGATAAAATACTTTGTTTGAAGTTTTTCAGATAAAATTTGAATATCAAGAAAAATTTACCAAATCTAAAAAAATTGGCAGTTATACAAGTTTTATATTTTTTTTTGTTTGAAGCTATATGGAGGCATTAGAATTTTTAGATGTAGTCATGCAAAAAAAGAACCATTCATACTAGAGCAAATTCAAAGATATCATTCAATATAGGGAATAACGTCCTCTACAAATTCAAATAATTGCATAAGAGGACATCTTCATATCAAATTTTACAAACGAAATTTCAATAAAAACACCATGTTTTGATGCCATAATCAGATTCTGCATCGTTAAATTAAGTCTAAATATGAAAATGGAAAGTTGTTATTTGTAGATTGAGATTAATTAATAATAGCTACCCAAATTTCAAATTGAAACACTATTTTAAATGTATTTTTCAGCGATCCGAGAATTATTATATTTATTACTTAAGTGCAAACAATCTAAGAACAGGGCTCCTAACAGGTTTTAAGGTCTAAAAAGGTGACAAAAGTGACTAATTTAACCAAAAAGGTGACAAAAAGTGACTAATCAAGTTGAAAAAGGTGAGAAAAAGTGACTAAACGAGCAAAATAAAAAGTGACAAATAACAATAATGTTAAATATATTCAAGTATAAAGATAGAAAATAAAAAGATCCTCCCCAGCCACCCCTATCTTTTCTTTCCTTGGAAGGATATTTTTATTTTCTTCATTTAAAAAATATATAATTTTAAAATATTAAAAAATAATAATTTTTTTTTTAGTCGTAACTATGATTTTTTTTATTTGTTTATTTTTGACACAGCTTGAAGAATTTCTTCCTTTTCTTTGAAAGATTATGTTTCATTTTGTACGTTGAAAAAGTCTGAAATTAATTTTGTATTTTTCTTCTTAATAGAATAATGTGCATTTTTTAAAGTCTGTCTTTGCTGACCAGCATCATCCAAGACTATTCCAGCTCCTTCAATCAATGCCTGTACAAGTGCTACTTCCTTAAAATCTTTATTTTTTTATTGCCTTCTTGAGCCTATCATTGGCTTCCTTTAATAATTTTGAAGCACTGTCCAACGCCTCATGTTCTTCCTTAAGCATAATTTTAAGTTTTCGTTCTTCTTCTATCAACTTTCATTTCTTTGCCAGCTACTTTAATTTTATTTACTCTGGTTCCAGACTATCTTTTTCTTTCCTGTCCTCTAATTTTTCTTGTGCCTTATGTTTTATATCTTCCAAATAGGCATTGTAGGCTTTATGTGCAACCATTCCCATATGCATTAGCTTTGATGTTAATAAAGTTGATTGTCAAAATTTGCCACGCTACTTTTAACCGTCATCAATGCATTGAGTGTGCGTTTTGACATTGATGCTCCGTCTCCTGTCAAAGCTCTTACTGAGGCTGAGAAGCCATGTTCAATATCAGCACTACCATGAGAAAGTGACAGAGCAGCCTTCACTAGCTTTGACACAACTGGGTACTTAGGATCAACACCACTAATGTCTCGCAGACTGAAGAACTGGTTCCAGTAAAAATCAATAGGCTTCATTCTAGATCCTTCTTCTTCAAATTATCTTTGAAGTAATTTCCACTCATACAGTAGTATGTCTGTCGGGACATCCCATGGCATTGCTTTTGCAACTTCTAATGCTTGTCGAACACTCTCAACAGGACTAAGACAGGATAAACTTTTAAGGCGAGATGAACTGAAGGACTTCTTCAAAAGATATTTAACACTGGCAATGTAATGCTTCTGAGACCTTAGAAAAAATAAATTCCTTTCCTTCTCTTTGATATTCTGTAGTGCTCTAGAAATTTGATCTCCAATCACAATATCAGCCAGAGACAACAGTTTGTGAGAACATATATCTTCCAATTTATCCATTTTCAAATCTCAAATAAATTCCTCTTTATAGAAGATCCTAAACAAAATTGTCCTTGTCAACAATTCAAGTTAAGAATGAAGGTTTTGTATTAGAGGTTCCTTTTTCTGAAGAAATTCGGTCACACAATTAAATATACTTGCACTTGATACGACAAATATCACCTCAGCATTCATAGTTTCTCTTCTAAGTAAATGAACAATTTTTTTGTAGCCTGGTTTTTGTATCATTTTTGGCTTCTTTATTGGAATGTAGTCAAGGAAATACTTTCTAACTGTGCAATTCACTGTTCAAGCAACCTTTCAGCAACTGGCTTTAGGCTTAGCCACCTGCTTGAACAAAGCTTGATGAAATGGTGAGTGAGAAGTTTCAAGTCTTCTTGAATTTGTTTGTATGTTGACCAATGTTTAGGCCACTGATTAAAAAAATCTGTGAATAGTAAAAACTAGTTCAGACACATCTTTCCCAAACTCTTTTAGACGTTTAAGAAAAGCATTATGTATTGTGTGAATATTACATGTCCCAATGTTAATTAGTTCCTTTTTTCGGGTAGAAAGTAATGAGTCATTAATCTTTTTAAGAACTGACTTTCACTAAAAAACTCAAGAATTTATAACAATCAACTTTGATGATAACAGATTGCGATTTTCAATACGTTCGCTACGCTCTTTCAATATTTAACCCTCTGGATACGGAGACGGTTGAAATTTTTGCATTGTCTGGTTACGAAGGGGGTTGGAATCTTTCAGATTTCAAACTCTTGAAGAAACGGCTGAAGTCCATTAAGATTTCCATGCCCTCATTTCTGTGCCACAAGGAGAGCTGTGCGTGAATAACCTCCATTCCGTAGACAGGAATGTCAGGGTTCTCGATGGGGAGCTTCGAGCGCTTAGAATGTGTGGGAGGTTGATGATCTATCCCCTTAAAAACTTTGCCAAAGAAATCTTTGAGTGTAAATTATCATACATATTGAAGATTCCGCCGTCCTTTCAGAGTTTAACTGCGACGTATCTATACCTTCTAGACATAATCAGACCCACAATAGAAACGGCAACATGTGATGACAAAGGTACTAAACGCATTACCTCTCCTCCTGGGGGAAAGCCGCCCCCTGGAGGAGAGGCCGGTTCAGCCGTGTTTCAGTTGGCTGCTTCTTTTGGCTGTTTCCGTAACACGAAGGTAGTAGCCACTCCGTATGCTGAGGGTTATTGTTGAGTTAATATCAACTTGATCTGTCCGGTCTCTTGACCTCTCCATTCTTGTCTTATTTAAGAAACTGAAAATAAAACGGGTCTGTTGAGACCGCCCTCAGATCTGTGTATGGAGGATGTTATCCCCCTTTAAAGTGAACGCTGGCATCGATCACCATTTACGAGCTGTCAGCGTCTGACCTTCTAGAGGGTTCCTCCTTTTGTTCTATCCTGTCGACCGGTGATATCTCTCTCGCGCCAAATGATATGCCACACAATACTATGAAAGAAAAGCATCAGTCATAAATGCCACTCAAGGTTCTATTGCTCAAGTTAGGTAATTGCGTAAGAGGGGTCGAATATGCAGATGTCCCTGCTTCCCTTAAACTTCGACGCTTCGCCTTACTGATAGCCTTTTCTCGTGGGAAAATTTCCAGAACTTGCTGCTAATACACAGCGGGCAACATGAAGTATACTTTTACAGCTCAAACGGTACATTTTTGAATCCATTCTTGCTGTGGAACGTAGCGTGCATTTCGAAATTTAATTTGTGCAAACCCTGTTTTTTTAGAGGAAATATGAATTTTTTTAATTGCACACCAAAAATTTTTCTTCTCTAAATAGAATTTAAGAACTTAAAACCCCTGAAAAGGTGACAAAATGTCAAAAAGGTGACAAAAAATAAAAAGGTGACAAAAAGTGACGTGTAAGGAGCCCTGAAGAATCATTATCCAAGATTTGTCAGATGCTTTTTAAACTTTTGGTTGCCCCTAAAATCATAATAATGAGGAAAATTTAATGGAACTCAAAAACTAACTATTGTAATGAGCTGAAATTTTGCATGTCTGTACTAGAAGTCTTTCTGAATCGAGTCTCATCAAAATACAATAAGGCTTCAATTCATAATTTTTCATACACTATATATAATTATTATTGCATACTTAAAACTAGTTTACAAATAAAATATTAGACGGATTTTTTTGGTTGTTTAACAGTAACATGTTAAAAAAATGTCGGCGCTATAGAAATGTTATTTAGGAAGATATGGCATTAAAGTGTAAGAAACTGATTTAACGTTAGGAGCTCCATTCTTTCTGTACTCCTAACTTACTAATGTGAAGACCTAATGATATGAAATTTGGTATCTGAAGTTAAATTTTTATATAGATTCGAAATTGTGTGTTGAAATAGGGGGTTCCAATTGTAAATTATAAAGTTAGTGCTCAATTTAATATGAAGAGAGCCTTTATGCAAATTTTAGAAATTTGTATTTTTAGAAGACGTCAGTTTCTGTCAAGCGCCATCTTTGAATTTTCTCTACTGTTGAACTTGCTCAAATAAAGAGGGATGGTTCTGGGTTTTTTTCCATGACTGTACATAAAAAATGAGAATATAGTGATCATAAAAACTGTTTCACTAAAAGATTGGAAGATATTGGAAAAAGTAATGGTATTTTGCAGGAATATCAAAACAGCAGTCAATATATAACTTTTCATTGTTTTCACTTTTCAAATGAACACTATAGCATGGACAATGTTGTTTCCATTAAGCATGAACAATGGAAGACGTCACTAAGAAAATCACATTCTTCAACATAATAAACATCAGAAGAGATCAGAAAACATCAATGATCTGCTTTAAATTTTAAGACAGATCATACATTACCTTTTTCTGATCAGGTGTTAATGCCATTCCTTCTACTTCTGCCATTTGTTGAATTAATTTCATTAACTGCAACAAAAGTCAAAATAGTCATTGAATTTCAGATAAACTTGTTTTTAAAGAAATTTGGAAAAGAGACCTTTTAGCCATTCATTTTTAGCTAGTTTTGTTTTATAGAACATAAAAACAAAAAATACCTCAACAAATGACAAGGAAACAAATATTTTTACCTTAATTCATTTGTAATTCAATTATTGGAACAAATAGTAAAACATGATTATTTCTACAAAGCATTCCTTGGACACAGCTTTCTGAAGTATCCCATTGCCTAACAGTTTATATCAAGGAAGAAAACTATAAAACTATATTGAAAACTTCATAAGGGTCATATTGTTAATAAAACAGATAAAATTTCACTTTCCCCATCAAATAATCAAAATTTAAAATTTCTGTAGCAATCAATAATTTTCCTAAAGCAACTCAAAGGTTAAATTAAAAATGGTATCATTTTAGTTTAAAAAAATGCTTTTTCACAATTCTGGCAATAACTTGCACATTGTTGGGCATGTATAGACGTAAAAAAAAAAAAAAACGACACATTCAATCGCAATCGCACAATTTACATCACAGAACAAATCGGAAGGTAGCAATCGATTGGGATAAATGTTTTCTACAAATATCAATACTTAACATTTGTCCAAGGGGCTGTCTTCATACTAAACTGGGTGGTTGCTCCGATAATTTCAATACGTACCACCTTATTTTATCACAAATTTGGATTCTGCACAAAATATCAGGCAGATTTGATGAAAAAATATTGTAAAACGGCGTATATAAAACTGACCAAGAAAATTCATCAAAACCATTGAGGGAGCATATTCGGAATTCAATGACATAAATATTAATAAAGACTTGCAGTGGCCGTTGCAGTCAATGACCTGTTGCAGGCGCCTTGGTATTGAGTCCATTAAGATGGTGACAAGGTCAGAATCCATTCTGACTGAATCCCAGGATCTGTTAGCAGAAATTTCTGTTTTCACTTACTTTGTGAACAATCCCAAATAACAAAAATAATAATCGAATTTTGCAAAATGTCTCACTGCGCTACTAATTATGCATGTAATGAGCTTAAATTTGGAATTCTGATGTTTCAGTAACAGTTGAATCACATGGTGCCAAAATTTACCCATGTTTCTAATCATAATTTTTATGATTAATTTCATAATTGATAAAAAATAGTAAATTTAGTTTGATAGTTAAAATGTTTTTGATTGTGTTTGGGTTTTTGGGAAGCAAAAGATGAAAAAACAATTTCCAAGAAAAATTAATGTTTGTAGCAAATATAAAAATACATGTGAAACACCAATTTAATATTAGGATATCTATTTTTCAAGCACTTACAAATAGGTGAAAAATCCAATAAAATTGATGAACTTTTTTCATTTCCACCTGAAATTGTGAGTAGAATCCAAATTTGTGATAAAAGATGGAGGTTCGTATTGAAATTATCGGAGCAAGCATTCATCCCCATTGATTGCTATCTTCCGTTTTGTTCTGCGATATAAATTGTGCAATTGCGATCGGGTGAGTCGTTTTTTATGGACGGCTGTACTTGCACATTGCTGGAACGGCTTGGTTGGTTTGTGACTATGGTTATTTTTAGCTAAACATGGCTAATTAAACTAAGGTCCTCAAAGTTCATTACAAACATTCATTCCCAGAGCAGGATTCAAACAGAGAACCTGAGTGGTCAGTGGTTAGCTGAAGTTTAAATGTGGGCAAGACAGAAAATACCTCAGAAATGGACCTGTTAATAAAGGTTTTGTGTGACCATCACAAGAATACCTGGCCAGTATCACATAACACGGTAATGGAAGAATCAATTACTTTACAGTAGGCATGTGTCAAGTGAACTTTAGTGGAATGGATTGTCCCCATTCAATCTTTAGCAGTCTTATTCCATCTAAAAGAATGACCAACAGACTGCTCTGGCAGGACTTAGAAGTGGGCACACAAGAAACTTTCCTTCATATTTTGTATTGTATTGGTATCTGTGAGGGACAGCTCTTGGATTAGAGAAGTTCGTAAATATGCAACTTGAAAACCATGGTCATTGGACTTAGGCTAGGTTTTACCTTGACCAAATGGAAGAGTGGAAAAGAAAATGATGAGATTCTTATTTGCAACCCTGGGAGAAAAGAACTCTTCCAAACAGGCATACAAGTCTTTTTGTGGTGGTTGGACTATAAAACACTGGTGGTGGAACACTACAGCAATTAGTTGCATGTTTAAGATTACAAATAGGTAAGTGTGATTAGGAGATTAAAATAGCTAGAAATGTATTATATGTTATATTCATTAGCTGTTTCATTTAAATGAAAGGAATTTTTCAGGCAGGTAAAAGTCAGAATTTTGATCAAGTGGGACACAAGATATTATAACCTCCTGAAAATATCGAGCACTCTATCAACTAAACTGGCAGATA
This sequence comes from Metellina segmentata, assembly GCA_947359465.1. NCBI lineage: Eukaryota > Metazoa > Arthropoda > Arachnida > Araneae > Tetragnathidae > Metellina > Metellina segmentata. Next base: position 19,136,260 of record OX375883.1, on the reverse strand, counting down.
CTCTCACCAAGGTAACTCATTTAGAAAACAGAGTTTATGTTACAGATTATTATCAACTGCATTGAGCTCTGGACATTCGCCTATTGGCTACAAGAATCATTTGTACTTTTACACATCCCTGGTGAAATATGAACTCTTAAAACAAAGAAGTATTTGTGAAAATCCTAGTATTAGATACAACTTTGGTACATCGGTTTCTAGCACCATGTCAGCAATGGACATTTCAATCACTGCAAATTGAATCAGAAAGACAGGGGTTATAATAGATTTTAAAATGACAATAGGTGACTAATCGAACAAAAATAAGTGACAAATAATAATGCTAAACAGGGTGTCAAGATTTAAAATCACTTGATTTAAATCAACGTCTAAACTCATGATTTTAATCAAATGATTTTTTTTTAATCTTTGATTTAAATCACAACTTACATAACATTTTTATAACTAAGTAAATACACACTAGGAAAATCACAAAACTTGTCAATTGCTTTAAACTTTCTGCATTCATGGTGAGTTCAGCACTAATGGCTACACCAAGTACACCCTACTGCTTTTGAAAAAATGTTTAGCACTGGACACTTATAAATAATCTGAGGTGTATATGGACTAAGTAATCTGTTAAGTGTTGAATCAGGGATTCTGACAAATAGTAAAGTAAAAAGCAAGTTGACATCTATTTGGAAGTTTTGACAACGTTCATGCATAATTTTATAATATTTTACGAACAATAAAGCATTCATTCAAGTGGAGGAACCATGAGAAAACAATTGTACATTAATGTTATACTTAAAAAGTCTTTATTTATACTGTCCATGACCTATCCAGTAGGCCTACTTCTAAATGTCAAGGCAGCCAAAGAAAAAACCACAGTAGTAGGACTAAACTACTTGTTAACCCTTTAATTAACTAGGGTTCCCACTCTTTTTTTCTAACTAAAATTAAGGACTTTCTAAGCACTTTCTAGGACAAAATAAGGACTTCATAAGGACTTAAATAAAACTTGGAAGAAACCGTATTATACAATGAAATACCTGATTTTCGACCAAATGGAGATGCTCTTACAGATTAGTTAATCTTATATGAACTGTAGTATATAAAAAATTTAATATTCAATTATATTTTCTAACAGTTATACACAAATAATGCCACACAAAAATGAGATTTTTCAAAATAAGCCGTCTGATTTTTACAAAATTCAGCAGTTAATATATGGGCATTTACGTGTACATGTATTAGTAATATGTGTAAGTACAAAAACAAATTATAGAATGGAGACCGCAACAAAAAAACTTTGGATGTTTCTCTTTTGTCTCTTTGCAGTGCATTTGCTTTTATAAAAAGGGAAAGAAAGAGTTAAGTTTGATGTCGGTTTCAAAGCTGCTGTTGCGAGTTTGATTTCGTTTTCTTATTCTTTTCATATTGTTTTGTTTTTACTTTTTAATGGTCTTTAAGGGAGAGTATGAGCAAATTTTTAGCATATTGCTGCTCATGGGTAGGAAACACCATTTTGTGTTGTCTTGGTCAGGCTTCTGTCTGATCTACCAACTTTCATTTTCGAAAATTTCCTAATTTTTTAATTTTAAATTTCTTTTTGTTTTTGAAATTACAGTGCTTACCTTGTGTCTGCAGCTTCAGCCTGCTTATGAAATGGAAATTACAAACCCCAGTAATTATTTTACAATACACTTTCATAAATTCATTATGAAAATAAGAAGTAAATTCATTTATTGGTACATCGGAGGTTTCAATAAAATAAAATTAGAGGCAAACTATTAATTTACTAAAAGGATTACAAGTTACATACGTCAGAGTTAAATTTGACTGGATCTGAGACCGGATGAGTCTCGAAGAAAATATTTTCCTGTGAACCAAAACAAATCATAAGAGTTGTGCAAAGACTTTGATAAATTTACAAAAAAGATTTTTTTTAAATGCCATTTTATTGAACAGATATTTAACCAGTTGCCCCCGTCCCAGCCTAAACCATTCGGCGTATTGCCACATAATTTGAATCATGGTCAGATGACGAGACACCTGAGCTGGTGCTCCACTTTCCAAACTTCCACACCAACCCAACATGAGGACCTTCGGCCACGACAGATTTAAGGTGCACCAGCCGCCTCAACACCATACGCTTACAAACATCATTTTAATAAAACAAACTTAATTTGAAAATAATCATTGTAGTGTCGTAGGGGGTCTCTCTAACCACAGCTTTCATGGAGGTCCTTATCGTGATTTCTTCTGTTACGTGGATTTGCCGCCGAAGGAAATCGGCTGGCGATTTTATGACCGGATGGGGGTAGCCCCTCGAGTTTGGACTATAGCAGTTTCGGAAGAACGTGTGTGGTCTCGACTCGACGAAGAGAGAATCGTTGAACGTGAACGGACGTAGAACTACTCTGCTCCTATGAAGCCGCGGGACTGAAACCATATTTGTATATACCATCTATTAGCCTCGAAATAGCCTTAACTTGGGTATATCTTTAGTAACTAATTAAATGTGCTGTATTTTTAAAAGTCGTATTAATTGTATTCAAGCCACTCGCCACGTAAATTCTACTCACGATATTACATCATCTAAGCTGACAATGGAAATAGATTGTGCATGGCATAACAAAAGGAAAGTGAAATTCAAGCACAGTCGGCTATTGAGTATTTGTCACCCGGATACAAAGAGAAAAAAAACTATAAAGCATAGAAAAATTACTTTCGCTTTCAGTCAGCGGCCAAATAGGATGATAGTTCGAAATTTCCAGTTTTCAAACGACTTTTCCCGAATTATGAAATTCCCCAAATATTCTCGGTTCTCCAGCACTCTGATTTACGTTTTGCGATCTTCTCCTCTAATGTTTTTTTAATCGAACGGGTTGGTTTATTTTTTGGAACTCATAACTGATTGCTTCAAATTTTCAAAACAGAATAACCCCTGAAAATCTTCAAAATTTTTCTTTTTCCTGGGATAGTTTTTACAAAGAATTAGAAGCATAAAAAAAGCTAGATTTAGAAAAAAATTGCAACACATCGGGTTGCCACTCACATAGCAGTGTTAATTAAAATAAAATATCATTATATTGTTTTCGATTTACCTTCTAACTTAAAAATACACTTCCCCATAATTATAATAAATTTAAAACATTGTACTCGCAGGTAGCTGAATAAAACAAAATTAATTAATATTTGATGATTGTATTCTGGTTTCCTCAATCAGGGCAACTATTTTGTGCATTGCGAGAGCCACTCACAAGTGGAAAAACAGACCGATTTTCTTGGGTTTTCAAGTTTTTAAAGTGTATTATGTGCTCATCAAGAGTCCGATCGACGAATTGTATATCGCGTATCAGGGGTTGCCATTCAAGCAAGCCAGTTCCTGAATCATCACCAAAACCATATTTGTAAGCAGTTTTATCATCGCCGATCAGCCGCTAAAGAAATCGGAAATATTGTGAAAAAATATCGTAATTTGAAAAATGAATTTTGTTTTTAAAGGAAAATAAGCACTTTCTAAGGACTATTGATGAAAAATAAGCTCGCCCTTAGAAATGGAAGGTTAAAATAAGCACTTTCTAAGCACCCGTGGGATCCCTGTTAACTGTGGCCAATGACTTAGCTAAAGTGATTTTTCAACTAATTTTTTTTACTACTATTACAAAATTTTGCACATGATAAGTTGGAGAATCTCTGATAATGAACAAAGTTCCTAGCTTGTTCTACTCCTTTCAATGGACTTTTATTTAAAAGTGACTTTATGAAATCTTTTATTAAAGATTGGATTGGATTGGATATGGTTTTGTGGCATTGAGTCCTCTTGGGAGATAATATGCCAAACTCAAGATAAAAAATCAGATATATAATATAATAATAGAGTGAAATGAGTCAAAACATAATGAATGAATACTATATAAAATTATATGTGATGGATAAAACCACACATTGTCATGAAAAAGCTAAAAATATTTGAATGAGGATTCTCTCCAATCATGTCTTCTAAAGCCAAGGTATAAGAATTTAAATGTTTAAGTCATTGATAATTAAAATGAGAACATTCTATTAAAATGTGTTTCACCGTTAGTGGACAAATACAATAATTACAAATTGGGTGATCTTCTCCGAGGAGGAGGTGTCTATGGGTGATCCTAGTATGTCCAATATGGAGGCGTGTCATTATTACCTGCTGCCTTCTTAAAGGTAGCGATTTCCAGTCAGTCTTACTTGGTTTGATGGCGTGAAGTTTGTTCTCCGATTGTTCATTCCATTCGTTCTGCCATTTGTCTTCTAAAAATTTGCAAATGATAGATTTCAGGTCACGATAAGGAATGGTATGGTTAATATAATTTATGGCCGATTTGGCGGCTTTGTCAACTAATTCATTTCCGGATATGCCAACATAAGATGGGATCCAACAAAATAACAAGTTAAAATTTTTGGATGCAAGATGATAAATTATTTTCAGAGACTCCAAAACAATGGGATGACTGGCATGATCAGGATGTTTCAAAGACTGTAAAACACTTAATGAATCTGTGAAAATTATACATTTTTTGTGACAATGATCAGATATATTTTCTAGTGCTTTATAGATGGCCATTATTTCAGCGGTAAAAACAGAACATGAAGAATGAAGTTTAAAACTGTGAAGGGAATCATTAATAGTGAACGCAGCTCCAACATAGTTTGCCCTTTTAGATCCGTCTGTGTAAACTTGTATAAAATTTGAGTACTTTTCTAAATGCTTTTGAAAGAGTTGTTTATAAATAATATCAGAAGTATCTGCCTTATAAAAATTTTGGAATGGGTTTTGAAACTCAAAATCATGATTAAACCAGGGAGAGAAAGCATACAGTTTTTTCAGGGTGACATCAAGTGAAGAAATTTCAGATCCGTTCATCAAATCCAGCATTCTTAAGTGGAATGTAGGGATGAAGGATGTTTTAGCTTGATAAAGGCGTTTTAAATATGGGCTGTGATGAATGGTATGCAATGGGTGATGAGGGGTTGAGTTAAATCTAAAATAATATTCTAAGGACAACAACTGTCGCCTTAAGAGAGTCCAGGGAAGGTTCATAAAAGTCTACATACAAGCTGCTTACAGGTGAAGTCCTAAAGGCCTCAGAACATGAATGTAAAGCTGCTTGATGGATAGTGTTCAGAGTTTGAAGAGCAGATTTTCTTGCAGCTGAGCCATACACCACGCAGCCGTAATCTAATTTAGATTGTATTAAAGCTCTGTATATTTTTAAAAGACAAGCTCGATCAGATCCCCGTGATAATTTTGATAAAACTCGTAAGATGTTAAGAGCCTTTTCGCAACGTTTGCGTAGATTTAAAATATGCAGTTGAAAAGTCAACTTCTTGTCAAATATGATAACTAAAAATTTGAAATTGTCCACAACATTAATTAAAATATCTTTGAAAAATATTTCAGGGTCAAGATGAAGATTTTGCTTTCTGCAAAAATGAACACAAGTGGTTTTAGAAGGTGAAAAACTGAAACCATTTTCGTTAGTCCAATGTGTGATTTTATTAACTGCCTGTTGAAGTTGTCTCTCTATTAAACGAATTTCTTTAGCTGTGCATGAAATTTGCAGATTGTCAACGTAAATAAGACCTTTAACTGATGGAGGCAGTTGAGAAACAATATCATTAATTTTTAAAATAAATAAAGTTACACTTAAAACACTGCCTTGTGGTACTCGCTCCTCTTGAATAAAAACATCTGAGAAAATTGATCCAATCCGTACTTTAAAATGTGAGTTTCTCTAAAAAGTTTTGAATAAAAATAGGCAGATTTCCCCTTATGTCATTTTTAAAAATATCCTTTAAAATTCCATGTCTCCACGTTCGATCGTACGTTTTTTCTATATTAAAAAAATCGAGACGAGATGTTTGTTTTGAACAAAGCGTTTCTTATTTCGGTCTCGAGAGCAACTAGGTTGTCAATAGTGGATCAATATTTTCTAAAACCACTTTGAAGTGGAGAGAGACATTTTTCTTTTTATAAAATATAAAATAACCTAGTGTTGACCATTTTTCTAAAATTTTGCATAAGCAGCTTGTTAGAGCATTGGACGGTAGTTTGAAGGATTCTTGGGGTCTTTATTTGGTTTCAGTATGGGTATTATTTTAGCATACCTCCATGACTGCGGAAAAGTGTGTTCGGTCCAAATTTTGTTGTAAAATTTGAGGAGATGATTTATAGAACTATTTGAAAGATGTTTGAGCATGATGTAACTAGTATTATCTGGGCAAGGAGTTGATTTGTGGACTAAGGATAAAGCCTTTATCAATTCAGAAAAAGTAAAGTCACAATTATATGATAACATACGGTTTGAAGTAAAATTAATTTTATTCTTTTCAGATGCAATTTTGATTTTTTTTAAACTTTCAGAGTAGTTAGTGGAGCTCGATATTTCGAAAAGGCATGAAGCAATTGTGTTTGCTATATCTTTGGGTGCTGATAGTACTCAGTTATTGCATTCTAGAATCAAAATTTGTCTATTGGGGTAAACACCGGAAATTCATTTAATTATGTTCCATAATTGTTTACTAGTGACTTTACTGTTTATACTATTGATATAATTCATCCAAGAATCCCTCTGACTGCGTCTTTGTATTTTTCGAAATGCTGTTTTTGTTTTTTTATAAATAATAAAGTGTTCTGTTGAGGGATATCTATTAAATATATTCCAGGCTTTCCTCTGTTTCTGATATGCATCGCTACAATCCTCATTCCACCAAGGTTTCTTCTGTTTTTTAGGCTTATTAATGACTTTTTGAATGGAAGCGTCAGCACTTGCTATAATTATATCTGTTATTTTAAAAGTTACTTCATCGATGTAACCAATTTCTACTATGTTAGAAATATCTGCGAGGCTAGTAAAGAGTGGCCAGTTGGCAGTTTCAAATATATAGTTAGTTTGGCTGATAGGGTGAGGTTTGTATTGGCCAGCATATTTTAGTTTTATAGGATAATGGTCACTATTGTAATGGCAAGGATCCACAGAAAAAGTTCAAAATGGTAAAATTTAAGGAGTGCAAATTGCCAGATCTATTGATTGGTAACTAAGTGAAGGTGAGTGAAAATAAGTAGGTTGGCTGTTATTCATTATACATAAATCATTGTCTGTTATTAGTTTTTCGATTTGTTTGCCTCTACGACAGGCCTCGAAATATATTTTTTAATACAGGTGCACCTAAGTTTTTAAATTAGGTGCACAGGTGTGCCTAGCTGGAAAAAAATTAGGTGCACAATTTTATTTTCATGTGCACAGTGCACCTGGGTATTTCGAGCCCTGCTCTACGATTAATGTCTGAATTGCCCCAGAGAATATGATGACCATTTAGGTCACCAAGTATAATGAATGGTTGCGGAAGTTGATCTATTAAATTATTTAATTCAGAAGTGGCGACATGGGTGTTAGGAGGTAAGTATAAATTGCATATTGTTATTAAAACATTTACGTGAAGTCTTACAGCAACAGCTTGTAGATTTGTTTTAAGGTTAATTTGAGTGACTGGAAAGTCATGGGAGGTAAGCAATGCAACACCTCCACATGCTCTTTGGCCATCATCATAATCTTTTCTAAATATAGTGAAATAACATATGTTGGTGGTATCATTGTTTCTTAAATAGGTCTCCTGGAGGGCGATTGCAGCTGGATTGTGTTTGTTTATGATGTCTTTAACATCATCAATTTTTTGACGAAAACCCCGGCAGTTCCAGGAAAGAAAGGAAGCAATAAAAATAAAATATAAAAGAGAAGAAAAAACTACTTGTGTTTTCTCGTCCTAGGACGAGGTTTGTCCCTCTTTTACTTGGGTGGCGAAGTCTCCAAGCCATCACTCTCTACAGAGGAAATATCACTTTCGGTGTTGTAAAGATTTATTAGGTCACTGGTAGAAGGATGGGTTATTACTAGAGCTCGGATCTATATGCAAAAGTGTGACCTAAAATATGCATTACAAAATCCAAAAATATGCACTAAAACCCCAAAATATGCGAAATTACAAAAAAAAATTTCATTCTTACAAAAAGGGTTGTGAGGAGGATAAAGTGAAAATGAGCCACACTTTCATTCAATTAATACACAATTTTTTCTCTCATTAATTAATCTCATTTTTTTATTCTATGTATCACCTTCTCGTACACTGGAGTAATGTAGTTCTTTCTAAGTGTCGATTCAAGAGGAATTTCTTTACCTGTGTGCTTCTTCCAGAAGGCTCTAAACTGTTCATTCTCCAACTTATAAAGAGTAATATTGGATTTCAACATTGCCTTGATCTTGGTACATCTCGTGCTTCTCCGAAGATTGGGACACTGACTCAAACTTTTGACGCGATGAAAGGCTGTTGAATATTCTTTTTTTTTTTTGCGCCTTTTCTCCACTTTTTGTTTGTGAGTCGAAGTTGATTTTAATTTGATTGCTTCTAAAAACCTTCCTTCCAACGCGCTAAGTTCTTTGAAAAGAATTTTTTTTTAATGTTTAAAAATGAAGAAAAATTGTCCAAATATGCACTAAAATTGCAAAATGGTCCAAAATATGCAAAATAAATTCGGGATTTTTGGTTGCAAATTGATAAAAAACACTCAATACGGATTTCTATCAGCATTACGGACCAAAATAAAGATATGCAAAACATGCAAAATCCGAGCTCTAGTTATTACGTTTCTGGATGAAACATCAGGCTGTAACTGGCCCGTTGGTTGACCTGGCACAGTGGTGCTAGATCCAGATCTAGGCAGTAGAGAGGTTTGAGAAGAATTTCTTGCTATTTTGATATTATTTTTCTCAGGTGGAATGGTTCTTTTAAGAGAGGTATTTACAGATAGATTTGATTGGTTTATATTTTCTGTATTTGATGAGGTTGTAGCTGATGCTTTAGCTGATGCAAGGCATTAAAGGTTGATTCCTTGAAGTTTTATTTTGGTCAGATGACTTAAACATATTTACATCGGTTTGGGTTCCGTTAGTTTTGAAGGTTGTTTTTACTATTGAAGAGTAAGATATTCCAGGTTTCGGGGTGCGATCATTAACAATTTTTCGGGCCTCCGGGAATTAAATGTTTTGTTGGACTTTAATTGCTTGAAATTCCTTTTCGGTTTGAAATTTAGGGCAGGACTTGGCGTAAGCTGGATGGTCACCTTTGCAGTTTACACAGCAAAGGGATGATGACCTACAGACATCGGTCTTGTGTTCTGCACTAGAACATTTTGCACAAGTCTCTTTGCCACGGCAAGCAAGGAAGGAGTGGCCGAATCTTTGGCATTTAAAGCAACGAACTGGATTAGGAATAAATGGTCTAACTGGGCAATTCATATAAGCTATTTTAATGTGTTTTGGTATATTTGATGTATTGAAAGTTAATATAATATGCTTAGTGGGTATTTTTTGACCATTTCTTGAGATACTGATTCGTTTGACAGTGATTATATATTGCTGGGACAGGGATTCTAGGATATCTTGTTCCGTATCATGAACAAAGTCCGCTTCCGAAACTACGCTTCTTGATGAATTTAAAGTTTTATGGGGTGTTACACTTACTGCTATTGGACCAACAAATTTTTTTTTTTGGATGTTTATTAGCCTGTGTTTTATTTGATACTTCTATAAGTACATCTCCTGCTAGGGTTTCTTTTATGGTTTTTGTATCGCCTACCATTCCCAATATAGTTTTATGAAGTAAAATAGCTGATATATTTTTTTAAGTGCCATCGTTACTTTTCATAAATTTTTGCTCTGGTATATTGTTATTATTTTTATTTAAGATTTGCTCCACTGAAGGAGAAGTTGAATTTTGGTTTCCATGTTTGAAAAAGAGATGTTCAGTCCCCGGCGGCACCACCCACCATGGAGTCCAATGAGGGGATACAGGTTCCTGTACCGATGCTAGCCAGGGACTATACAGACCCAAGTCACCCCATGACTGCCCTAAGGAGCTAGTTGGTGAGCAGGTCCTTAGTCCTAGCAGGATATACCCACCAGCCGATTAATGCACAGGGACCAAAGTACACTGCCTGTCTATCCGAAGCAGGAGCCGAAGCAATGTATTGGGGCATTATGTTGTCCCTCAATCACCAGAATCACCCTTTCCGAAGACACTGGTCTCCACGCACGGCAAAAACGTGGGTGATATAATCCCCAGGAGGAGCTAAAAGCACAGACTGGCGAAAAGCTTCTCAAGGGGAGCCCTCACCTCAGAAAAGGCAACCACAATGAGGGAGGAAGAAAAAGAAAAAGGGTAGAGTAGGAGAACGAAAGGGAGAAAAGATCACTCAGGTACCCCGATGTTGTGAAGCCCGTACAAACCTAAAGAAGGAATGCCCCTGGGGGCCTTTTATTAAAGAATGTGTTGGCACATTTTAAAGCAACTAGCAACTTCTAACAGCCAAAACTACCTCTACTGGAGTGGAAAGAACGTTCTCGTGTTTTAGATTGGTACATTCAAAATTGCAAAACCACTCTGCGGTGGACTAGTTAGTCTTCCTAATGAAAGTGTTAAATGCTAAATCTTAAAGTGGTTTAAGAAGTGAGAGAGATATATACAGTCCTATTTGGTTACATAAATGACTACATACATCTTGATACAAAAGACATAGGTTCATGTAAAAAGGCAAAATGCAGTGGCACAATATATTTTTTATTTATATTAGTAATGATCTTTTAATTATAATACCACTAAGAACTAAAACTAGAAGTGAAAATTAATTTATTATTGCTGCTCGGCAGTTTAATTGTTAGAATTTACTATAGTCTGATTATTTCTGTCCTCTCTTTTCTACTTCACTTCAACGGACTCAGATTTACGTGGGAAAGAAAGGCAATAAAAGGAACTTTGGACCTAAACATTGATGATTTGTTGTATGAATCATTCACGGCCAGTGGAGACAGCAGTAAACAGATGCAATCAGACAACGCTAAGTTAAATTGCCATGGGCTACCAGTACTGTTTTTATTTTAATAAGACTATATTTTAGGTCTGTCACTTGTACTTACTGATAAATTTATAAACATGTTGTAATTTACTCAAATCAAACTAAGAAGGATGTCAACTTGTGTCTAAACAAATGTTTTACCTTTTGCATTTACAGGGGTTCGACAAAATAATATGAACACTTGTGAAAAAATAGCACTTGAAAGACCTCTCGTATACTCCTGCCCTCTTGCAGTGAAGGGAGCCATGTAGCGGATGAGAAAGTACACACATCAGTCTGCTACTAGCAGTGATAGAAGTCGGATGCGAAATATACTTCTGTGTTAAAATTGCGTTATGGCTGACCTCTCTGATTTTGAAAGAGGCGTGATTGTTGTGGCCCGTCTTGCTGGAGCCTCAGTAACGATAACGGCCACCCTTCTAGGTGTTGGGAGAAGTACAGTGTCGACTGTAATGTCATCATATTTGAAACAGGGAAAAACATCATCTAAAAAGTACAACAGTGGTCGAAAATCGAAGCTGAATGACAGAGACAGAAGGGTTTTGAAGCAGATTGTGGCAAAAAAACACAAGACAACAGCATCCCAGATAACATTTGAGATGAACACACATCTACAGGAAGCAGTTTCATCAAAAATGATCCGGCATGAATTGCATATGGCAAATATTCATGGTAGAGCGGCTATTTAAAAACCATTGATTACACCATGCAATGCATTAAAGCGACGAATATGGTGTTGCAAGCATAAAAATTGGACACAACAACAATGGGAGAATGTAATATGGTCCGATGAATTGTCCTTCACATTATTCCCGACAAATGGACGTGTTTATGTTTGGAGAACGCCACCAGAAGCCTATCAAGTTCACTGTCTTTGGCCTACGGTTAAGCATGGTGGCTGTTCAGAGATGATCTGGGGTGCGATATCACATTGTGGTCTTGGCCCACTTGTTGTTCTGAATGGCCGTGTTACAGGAGAGGATTAAGTCAGTCTTCTGGCCAACCATCTTCACCCAATGGTGCAAACTGTGTTTCCTGAAAACGAACAGTCTTCCAAGATGATAATGCCCCTATTCACACCTGTGGAATTGCCCGAACCTGGTTTTATGAACACGATGATGAAATAGAGCACCTCATCTGGCCCCTGATCTCAATATAACTGAACCTTTGTGGGGTATTTTGGAAAACAAGCTGCACAGTCGATTATCCCATCCAAGGACACTTTCTGAATTAGGGACTTTTTTGCAATTTGAGTGGGAACGTATCCCTCTGAATGTTGTACGTGACTTGCATTTGTCAATTCCATGTCGGATACAAGCTGTAATTCATGCAAAAGGAGGACAAAGGGCCTATTAATATTAAAAAATTCTATTTTCAAAGGTGCTCACATTATTTTGTCCAACCCCTGAATTTTGAAAATTCCTTTTTTAAATGTACAGTACAAAGTCCAAAATCCTCTGGATTTCGGACTTTCCCAGATTTTGTATTGTTTGCAGTTTTTTTTTGTCAAAAAACCCTAATCTAATGCCACCACACTTGCCCGAATTTGTCAGCGCATTTATTTACGTTCGGAACATGTTTGAAATACTAAAATAGTGGTATATAAATAAGAATAATTTTTTTTTTAACTTTTTTAATACAATGCAACAAATTGTACTTACAAATCTTCTAATTTTTCTAAGTGGTATTTACTCTGAACATGTTTGTAATTTTGTGTTGTTTCATCAACTTGGTCCAGGTTAAACACCTTGTTTTTAAAAATTAAAGAGGGCAAGATTTACCATGTCACAAATTCTGCTTGTATACTTTAAATAATTATTGGTTTACATATTATGCCAAAAACTCAATTTTTAATTTAACAAATTTATACATACACTCTATAACAAAAAAAATCGACGCACCAAGAAGGAATCATGCGATTGCTTTGAAATTTCGTATGCAAAAATATTTTGACCAAGTATGCAAATGATTAAAATTTGGTGTCCAATGAATGAATAGTGTGATCTCCAGCGCATCGGAACTGCGCATCCAGCAGATGTATATAAGGAGTTGTTCTTGAACTGTTGTTAAAAATTTCTGCTGCATTGCAATTTAGGATACCTTTCAACGACTGAAAAAATGCCTCGCCGCAGGATTCGAGCTCATTACGAGCAACTTTCAGAGTTTGAAAGAGGTCGATTGGGGAAATCGGAGAATCACTCGTCATGTGAGTCGAAGCGATGCGGCGATTAGAAGATGCTGGCAAGAGTGGGTGGACAATGGCAGATTTCAGAGTCATGATGGTAGCGGTCGACGTATATATTATGTGATACGTATTAAGGACCATTTCACCAAGTTAGGGAGCCACTCTTATAAATTAACGAAACTGTGAAATAGCAATAAAGAACTAAGAAGTGTGCAGGGCTGATCCTGGGTAGTTTGCTGGGTGTGTGCTTGCATGTTATTAAGGAAAAACAGGGTGGCTACAAAAATTGAAGTAAAAAGTTCCCTGAGTTTTCCCTGATTTCCAGAGTATTTTTCATGAAATTCCCTGAGTTTCTCCATCTGTTCGCAAAACAATTCTTCGGTAATTATGATAAACTTGACACTTGATGAACTAAAAAACTAGACTGATAGATGAATAAAAATAAGACAAGTAAAAAATATTTTTACTGTATTCCATAATAAACCAAATAATATAAAGTTATAAATAGAATATTTAATTTTAGATTTTTAACTATTTTGATATTTTTGTAAAAGCAGTCATCAGCCCCTGAATCCGTCAATGGCGTCAGCGCTCGGTGCATCTCTACTATTATAAAAGGAAGTGTTTGTCTGTCTGTCCTGTACGCAGTGTCCTAACGAATCGATGGCACTTACAATAGTGAAATTTAGCACACATGTGGTTAGAATTTTTTGCAATTTTTCTATCGCACCCAAATTTTAAAATTTAGTGTAAAACATTTAAAAATTAGTTAATTGGAATTTAATTATTATTATTTTCCCTAGAATGGCATATGGTATAAAGACATGACATTCTAAATTTATTTTTTCCGTTTCCGTTAGATTTTCTCAGCAATGATTTTAGCGGACGAACAAAACAAATAAAGTTTTTACTGGAGTTATGTAGTTCTTTTTTCTATCTCCTAGATCGTTAAAGATAGAAGAAAAATTTCAACGGATTTCAAATCTGTGGAAAATTTTACATCGGATCGATACCTAAAAACATGATTTTCTTTAAATAAATAATTTTTAAATTGTAATTTTTTTTTTTCCAATAGGAATTTGGCCCCCGACGCTGTGAAGAATTCTACCTTCTTGGTTAAAAAGATCAGATTAATTCATTTTGATTTCCTGAGCAACGGATTCGAGTTCGTTCGTTCTGGTTCAAACTGGAGTTCTTTGTTGCTTTTTTCTATCTTTGCGATCGTTAACGATAGAATAAAAATTTCAACGGATTTGAAAGCTGCGGAAAATTTCACATTAGATCAATACCTAAAAATATGATTTTCTTTAAATAAATAATTTTTAAATTGTAACTTTTATATTTTATCCAATACGAATTTCACCGCCGAGAAGAATGACCTTCGTTTGATTCAAGATTCATTCATTTTGAAAGGTAACAGATTCAGGTAAGCAAAAGAAATAATTAAAGTTATGACTGGCATTATTCAGTGCTTTTATCTAAATCAGCGATTGTTTAAAATAAAATGAAAATATCAACAGATTTCAAAGCTGCGGAAAATTTTACACCAGATAGATACCTTATACGTCTGATTTACTTTTAATAAATAATTTTTCAGTTAAATATTTATAATTTCATAGGAGATTGTGACGTCACGCCGATTGGATCTCTTCACAAACGATTTTGGCCGCATTTGAGAATGACGAATCCATCACGAAAAGAACTGTAAAGGGCAACGCAAACTTTTCAACAACAAAAAAAAACCTCAAGAGTTCGAAAAAATAGTAACTTCTAACACACATGTATTAAAAAACATATGCATAATTTAAATGAGTACTTTTCCGTAATTTTGGACCAAAATCAAAATTGCCAATCTAGGTATTTTTGAAAAAAATGATTTTTTTAAAATGTTGATTAAATTGGAACCGGATGTTTAACTTTTGCAAGTTTTTCCGGCCGTTAGTATTTTTCAAAGCCGCAAAGCACTACGTTCCTATTATTGACATTAGAGAACGTGGCACGGCTGTAGACTTCGGTTAAAGGATTTCCGGCCTTTACAGGTTTAATAAAACAGTATACAACACTTTTTTCTGGATGTTTACGTAAAAAATACATTTCTCATTCTCGGAATGAAAACAAAATTGGCGACATTTTGATTTTGGTTCATAGTGGCGCCCGCATGGCTAACGGAAAAGTACCAAATGGGTGCCATTTGCAAAACGAAATTCCAACTTTTTCCCTGAGTTAAACGAAACTTCCCTGCGTTTTCCAGAAAATGATTCTTTCCTGAGAAATCCCTGATTTCCCTGAATTCCCGGTTCTGTCGCCACCCTTAAAAATAAAGTTGGCCATAGGATGGCTGATGTATGCCTCAATCTTAAAACACAGGTCCTATCATCTACACATATCAAACTCCAGTAAGAGGTTAGATATAAACTGGGTCTGGGAGCTGAAGATTGTGCTCTGATAATATGTGTTACGAAATAAAAACACAAAAGGCATTGAGAATATTTCATAAAAAATTACATTTAAAAAAAAAACTAATATCACATTACGCAAGAAATCTGTTAGGGTAATCCAAGGTAGAGAGAAGATTGTGCACCAACTTTGAAAAATGAAGATGTTTGGTTTGGCCATAGTTGGCCCAATGCACCAAACAATGTCAAGTAAATGGATGTACACACACATGGAAAATTGTATTAAAGTAAAGAAGAGAGAAATGAAACCTGTGTGACAGAAAACCTGAAGATGAGTTTAGCTGATAACTATAGTTTAATTTTAGCTTGAAAATTAGCATTGCATAAGCAAAAAAAACTGCTTCTGTGGTTCTTGTGCTCATAAAAGTAAAAAATATCGGAGTTTACAATTTTTTGTTCATGAATGTTTTCGTTTCTTACAGGTTCATAAGATCGAGTTAAAAAATAAGTTAGAAACCAAGGTATCTCATGTTGAGTTAATTTTTTATTTGCTTAATGGAATTTTTTTTTAAAGGAGCAGTTGGAGTTTAGCTAAAAAAGAGTAGAACAAAAAGTTTGAATAAGGCTGAGTTAGATGATGGGCCCCTCACGAAATACAAACATCTATTTCAAATACCAAGTCAAATAAAATTAACAAAACCAAATCAAAAGTATTCCCAGTAGAAAAGGCTATTTTGTGTATGTTGAAATGTGTTCTTAAAAAATGTTTTTCTAATTTCTGATTTTTAAAGTCTTTGAGGAATAATCACAAAGATTAGTACAGTACTAAGTCCAAAATCCGGATTCCTCCGGACCTCTGCCATTTTGGATTATTAGCATTTTTTGTCAAAAAACCTTAATTCACCCACCCTGCACGAATTTTGCGTTTGCAGTAGTAAAATAGCACATGTATAAATAGGAATAAAATAGCACATGTATAAATAGGAATAATTTAAAAAAATAGGAAAACACTTTTTAATACAATGCAACAAATTTTACTTGCAAATCTTCTAATTTTTTTTTGCGGCATTTACTCTGAACATGATTGTTATTTTGCGTTGTTTCATTAATTAGGTCCAGGTTTAACTCCTTGTTCTTTAAAAATTGTGGAAAAAGTGAGTGAAAACCAAAAAAACGCCAGCTAGCAAAACGTCTGGGTATTGAACAATTCCGGATTTGGGACTTAGTACTGTACTTATTTAATGTATTTTCTGTCTGTCCAATGCCATTTGGTGACAAAAATGTTGAAATCACACCAATGCCACATTGTTAACTAGGATTTAATCATCATTATTTCAATATTATAGTTTGGGCGCACACGTACCATTTTGGAAAGGCACATTTCAACAAGGCTCATTTTTGTGTCAGTTATCTTCATATCCCTCAACTGGAAACAGGATTCATTTACTTAAAAAGATTCAGTATTTTTTAAATACTTAAGGATAAACTTTCCTTTTTAGTTAAAAAAAGTTTCATTCATGAATCAAAAACACTGTTTCTTTCAGTTTGTCTTAGAAATCAATCAATAATGTATATTCATTTACTTTTTTAGATAGCAGTGAACCAGAAGAAACCGCAGAAGAATGTGACATCTGGTGATCTTATAAGAGAAAATAATATTGAGGAACTATCTGACGAGAGGTCAGGAGAAGAATATGACTATAATACTGATTGCATAGTAGTAATGGTTATGGTAATTTTAGTTAACGTCGTACTAGAGCAACACAACGGGCTATTGACGACGGTCCGGGATCAGTCCCTTAAGGGAAAGATACGAGGACAACACCTCGTAATTTTGAACCACGGTCAGATGATGAAGTAACACCTGAGCTGGCACCCCACTCTCCAAACTTCCACGCCAACCCAACGTGAGGACTTTCAGCCACGACAGATTTAAGGTGCACCAGCCGCCTCTACACCATACGCTTACAAACATCCATGCCTGGACCCGGATTCGAACCAGGAACCTTCCGATCTAGAGGCTAACACCTTAACCACTATACCGGTTGGTCGGCGATTGCATAGTAGATTTTAATGACTGATTTTCACGTAAATAAATAAAAATTATAAATTTTTAATTTTGTTTCAATTTAGTAACCGACTTATAAAAAATATAACGAAATATCAGCATTCACTTTTCACACCTATTTACACTTTATAAAAATATTAAATTGATTTCAACAAAACAGAAATTTTCATATATTGTTAAAGTATAAATGTCTTTGTGAAAATAAAAGTTAGTTGTCTGCATGTTGGGGGAAAATATCTCATAACGTTGCCACGTCGTGCTCAAACTCATTTCAAAGTGTACGGTATCTATACTTATCGCATCAGCTGACTATATATCCACCGCTATATGGCCAGCTGACTATTTTCTAACTATTCCTTATGATCAATCACGTTGACGAGTTTCTGCTTTCTTGATATTACTTTTTTTCATTTCATTTATGCATATAAAGATACGATCAGCTAACGAGCCCTTCCCACTCTGTCATGCATCTGACTGGTTTTCATTTTAACATGTTAGCTAACAAGAGAAAAAGTTTCAGCTTTGTTGAAAACACTTTTTAAATATTTATTTTCGTCAAAATTGAATCATTGAAAAAACCTATTTCTACTCTAAAGTATCTCTAAGCTTTGCTCTACACACGAGTGGTAATAAGGAAACAAAAACCAGTCCATGGAGGCAGATATAGCACCTTCAATTAAACATAAGGTTTAAGAACCACTTTACCACTTATACAGTTTTGTACGATTTCTCAAAAACTTGATTTTGGGACCGATTCCCTTCTTAACCCTGACGATTCAATTAGAACCTTTCAACAACCATCCCCACCACAGGCATGCCAGCTGACGTTTCATTCACTCTTCAGTAACATCAATATTAACTAAAAAAAGAGAACATTAAACTTGTTGAAAACACTGTCAAAAATGATGTAATCAGTCCCCCAGACTATTAGTTTTTGTTACAGTTGGATTCGTTTTCTGATTGTAATAAAAGGATTTATGAATCTGCACTGTTCATTTTTTTATATTAGAACATTCAAAAGGTAACAAAGGAAAATCCAATGTTTTTGTCGAGAGCTTTTAGTCAAATTTTGCATACAGGTAGCTAGAGAAATGCTATAGTATATTCAAACCATCAAGTTGGTGACCTTTGACAATCATAATACATACTAGGATTTAACTAATGTCAAATAATTACATATAACAAAAGTAAAAGAAATTACAAAAATCAGTTCTTACATTATCCTGATTCTCAAAATCCATTTTGATGAAAATTTACTTGACACAGCAATATCAAAGACAGAAAAGTTTACAACATAAATCACTGCAGCTGGTCCAACTTCATTCTAAAAAAATTATGTTTTTTTATACTTGAACTGAAAAATTAAAAACCTTCATAATCACTCATAAAAATTCAATTTGTACATCAGAAATAATTGTGGAGGACTACAGCATTTTTCAACATGAGAAAAAATTTATATTGGATCTGGATAAACGACAAGCAAAAAAGTATACATTATGTCAAGCATCCCAACATGTTTAGCAAATAACTGATTTTTAGGTTTGATTTGTTGCTCTAAAGGATTTTGTGTTATGCTACACAAGAGCCACTTAGGCAAATGCCATAAAAAAAGGGATCAATACCTTGAAATGGGTGCCAAACCACTATAACTTATACAGTTAATAGAGATATTTCGTATTACTGTCTTACAGAGCTTTCTTATGAGTAGATGTGAAAAAATGACTTAAACGTTTTGTTTTTTGTGCTTACTAAATTGAAAAAAAAAAATTCCAATAAAACTGTCTGAAAATAAAAATTTTATACATGTTTTCATATATGTACAGCAACCTACGTATGTTCAACCAAAATTGTGGATCTCAAAATTTATGTTTTGAAGCCGTGATGTAAAAAAGTTCAAGGAGATAAAAAAACTTACTGATCAGAAGTGGGTCTGAATGGGTATATCCCTCACATGATAACTGAAATGCATTCCAGGTGAAATCAATTCTTGTCATACTCAGAAAGTTACATGAAACATTGTCGTACATTCTAATATTTGCAGTTAGACGGAATTGTTTCCCCAGGCCTATGAAACACAATTTGGGAAATACTGCTTCATTTCAATGTGAATTTGAAGATCTAATAGTCTTCCGTTTCCTGTCAAGACTAGAGAAAAATCCTCTTTCCAGTCAATAATTTATCCACTAATAGAAAAGCATAAAGGATTTGTTTTATGTCAAAGAGTAAAGTAAAGGATATTTAGTGCAGGAGGCTGACGAATGACTTACTTTTTAATGCATTATGGAACTGAGAATATGGTTATGACTAGAGAAAGTTTCAGCAAAAATTTTATTAGAACTCAGGAAAATAATAATTTGTGTGAAATGCGAGACTGCGTATTAATTTCACCAATCACCGTATGGCTGAAAAAAGGTACATATCCGAAGGAATTACGTAAAATTTGAAATGGTTTAACACCTGAAATGCATTGAAAAATAACGTTTAATTTTACAAACATTTTTCAACTTAAAACAAATTTTGAGAACTTTCTATTCAAAAAATTACAATATATTTGGTAATCGAAATTAGAAATATACGGAATGTCTAAATATAAGAAACAAAAATAAACATCACAAAGCAATATGAAAGTTGAAACTAAGTTTTAACGTATAATTTTAGATTATATGAAAAACAAAGAGGATTACCCATAAACGTGACTGCCAAAAGTACGAATGAAGTGGCAAACAAAAAAAAATTCATGACAATTTCCATGGCCTACACAATACTATTTTAAAATGCTGGATTGAAGAGAACTTTGATATTGGAAGGTCTCAATATTATGACAACAAACAAAAACTGATTGTTTGTTTGGGTGGAGTGGTAGCATCCGATACGTTAGGCCGCCAAAGCGATTGCTTACGCCAAATCAAGATGGCGGCCATTATAAGCAATTCCAAGATGGCCGCCATATAGCAAAATCCACACGAGCGGATAGATATGCAACTGTTTCCACTGACGTCACGAAATCGATAACCAATGAGAAGAGAATGGGAGCAGTTGTGTATTTACTATTTTTACAAACAATCCTGCGCGCTGAACGTACTGACACAGTTTACCGATATAATACATGCTTTTATGGTTTAGTCAAACTTATTTATTATATCAGTTTGAAAGTTTTACGAGTTCGATGCGATTGACGATAAAAATTAGCTCATTACTTTCATTTAAATTTAGCAGTTTAAGTATTATTTGTTTCGAGCACGATTATGTTTGGTGATTTTTCCAAACATTTTGTGATTCCGATTACATCTGTTCGATTTTTCTGCAAGTCTTTCAAGATAAGTTATGGAATGTTTCAGCACATCAACGGCAAATTCACAGTGTATCATCTGCAGTCACCAATGCTGGTAAAAATAGCCAGGCGTGCCCAATTTGCAGTCTGACACAAGCTTCAAAGAAGCAGCTAGAAAGTCATTTGTTGGATGTACATGAAATACAATTTGACAAAGAAACAATGCAATTTAATTCTTCCTGCATGTATCCCTGCTTTCGCTCCATCATGCCTTTCACGAACTGTTTATATATTTGCTGCATCACATGTTCATGGTCAGTTTATCCATGCTTTTCAAGAACTGTTTACATTTCAAAACCTGCCAGCATACCATGAACTCTGCCTCTGTCGTTGAATTGGATATGGCCTCTGGAAGCTTGCTTAATTACGTAATTGCACTTCCACTGTAGAAAGAAACTATACCTCTGTGAGACCTGCATGTCATTTTCATTATTGCATACAATACCATGTCCAATGGTACTACTGTATCTACTATACTAAACTGTACTAACTATAATGGTACTATAAACTATACTGTATGGCAGAAAAGCTCGAGGTTTACTCTCACTTCTCAAATCCTCCTGGGCTGGTAATACACCTACCAACAAACATCTATCAGTTAACTGTCGATTATCTTTAAGAAATGAATGTTAAATGAAGAAAGCTGCTGAACGTGCATCTTTGACTGCTGAACAGACAAAGTACATATTGCGATATGATCCTATCCAATTGCTTATGCCAGAATTAACAGAACAATGCACGGCAGGCCTGGTCTACGATTGAACAGGAGGCATTTGCCACCCTTTACCTTACTTTAAAAGTGCTCTTCAAGTTTACAAAGATGGGCTTTTGCACTTCCTAAAGTAAAATATTATTTCTGTGCAAAAACACCTCATGCTGTGATGCTCTCTTATGCTTATTGTGAAAAGTGTAAACATTTTAATTATAAATTTGGATGAAGTGAAAAATAATTACATTTTGATTTTCAGTGACATGTTTAGTGAGATTATATTTATTTGAATTTATGAAATGTAAATTTTTATGATTGGGACAATTTCATAGCCAAAGCCACAATAATTGTGTACAGTATATATTTTTTTCTGTATTATTTGTTTACCTATATTGCTATATCATTCAAGGTTTAGATTTATTTTGTGTTTATAGAGTCATGTAGTGGTTTTTGGTTTTATTAATATGAATGTGTATTTGAATTTCAATATTTGTTTAGTAAACATTTGAACAATTAGTAACATAATTTTGGGTAAATAAGCCACATATCTGCCAGAACGACACATCTGAAGGAATTTGATTTTTTTTGTAGCCCAAAGACCAAGTTTTGTGGGACACTAACCGGAAACCTTGTTTTGTGGGACTTTTGCCCAAAGACCAAGTTTGTGCAATTTGTGTTTAAATTTATGCAATTATTGTTTTAACCATGAGAATTTTATTTACATTGTAGCACTGGTTTTGTTTAATCCAAAAGATGTTCCTTCATATTTTCACTGTGCTTCTGTGTCTTCCCTCAAGTGCATTTCCACTTGGAAAAAAAATTGGGAGTTTTAAAGGGAAAAATTAAATTTTTTTTGTAGTTTCTCATAAATACGAATAATTTAAAAAAAATAAAAATAAATATGTTTAATACAAAGCAACAAATTTCACTTGTAAATATTTTAATTTTTCTATGTAGTACTTACTCCAAACATGTCCGTTATTTTGCTGCGTTGTTTCATCCATTAAGTCCAGGTTAAAAAAAATTTCCAAATTCTCGGAATGATGTAAAGAACTGAAAAAAAAACACCAGTACGCAAAATGTCTGGTTTAGGGGCAATATTATCTGCATGATTGTCTCAAAATGTAATATATTGAAGTGTAATGTATGTGTTTTAAAATAAATGTGATTTTTCTTGTGTTTTCCATTTTTATTATTTGTTTAACTAATATTGTAGGAAATCACTCTTAATTCTTTTCTAAACAAATATTTTAAGCAATACAGTGTGCAATAATAACTTACTTAACAACTGAAAAGTAATTTTAAAAAACTGAAAGAAAATTAGTGTTTTTATGTAATTAGTTTTAAATGGTTATTTGGAAACTTAAAATGATTGAAGAATAACTCCTTGTGTGGTAGTGGTGCTTGTTAACACTTTACCTCTTTTTTAGATCACATATACTTTGGACGTGTATTCTTAAAACGAGTGGATAAAAATGCAAGTTAATATCTAATATGTCCACTTATTATTTATCTCATATTTATTTGTAGAATTTCAGAAAAATATTAAATTCAATGTCAATTTATTCTTAAAAAACTTGGGTGTTTGCCTGAGGAAATATTATAAAGCTATAGGCTTTTCTAAAATTTTTATTTCATAAATTTTAAACATTTTCAAGCCTATATATGCATTATTTTTCAATTCATGCACCAAAAAGATATTTTCCTTCAAATCATATTAGGTCCCAGTCTAATTAGCCCTTATGAAGCAAAAGATGACCATACCCTTAAAATCATATATATAGGTATTTTGAGTTGAAGAATATAAACATATTTGCATTACACCAAAAACATACTTTATTTTTCCATCAAGCAGAAAATCATATTTCAAACAGCAAATATCAAAACCAAAAAATCATTCACTTTTAAAATTTCATTTTATTCATGTAATTCAAAAAAATTAATTTTAGGAAAATATTTAAAATAATACTTCCATGTTTCTTTTAGTGGTTATTTGTGTCCTCTACTTCCTGCTTACAATATAAGTGGTCTACTTGGGGAAGATTGGAAAAATTGTTAATTATACTGTAAGCTAAATTATGTTTCTCCTTTACTGTAGGTTTTGCATATTTTGTGTGTCTTTTATGCGTTACTTTTTTTGTTGAAAAAAACCTACGTTGTGGTTTGATAATTTTATTGTGTGGTGGTACCTTTTGTGCCTTTAATTGGTTATCATGTGGTTCGGTATTAAGAGTTAAAGCATGGTAAGCATTATTTAAATGATCTCTAGTGGCTAACAAAGAACTTTTGATCTTACAATTTTTAATCATACATTGAAGTTGTATACATTTTTCTATTAAGTTGTTTTTGATAGTTTCAAAATTACCATCATGAGAACTCAGTGATTTCAAGATATAATTTGGTTGAAAAATATCTTCAGATAGCAAATTTTTTGCTTGATTTTCACTTATTGTTTCATCAGCTAAATCATTCACAGTCTCATGGACTGATTTTTTAAGATTCTGTGCTAACAGATGTATATGTTTACAAATATTTGTGCCGGTCAAGCCATCAGGACATGTACATGAAAAAGAATGAAAACAAATGTCACATTCTTGGCATTTGATTTTACAATTTCTCTTACATAGAGAATGTTTCGTAATAAAATATAAAAGATTATTAGTGGCTGATGTTTCTCCTATTGTTTTTTCACTTTTTACCTCCCAAGTACTTTCAGAACTCTGTTGAATTGAAGTACTGGGAATATCCATTGCAGACTTATGTCTTTTGTGTATCTCGGTGGTCTTCCAAGTGGTCTTGCCTTTTTCTAGTTTTATTAATCGTTTCCTGGCAGATTCTAGGGAGAACTGTAAAAGAAGAGATAAACATTTGTCAACTCTTTTCCCCTGTTTGCTTTTTAAGTAACCCTCTCCATACTTGAAAATTTTGTGAAAGGATTCTACAAACATATTCGTGTTGATGCCACAGCTCACTCTGAAACATTTAGCCCATTGCTCTTTTATGTAGACCCATTCATTTAAAAAATATTTTCCAAAATCTTGAGTACATTCATTTAAATGCAAATTTTCATAGCACTTAGTTAGCAGCAGCTCAAATTTCTCTACACTGCTTTCTTCAAGCAATATACATAGAGTTTTATAAACATTTGAGGCTATTTCCTTGTCCTTTATTTTATTTAATTGCCTGGTCCAATCTTTGTGTACATGCCAGTGGCAAAGAAGCTTTTTTGTGTCTGTTTGGAATACTTCATTGAAACTTTTATAATATTGTGGAGCCTTATCGCTCATGAAGTATAGCGGAGAAATAGTTCCTATTTTCTTCTTTAACTGCTGAAAAAACAAAGAGAGCACTACAGAATTTTCGCGGTTAGAAATTAACCATGCAACAGGTATGCCTTCTCGGAATTCATCAATAACCAATACGGTAATCAAATAAAAGCCGTATTGGGTTGTCCCATGGGTTGCATCAGAGCAAATTATGTTGTTCCCAAATTGCTCCAGCATCTTCCTTTGAAAATCAGTCATGATCCCCAATACAAAGTCATTTGGTTCCAGAGGACAGTGTTCGTCACTTGGGAAATAAATCTTGTCTTCCCCTTGCCTCTTATAGATTAAAACTTCTTTGTTGCCCTGTAAACTCTCTTCTACAAAGGCATCTACACTTAAATGGTCAGATGCATTTTTTTCAATTTGATCAATTCCAAAGGTATTTAAAATATTAATAAGATCCCGTTTAGTACTTAAATGTTTTCTTTCCACTTCCCCAGTTTCCTCCTCATAGAGATTTTTTAAAACTCGAGCAGAGCTTATCCCTTGGGAAAGTTGCTGAGCAATTTCCATTTTATCTTCTTTAGGAATTGGCACATGAGCAAGTTGTTTACCATGCCCATAATGAGTTGAAGAAATATTTACAGTTACTTTTTCATTGTCATTTTGAATATAGACCTTGATGCTGGCAGGACAACTGGAATCTATTTTTCTTGAAAGAAAGTTGTCATTACATACCTGAATAATTCTGAAATTCTTTTTTTCCTTCCTCTGTTGCAAGGTTATGGATGTTTTTTAAATGTTCCAGCAATTCACTACCTTGTTTAAAACAGAATGTACATCCTTCTTCTCTACACAAAAAATTTCCTGTAGAATTTGCATTAGCATTGGCACATGTTTTTTTATGTTTGTAAAAACACTTTCTACTATTGAACTCTTCGTTGCAAACGCATTTCTTCTTAAACTTTACTTCATTCATTTTGAAACAGAAATGCGCCTTTTCTCTTCTCATATGTAGTATCGGTTTCACTTCGTAAAACACCAAACTACTCCCTTTCTCTTCTCATTGGTTATCGATTCTGTGACGTCCCTTTCTCTTCTCATTGGTTATCGATTCTGTGACGTCAGGGGAAACCGTTGCATATCTATCCGCTCGTAAAATCCACTAGCGCCTCATAATCTATCGAGCGGGTGCGAAATGTAGCGCTCGAGGCGGGTAATTAGTGTGTGTTCATGGTAATTTTGTTTGGCGAGTTATCGCTATTTGCAACTATTACATTTCATTAGTTATCGCTTTTTTGGCAAATACTTTGGCGCAATTTTGGCTTTGGCTTCTTTGAGACGTTTTCTCATGGAAGTCATTAGTGAGTCATATTTTCCCCGTCTTTCGAAATACGAAGAATTGCTGGGGAGTGGAGACGCCATCGGGGTGGTGTTTCATCATTTTTTTTTTTGTAGAATGGTGTGGGTTCATGTGTTAAAGAGGAGAAACTGTGCATATACCATTTTTTTTTAATTGTTGAGTGGACACCTGATTGAGCAAAATACAAAACCCACTTTGCTCAGAATAAATGCTGACAAAAATGGCTTAATTTTGATTGTTAGGTGTCCAAAAACTTTCTTGTTTTAAACTTGCAATTCCTTTTTTTTTTATTTCAAAAATAAATTAAATGAAGCCGCAGGGATGTGCCAACGTTTTGAATAGAGGGGGGGCGAGCATAGGCGTAAATAGGGTTGTTGAATGGGGAGGGGTTTTCTCCCGAAAAGTACCCCTGTAAAAAGTGGGGAGAATAAATTAATTATATTAATATTGATTAATTATTAATAATAAAAAATAAACAATTAATTTATATAAAAAGATATTTATCAATTAACACTTGATTTTTTTTTTAAATCATATTTTTTTCTTTATACAATATTTACTAAATGACTTTAAGGTGATTTTTAAAACTTACAATACATTTAAATTAGAAATTAAAACGTCGATTTTTCTGAACTTTTTTTTATTTATATTTGATTTGCTTGAATCACATGGGTAAAAATTATCTCGATTCTGACTACCGCCTATGAGTGCTCAAAATTTTTTTAAACAGAATACATATTTAAAAATTCGGTTTCAATGAAGCAACGTAGGCAATATTTTAAAAAACCAATGAAATAAGATAAACACTAATTTTAAAAAGTTAAAAACTAATAACAATAGTTAAAATATAAAATGTATTTGAAAATTTGGTTTAAAAAAACACAATTAACAATAATAAAAAATTCCATTTTTAATCGAAACATTTTCCTCTGACCTTTTACTCTGCATAATCTCGTATGAGTTCTTTAAAACACAATTTATTACAAAACTCATTTTCGATAGTTATAGTCAATCTACTTAGTCTATGTAGAGTTATTGTAAATCTGAAATAATTTTTGATGATTTTTAATTTGGAAAAACTTTTTTCACCACTTGCAACTTACAAAGTTTTAAAATTCTGAGTGCAATATTAATATAAATATGATAGATAATAATAAACCCCTGCAGAAAATTATATTACAAATTCCCCGTTTTTTCGAGAATGGGGAAATGAGCAAATTTTCTATTAATTAAATTTTAAGGCTCATATGTCGGTATTTGGTATTTATTAGTTAATGTCGTACTTGACCAACACAACGGGCTATTGACGACGGTCCGGGATTAATCCCATAAGGAGAAGATCCTAGGACAACACCTCGTAATTTTGAACCACGGTCAGATGACGAAGCAACACCTGAGCTGGCACCCCACTCTCCAAACTTCCACGCCATCCCAACGTGAGGACTTTCGGCCACGACAGATTTAAGGTGCACCAGCCGCCTCTACACCATACGCTTACAAACATACATGCCCGTACCCGGATTCGAACCAGGTACCTTCCGAAGAACATTATGTTAACCACTTCAATCGCAGAATCTGAACACCGTCTGTAGGATTAATTGGTTGGATCGGAAATTGAATTCGAGGCCACTGGCTTCATCAAAATGGGTCGGTATTTTTCCCATTGAATTGACACCTACAGATTTAACGTGCACCAACCCCGATGCACTCTCTACTTTTGTTTTCCCCCATGTCAAGCGATTGGTGACTCAGATGGTCCGTGTCCAGATTCATGTCAAGCTTGGCCTTTTATATCCCGTTGGGGAAAAAATAAAACCTTTTTTGACCTTTGATATCCGATCAGAAAAGACAAAAATTTGTCAAAGAATTTTTCTAAGGTATGGTTTTCGTTTCTAACAAAACCACATGACATACGCTTTAAACTACGCATACGCACAACTGATTAGTTTAATATTTCAATACGTACTGAAAACTTAATGAAGTGCGGTAATTGTTGGAGTTCGAATGACTTGGTGAAGCGGATGACCAATCGGCTAGAAATGCGATAAAGAATTTGGTTCTTTCTCACAAAAATTTATTATAAATGGATAATTAACCCTTTGAAAATCATACTAAATAAAATAGCTTTTGCAAACAATGAAACTGGATAAAGACGTATATAAATGTAATTTGTATATAACTAAATTAATTTTTTTAAAGAGTGATGAGTACTTGTATAAAATTTATTTTAAAAATTAATAGAATTTACCAGTCTTGTACTAAAAACTTATACAAATTACTTATAAGAAGTGACTAAACCAAAAACTGGTTCTTTAACACTATGCTGCTAGCAGGTGACTAAATTTTTTTAATCTGAATCCCCCAAATCAAAGTGTATAGCTTTTTTTATTTTATTTCTGCGATATACTACCATTTAATTATAAACATTTCAGATAAGAAACAAAATATGTTTCAAGATAAATATGTCACATAATGCATCAAAGGGATATTTGTATATATAGCAGAGTTGACGTCTGTCTGTCCTCTATACAGATCTACACCGTTTGACCAGTCCACTCCAACACTTTCTTCACAACTTTGGGGGTAACGTAGGCAACATATTACCCCAGTTCTATTTGACCTAGGTGTTCAGTGGGATTTAAAAACAATCAGAAATCCTCATGGGAATAACAATTTTATATTATTTTTACGATCACTGAAGAATTCAGACCAACCATATGGTAGGTACACTCATCCTGTAAAAAACATTGGCTATTATATATTAACCCCTATTCTATTTTTCTTAGGTTTGGAGAGGGGTAAAAAACAATTATGTGATCCAAATTAGAACAATATATATATATATATATATATATATATATATATATATATATATATATATATATATATATATATATATTATATATATATATATATATATATATATATATATATATATATATATATATATATATATATGTATATATCTTTATCACAATTCGACCAATTCACAACAAATTTGGTACACTCTTTATTTGACCAACTGTGCTTAACACATGCATATACAGTTGCAGATTTAGGGGGCTATAGCTAAAAGCTACACTGTTTACTATCTAAAATAACTTATTCAATTTGAAACTTCGCACTACTGTGTGATAAACCATTATTGCCTTTGTATTTCTGAAAAGGTGCTACATGTAAAATATAAAGCTACTGAACATACCACCTACTAATAATAATCAGTAAGCTGTCTGGTTCCTAAACCAAATAATATTCTGCCGAGTAGTATGTAATGGGTTAAATGATCAGATGTTCATTAATGCACCACTTACATTATGGTTACCTGAACCAAAAGAAATTCATTATTGATGACATATGAAATGATCACCAAAAACAAACATCATTTAGTTATCAAGAAACATAACAGTTGTTTTGATGAAAAGTTAACAATGTGAATTATAATCATGGTGCAAGGAAATTCTTTACAGGCTCAGGTGAATTGTTTCTGAATTTGTATAAACTTTTACAAGCCATCTTGTAACTAAAGGAAATTTATTATTCATAAATACAATGATACAAAGCTCTGAATTTTTCTTTATCAGGATGCAACTCCATTCTGTTTACCCTTATTCTGAAAGAGAAAAATTAATTATGTATCCTCTTTTGCATAAAAATACAATGATACAAACTTTTCCAACAGAATCCTAAAAACAAGAATTGTTTCTTTTTGCACACTGATTTTTTTAATAATTACACTCAAGTAGTTGCCATGCTTTTCACCTACCTTAATTTTAAGGGCATATCTTGAATAGCTACATCTCGAATTTCCCCATTTAAAACGCTGTCTTGTCTTCTCAACATTTAATGAAACTAATTTATTGCTAGATGGGCAATCAGTAGCTACAGAGTTTAGTTCTATCTGTCTGGTTAAAGTGAGGAGGGCATGAAATTAATCAATCTTCCAGAAGATTTAAAGCTTTACAGATATGATTTTTCTATAATTGAATGGAATATTTGTAATTTTGAGCAGAAGTTGTACCGCAGGGTTCATAAAAATGAAACTTTTCCAACCAATAGAACCCAGATTATTTTCATTTAAAGGTATAAATAAATATTCATTATGAGCAAATTGATCTCCAGCCAATTGAGATAATATTTCATTAGTCTTGTAGATATAATATGTTTCAAAGCACCTGAGGAATTCGTGCCACAAAGAATCATAAAAATCCATCAATAACACTGTCAGGAAAATTTGAGACTCCTCAACCCTGGAATGCTCTGACAAAACAGTGATCCTACCTCCAAGGTTCTTTTTACTGGAAGTTGGAAGGCTATATTGTTATATTGCAAACTAGGAAGTTTAGTGAAAAAAAGTGAACTTGATATCCAAGCCTCATCTAAAGAATGAATATGGAAATAACGTTACACATTTAATAATATTTTATGTACAATATTATAGAGATTAATACCTGCATTGAACAGAACCTTCTGTAACAATTGAAGAAATCAGTTCAACAGCCTTCCTTGGGCTTAGATGGATCACAGGTTGAATTAAACTCTCAGATGAAGAATTTAGATGTAAACTGGGCAGCCTTACCATACTACCTTTCCAAGTGACTGGGATTTGCTATACTACCTTTCCAAATGACTGGGCCTTGCCGTACTACCTTTCCAAATGACTGGGATCTACAAAAAAAAATATTTTGCTTCTTTTGGCAGCAGAAAAACAGCCTGTGGTTTAGAAGATAATTTTTTGTGTTCACTTTCTGAAGAAAAGGTCTCATAGCTTGTTTTTCAAGGGAGAGAGAGAGGTAGTTATCGGTAGATAATATAGCTGAAATCACAATGCACGTCTCTTGAATACAGTTTATTATGTTTTGCAACAGTTCCTCAAATTTTGAGAAGCATTTCTCAAGGCAATCATAGGTGTTATTGGTACCTACATGACCCTTAATCAAGTCACGATTCTTTCTTTTCCGTTACATCCTCAATGGTGATTCCTGGAAAAGCTAGAATATATATTACATTACCATGTCATTGTGATGGTAAATACTGATTTTTCCGTAATGATTTTCGATTACTCCGTATTTGACCATCGAATCCACACCAGTAATTAAAACCTTCATAGTTAAGTTACACTATAATTTTTGGACAATTTACAGGTAGGAAGAGCAATTAAGAGAAGGGCAGAAACTAGTCAAAGAAAACAATCAAAAAAGACTGCAGCACAAATGCAATCACTCAATTTTTAAAATGCAAAATGAACTCATAAAATAATTCAATTAAGAGTAAAAATCACGAAAACGAACAATGGAAACACAACTAAGCGAAAAGTAAACAATATTTGAGAACTGACAAATACAAGAAATACAGATTACACAAAAATTTATATCATAAACAAAATAACTTTTAAAATAACGAAATATTTTGTGAAAAAAGGATAAACGATTCCAGGCAAGCTTCGCGATATCAAGGAGCGTAATCAAATCCACCGACAGGGACTGAGCGACGAGCATCGTGAGCGACTGGCGTGATTTTCCACTACAATGCATTCCAAAATCGAAATTGGCTTAAATCGAATTGGCTCCCATGCCAAAACAGTTTTTGAGCCAAGACCGCAAAATCTATAGCAACCTCCGAAATTCTATAGCAACCTAGTGTGCCCCTAGGCGCTGCATTTTCGCACCCAAAAGAAACTTTCAGCGCCTCAGCGTACAGCGTAAGTGTCCGACAAGTTGACTCTGATTGGCTCCTCATATATATGTTGTATGGTTGTTGTTAGTAGTATTTCTCGCCAACTTATAATAAGGGGAGGCAAAAATGAACTCTTCTTTTAAAGAGCTCCTCTTGGTGAAGCATCGATGGCCAAATGGCTAAAGTCACTTACCATCAGATTGGCGTTAGCGGCGGAGGATGACTTCCCGAGTTCGAACCTAATTGGCGGAAATATTTTTAGATCATCCAAATTATTTTAAAACAATTCCAATTTAATTCCTTTTGATTCTAAATTACTTTTCCTAATTTTTAATACCCTTTTTTTATTTTACCAAACTTCCGTTGATTTTACATAAATAATCTAAAAACCACTCCTGAACTCACTACCAGCTGATATTTTTCCGCCCCTCTGCCGTCCCCTTTGCTTTAGGATGATGGTGTCGTATCCATCCCTGGTTTAGGACCATTCTGATGTAACAAAAAGCATACATAAAACACTAACTTATATAATTATTAACTTATATAATAAAAGGATACAATTTTTGGTTCAAAATGTTAAAACCTTTCGAAAACCGTTCCTATCAGTCAAAGAGATCTGCGCCTAAACGTAGATAAATAGCCAAATGAAACACCTTTACGTCTCAGGCACATGATCATACCAGCCAATCAGAGTCAACTTGTCGGACACTTACGCTGTACGCTGAGGCGCTTGTGCAAAATCCACACCGTGAACCTTTGCATACACTAGCGCCTCAGCGTACAGCGTAAGTGTCCGATAAGTTGACTCTGATTGGCTCCTCATATATATGTTGTATGGTTGTTGTTAGTAGTATTTCTCGCCAACTTATACTCGCCAACTTATACTAAGGGTACTTATACTTTTAAAGAGCCACTTTCCGTGAAGCAACGATGGCCCGATGGCTAAAGTTACCTACCCTCACATTGGCTTCGACAACGAAGGATGACTTTACGAGTTCGAATCCAGCTGGCGGTAAAAATTTTTAGATCCTCGAAATTATTTTTAAAAAATTCCAATTTAATTCGTTTTGAGTCAAAATTACTTTTCCTAATTTTTAATACCCTTTTTATATTTTTCCAAGCTTCCGTTGATTTTATATAAAGAATCTAAGAACCACTCCTGAACTCACTACCAGCTGATATTTTCCCGCCCCTCTGCCGTCCCCTTTGCTTTAGGATGATGGTGTCGTATCCACCCTTGGCTTAGGACCATTCTGATGTAACAAAAAGCATACATAAAACACTAACTTATATAATTATTAACTTATATAATAAAAGGATACAATTTTCGGCTCCCACCTCTACCCACCCATAGCCATGGATCTGAAAAGAAAAGATGAAAGCAGAAAAATTATTCCTTTATTTAAGTTTTAAATTATGACTTATAAAGTAGTTTTCACTTAAAATACATAATTGATACCATTGTTCTAAGTAAAAACCAGGAAAGATGGGACTTGGTGTTGAAAAACACATTTTTTTAATACCATAATAGAAATTCAAGCACTAAAATTGGGTTACCATACCAGAATTACTATTTTAAATATGCATAAATAAATGCCTTATTAAATATGTTTTTTTTTTTTTGCGGTATGAAAAACGACCGCTCTCCACAGTAAAAATAAAGCAAAATGTTAAAACCTTTCGAAAACCGTTCCTATCAGTCAACGAGATCTGCGCCAAAACGTAGATAAATAGCCAAATGAAACACCTTTACGTCTCAGATGGCACATGATCATACCAGCCAATCAGAGTCAACTTGTCGGACACTTACGCTGTACGCTGAGGCGCCTGTTTGCATACAGTGCATAAATAATAATAATTTGTTTAAAAATTAAGAAAAAAGAAAATAAAATTTCACTTGAAAATTTTCTAATATTTCAGTCTGGTTTTCTCCGAACATGTACGCAATTTTGCGTCAATTTCATAATTTTGTCTCTTTAAAAAAAATTTGCCAATAAAAAAACTAAAAAAAAATTGTTTAAAAAAAAAAAAAATTTAATAAAAAAAAAACGCGATTTTTTTCAAAACGTCCGGATTTTTATCAATTTTGAATTGGAGACTTTGCAATGCATAGAAAATTCAAAACAAGAAATCTTTTTTTAATAAGGTAGTTCTTTTTTGTGATCCTAATCCACACAAAAGTTTTTGATGAGAAAAAAAAAATCTAAAAATTCTTCTGCTATCCATAAGTGTGAAAAATTATTTTTTCACAATTTTTCTAGCAATTAGCATTATTTGAGCAACTAAATGGGGATATTCCTGGTTATAGAGCCATATATGGAAAAGCAAAACAAATTGTTTTTATTGTAACGACTTTACAAGAGGAAATTGTTTTTTAAAGAAGTCAAAGCGTATTGCGCTTAAGATTTCAATGCGTTTAAACCAGTATACCGGGAGAAATTTGTTTGTAGATAAGTCACAGCGTATAACGCGCGATCCCCGCCTGCTGGCGAGGACCTTTCACCGTTGGCTTCCATGCGTATAAGTCACCGTATTGGGTGCCCACCCAAGCATAGTCCAGTGTTTGTAATCTAACCAAAAGCTAAACAAAAATCAAACTTACCC
This sequence comes from Metellina segmentata, assembly GCA_947359465.1. Classification (NCBI taxonomy): domain Eukaryota; kingdom Metazoa; phylum Arthropoda; class Arachnida; order Araneae; family Tetragnathidae; genus Metellina; species Metellina segmentata. The sequence continues at coordinate 19,101,732 of OX375883.1, read as the reverse complement.
TCAAAGCCGGGTCCTTGAAATTCTGACTATGGTTAACAGTCATATGCTCGAATCGATAACCCTTGAACTTTTTGTCCTTCGGGTATTGATACCAGCATATGACTTCCAATAGTCAGAAATTTTTGTAGTTCCTTTCAAAATCCAGCTCCGAATTACCTCAGCCAAAACTTTCTGGTTCCTATTTTTCACCTCAACCATAAAACATTTATCCGTCCCTCGTTCAAGTCCTCCAAACACCCATTTACCCTCCAATTTCTTACTCCTGTTATACTTTCTTTTGCCAAACTTTTGTCCATTCTTTCTACATTTCCACTCCTACCTATCACCAGCATCCTTTCTCAATGTTAAAATCATATCATTCTCACATGAAAGACATTTCGCCCTCTTCCTAGTGTTGCAAAGGGTGGAAAAAACCCGGTTTATTCCCGGGAATAAACCCGGTTTTTTGGGAAGTGAATTTTAAAAACTTTCAAGAATTTTGAAGTTTCGGGAATTTTGAAAATTTTTTTAATGTTTTTTGTTTGGAAAATTTTAAACCAATAATTTTTTTAGAAACTGTTTAATAGTTCATAACAGCAACTTCAAACGTGTACTCTTTTGGCGGGCTCTAACATCTGTTTGCATTGACCCTTTCAATTTTAGAAAATTTTCGTCTTAAAGAAATAGAATATCACTTATTCCTAAATTTTGCCACCTTGCAAATTACAAAAATTGAAAGGTAAATATTAATGAGATTTTGTGGATATTACTAGTACTAATAGGCGCATGCGATGACAATATTTTTGAGCTAAATCTTTTTTGTCAATGAGCCATAAGAACAAACTTTTTAAGTGAACCCTTCCCAGGTAGCACAACAACATTGGCCAACATTCTACCAATATTGGCCAATGTTTTGAATGTCTGTGAATGTCGAATGTCGGAATTACGATATCTGTCGATATTGGCAGATATCGTTTAGTTTTATAAAACGAGGAAGACTGTAAATAACGCTTTTAATAACCTTATAATCATGTAGTAATACTGTAAATAATGACACCATGTTGTTTTACCCATATTTTTTATAATTTAAACATTACGCAATTTTTCCCAATGTTGTACCGATATTTGGCGACATTGTGAAAACAATATCCAAAAACCTATGTTAAGCTGATGTTGGCCGATATTTAAATTTTGAGCTGAAGCTATGCTTGGTCACGTGTTCGTTGTTTGGGTTAGACCGCAGCGATTTTTCGCCGAATCTAGTAGTGATGGGGAAAATGACTCTTTTCAGGGATCGGATCGGAACCGCTCACTCACTAAAAAGAGCTAGCTCTTTTTGATGACTCACTGCACCTTTGAGATATATAATAATGTATATAACATATCGAAATGTATACAATATGTTTGGGCCATCGAACATCCCTCGTTGTCACGTGAGCGCATGTGTCCAGACGAAGAGGCGCCAAGCGTGCTTGAAACACCCACGCACACAACACTTGAAACACTCACTCATCCAGCAATTGCACAGTTTACCTCTAAAATCAACTAAAGGAGGGAGACGGGGCACGAGGACGATAGGCATTGCAGCATAGGGCTGCTAAGCTGTAAAATTTAATTGCTATGGCATAAGATGGCCCAAAACCATGTCAATTCAAAAACTTTGAAATTGTCCATAAAGAATAAATTACTTTGAGGACACTTCTACTTTTGTAATTCCCGTCATGAACCCGTTGAGATTACAGAAGTAGCAATTAAAATATCCAAACACGTTAAAAATCTCATTTTTGACCAAGAATTCTAAAAAAGTTTTCGATTTTATTGGATAGAGTATTTATTTGACTTTCCAAAACATATTTAATTTGTTTCTCTGTTAATTACTTGAAGAAGTATTAAGATTTTAATCAAGGCGGGAAAACAAGAAGTAAGAATGGAAAACACTGGAAATGGCCATTAAAAGGCCAAAAACATGGCAAAATCTAAATTTAAACCTTACTTTTTTTTTGCAAACATAATTTTAGAAAGTTTTTCAAATATTTAAATGGTTTCTCTTTTGGAAATGGAGTGAACTTTTTTAAAGAGAAGGAAGAACAAAATTGTTTACACAAAGAGCAAACGCAAGGGTGCAAGCGATGCACTTGAAACTACCTTTAACTCCAAATTAATATTTTTGCATTATTTCCTCACTTCAAATGTTATAATACAAAAACTTATAACTGGATTCTAGTAAACTTTTGAGAGTTTGTTATTTATAATGTTGTCAAGTGAATGAACTAGAATAATTATGCTGAGTTCAAAAGTTTCTAAATTATTACTATTTATTTAAGAAATAGGACTGTAGAACTATAAAAAATCTTCTATTCATTTTTCAATCACTTGTAAAATTGTTGTTTATTTAAATATCCTTTTATTCTAGTTCATTCCCTAGAAATATGCATGTAGTTTATTTTGGTAGCATTATTTTTTAAATTGGTTGAATAGATTTTCATGTAGCACATTTGAAGTTTTTGACACATTTCTTTAAAATTTCATACATAATTATCATATTTTTACAAAATTATTAAAAATACTTTTAATATATATAGCCTATTGCTAGTGTTTAAAACACAAAACATAAAAATATCATTAAAATGTTTCTATACCACATTTAAAAAAAGTGTCTTGGACGTGTTATTAAGATTTTTAACTATTTATTTTAAGATATAGGTACATAATACCCTCGAATACTCGTTGTCCTAAAGATTTTCAAAATCTAAGTCCCCTCCCTGTCTTTTAATAAAATATTTTCAAAATGCCTTGTTTTGTGAAGGCAATGCAATAAAAACGAGTTACGTTTAATTTAATTTTGTGTAGCTTTATTAAAATGATATCACTCCCGAGAAATCAAGGTTTTATTATAATTATTATATTAATGTTAAGTGAATAACATAATAACTGTTAGAATATGTTTTAATAACAACCTTAAGACTAGTTTTAATTAGTGCTAAAAGGCGTGATATGACTTAAGCCGTAAAAACACCCTTTCAATCTAAAATTGAATTAAATTTAAAAAAATAACATTTATGATAATACATAGATATTTAAAATTTTGAAACTTCAAAAAAGTAACAAAAAGCTAGGGAGCGCAAAAGAACGAATGCGGAATTGACTCTTCGAGAGCGATAGTTATCGAAAAGAGCCAAAGAGTTAAATCTCAAAAGAATCAACTCCCAAAAGAATCAGTGAGCGCAAACGATCGAATGCGGAAATGATTCTTCGAAAGAGCCAAATCTCGTAAAGAATCAACTCCGAAAAGAATCAACTCTCAAAAGAATCAACTCCCAAAGAATCAACTCCCAAAAGAATCACTGAGCTGGTGATCGCATGCGGAAATGACTCTTCGAGAGTGGAAGCGCTGATTGGTTAAAAAAGAGTTACCGCTCTTCAGCCCTGATTGGTTAAAAAAGAGCTACAGCTCTTTTTTGACGAATCAGCGCTCGCTCACTCCGTCAAGAGAGTCGACTCTTTGAGTCAGCTCCTGAGCGGATCGCCCATCTCTAGAATTCTAGAATCTAGCAGTGAATAAGAGCAGTCATCCCTAAAAGTGCAAGTCCTATAAGGTAAGGATATTTCTGTACATTATTTTGTAATGTTAATAATATTTAAATACGAATAATTAAACATATTTACTTGTTTCATTGATAAAGTTTTAGCCCGTGTTTGTAGTTTGTTACATTGTCAGTATACTATTTTTTGATGTGCAAATATTCATCGTTTACTGTATCAAATTCTCAAGTTACATTCGATTTTGTGGAATGCTATTTCCATCTTTTATTGTTATAGATTATTTTGTTTTGGAAAGTAAGTTATCAGTATGTCAGTAGAGTTCTGTTTGCATTAATTATTAATATTAGTGGGACATTTTCAAAGTAGGTTTAAATATATTGTTCAAGCATAACATAACATATAAAAATTTAACTGATTTTTGTTTTATATAAAGACTATACCAAATGTTTCTAACATAAAAAAAAATCAATAAATAAATTTGAGATGTGAAGCTTTAAAATTGTGACCATGGGTAAAACTGCTTGTTCTTTTCAAGTTTTGTGTGATTTGATTAATTTCATTAAAAAAAAAACTTACTTCAAAAGGTGAAGTATTGTGAATATTATTCATTCTAAAAAATTAGTTTACACCAAATTTTTCTTCTAAAAATTAATAATTCAGAAATTTGAGTGTACCAAATGTATGCTTTTTGTCCTAACTTTTTATCATTTAAGATTTATAACTATACAAAAAATTTGCAGCTTATATTCAGTGATAAAACAAAACTATACATAATTTTACTAGCTATTTCTTTCTTTTTAAAGAACATCAGTATGGCATCACTACGACTGGTTTTTGTCTTTATTCTCCATAGGGAAATGAAGATCTATGCACTACATGTTAAGACTGTTTTGAATGGTGAACTCGATGAAATCTTATTTAGGGTACAACCCATGGGCTACAACAACAACAATAGTCGTGTTTGCAAATTTTTAAAAAGTCTTTAAAAACTGAAACAGGCACAGTGACAGTGGTACACAGGGGTTGACGAGCAGGGGCGGAGCCCCCTAGTAGTGCTGTATGTTGATGACCTACTGATTGCTGGTTCCTATGAATCAGTGGTCATGGTGGTGATACAACTTCTAAGTGATGAGTTCGAAATGTCCAGGCTTAAGTTGTGAAAGATTTTCTGGGCATATGTATTAAGTTTTCTCAGCAACAACTTTGCTTAGAGGAAAAGGCCTATGTTGAGAAAATTTTAAATAAACTTAAAATGACTCGGTGTAAACCAGCCGACACTCCTCTAGTGCCTAAAGCGACACCATCGTGTTTCGTGCAAGATGAAACTTTCCATGGACCCAATCAGGAATTTGTAGGTGCATTATTGTACCTATCCATGACAACACATCCAAATATTTTATATTCTGTGATAATTTATATTACTGTCTGAGCCAAATTCAAGAGCAGCCAATAGAAGCTGCCTGGAGGAAGAAATTTTGGCTTTGGCTAAAGCTATGCAGGATGTATTTGTGCTACACAACATTAATTAAGCGCATATTTAAAGCAATAATCAATAAAAAAAATTGTTTTTATTTGCAATTCATTCTGTCATTTTTCAATATTTTTGGTGAAATAAATTTTTACAATATTGGTTATAGTATATGCAAAAGACCTAGGGATAGATTTTTAAAATTTTATTTACGAGTTTTCATTAAAAAAAATATTTTACTCGATATGTGTTAAATTTCTATAAAAATGTCACATTTTTTGTTTATTAATTTTTATAAATTTTTCTGAGCTTGCAAAAAGTTCTCCCTGTGTCTATCAAATAGTTATTCAAGACCTAAAAAATGTAAACAGTTTAACTCTATTTATCAAAAAGCCTGAGTACTTTGAACTTTGGCAAAATTGCAAAAAACTGATTTTGAGATAATTGCATTTTAAGTACAAAATACAACAAAAGTTAACTTATTTTTTGCTAGTGTTATTTTATTTTAGTAATTTCTATTACATTAAGACATTTATCAAAACAAGAGTTTTTACAGTAAGCTGATATATATATTATATATATATATATATTTTTTTTAAAGCAAGTTTTAACTCTGATGACAACTGAGTAATTTGTGATAATTCACTGAAAATTATTAATTTCTTGTTAAATGACCTGAAAAAGAATATTTTATTGGATCAGTACTATTTTAAAATAAACCACCACTGAAAAACTGCACCTTCTCTTTTTCTACAGCTATTTTTGTTTTGTAAACAAGCCTTTTTTTTTTATATTGATACACATGCGACAAAATTTTGTGCTTCAGTCAGTCATTAAGGCCATATTAAATGAAAATAATTGTTCCAGATTAAAACACTTCAAATTGAAGTATGCTCATGATATTGTAAAATTATTAAACATTTATATTGTATATGTTGCAACTGAATACCAAATTGCTGATTTGCTTACAAAATCTTAACATAAACCTAGACTGAACTAAGACAAAAATGTATGTTAATGTTATTAAGGGAGGGTGTTGAGATTAATTACTAACTGTAACTCATCTTTGCTTAGCAATCGGGTAACACTTGTTCTAATTGTCTACTTCTGTTGTGTCACAGGTTGCTGTTTGTGTTCTTATTCATGATTTGTTATGACTTTATCTGTCATAGTTGTTTGGAAAAGCATTCGCTGGTGCGGCAGTTTGAGATGGCAAAAGAATTCACCCATCGGATAATCTGACTTGTTGAAGGGGTGACTCCGAAGAATGTACCTGATTGTAATGTTTGACAGTTCCCAGGGTTTAATCTGTCTTAAGAATAAAAAAATTTATTTTATTGTGATTTGTGACTTTTTTTTGAAACTTATGGAAAATTCTATTTAAATGAAATTTGTAAAAACTGTTCATTTTTCTGCCAATTTGCAATGTGCTCTTTTTTTTTCTTATTTAACATTTCTGACAATATTGATTTTTTAACAGAAGGTTCGGGAAGTATTCCATTTTGAGATTAAATCAAAATTATATAAATCTGAATCAGTTCTTTGAATTACATACCATGCAACTGTTTATCAAGTTGTATTGTAATACAAGCATCAACTTGATGTTTGTATTTATTTTACTGGTTTGAGATATAGTTTATACAATTGGCAATAATGAGTTTTAATAGCCTTAGATTTCTACAAAAGAAATAGAACAATAATTTAAAATATGCACTTAATAAAATAAAATAAAATATCAGCTGCTATATCAGCAGCTTAGCTAAAATTTTTACTGGAATATTTTTCTAAAACAATTTTCTGAATTGAAATCACAAAAATGGTACCTGTACGTGTTTTATGTTTGAAATTTTTTTTCAAGCTACCAAGGAGTAAATTTAAAGGGGAAAATGGATTTTAGAATGTCTGATTTGATAATGGATGCCTGTTTAGGTTTTAAAAAGCCAAGTTGCCCACAATTTTCTTTCATGTACTATACAATACAACAGTTACACAAATTGTAATAAAGACATATTTTTAACAATTTAATATTATATGTTCTCTTTAATGTTCTAAAATATTGTATTATATAAATATTTTTTTAATGATTAATATTTTTTAAATTTTACAAAGTTTAAGATGGTTTTAATCTTGTGTACCCTCTAAAAAAACAATCACATGCCATAAGAAGAAAATTTAATTAAAATATCCCAATATCATGTAGCAGATATTGAATAATGTTGGAAAAAAAACATCGAGAAGTATCTTAAAAGCTAATATTGAGCAATGATAAAAAACGAACATTGAATGTCAAGAAAACAATATCTATCAATGTCGTAAAACGACATTGGGGCGATGTCGCCAGAGGGGGGTCATTTTTACGTTGGCCAATGTCGGAAAACGATATTGAGCAATGTCGGAAAACAATATCTATCAATGTCGGAAAACGACATTGGGGCGATGGCATTTTTACGTTGGCCAATGTCGTAAAACGATATTGGGGCGACGTCGCCAGGGGGGGTACATTTTTACGTTGGCCAATATCGACGGCAATATTGGCCAATATTTTTTCTCGATATTGGCCGACATATATGTGCTACCTGGGATCTAGAAGCTAACACCTTAACCACTATATCGGTTGGCCGGCTACGTCACACGGTAGCAACAAAATATGTAATCGGTGATTGTCCGGGTAATTTTAGTTAACGTCGTACTAGAGCAACACAACGGGCTATTGACGACGGTCCGAGATCAGTCCCTTAAGGGAAAGATCCGAGGACAACACTTCGTAATTTTGAACCACGGTCAGATGACGAAGCAGCACCTGAGCTAGCACCCCACTCTCCAAACTTCCACACCAACCCAGTGATTGTCCGGGATAAACCCCCGGAGGGAACGATCGAATCGAGGACAACACCAAGTAATTTAGAACCAGTCAGATGACAAGGTCACATATGAGCTGGCATTCGCACTCTCCAAATTTCCGCAACACGCCAACATGAGGACATTTGAGTCCAAGAAAGATTTAATGTGCATCATCCTTTTTTGTTGGTCTCGATCAGCCCATAGGATCAGCCCCGCTTTATATGACAGTCTTTGATTGGATTCGAACTCACAACTCTCCGGCTGATATTTCTCTACTCTTCCAACTGAGCTACCGCAGCCCCGAATTGACTTAATGAACAAATGCAATTCTGATATTAACTATGAATTTTACCATTACCATTACAATAAAATCATCTCTGTTCGTTTGCTTTCTCATCCATTCCAAGATTAGGAAACTAAAACACTATCAAATGCAGTTTTAATTCCAGAATAGAGTCTACATGCACAGTTTAAAAATAGTCCATTTTCGAACTTAAAAAGGACGTTTGGGTCCTTGAACAGAATAGATGGAGGAAACGGAAGTTTTTCCGTTATTACTGGGGATCTGTTGTAGGGATTCGTTATTTATGTTCCAGATGTTTTGCTATGTGGGTTTTAAGAGAGTTAATTTTTAGATCGTGTCTTATATTTCGGTATTTCGCTAAAACCATCTGGCTCTGGAGATGGTTCTCTGAGGGTCAGGCACGTGCCAACAGGGGGGGGGCGGGGGGGTTTTGGTCCCTCCTGTCACTGAGGAGAAGGGGCGAAAGCCATATTTAGCCCCTCCACACCATCAAGGAACATTATTAACATTTTAACTTCAAAAGTAACATTAAACAGCACCGTTGAATCAAATTTGGACTAATTTCATTTCCTGTCAATAGATGCAGGCCCAGATCTAGAGGAGTGCAAACGGCATTTGCTCTGGACAGCCGATTTCGTGGGTGAGGCGCAAAATTAGTGAGAAAAAAATGTATAATGTATGAAAACAAATAAAAATTATAGTACATGAAGATTTTCGTACATTGTCAACACTTTGCATGTACTCAAGATAGTTGGGTGACCCTTCGACGACATTGACAAATTACTGCAAACCATTTAATTAAAACAAAACAACTATCGCAGTCATTTCCGTAGTACATCTCTACACACACATGCCTCAATATCCATAAACATAAAAAACTTTTTACGAAGGTTTTATCAGAAAGGTTTATGACTTTTCTCCAGCGCGTTGTTGAATAGATTTATTTAAAATTGTTTAAATGATAGTTTTGGACATTTTTTTGTAAAAAAAATGCATATATATATATATATATATATATATATATATACAGAGAGAGAGAGAAAGAAGCACAGAGGGGGCAGCGCACATTATGAGAGCTTCGATATATTCCCCGAAATGGGTAATAAATGAAGGGTCAAGGGGCAACACAAAATTAGATTTTGAAAATAACGAATTTGAAAGTTTTCTAACACGTAAATGTATGAAAAGTTTATCAAGAAACTTCGAACAAATTTTATTTGTGTAGTAAAAGTTTATATTTAACTAAAAGGGAAAAAAAATTGTTTCAAAGATCCAAAGTACCAAAAGATAAAATTCTTCCTCTGAATATGTGAAGATAGGTGGCCCAGCACATACCGATACTTTATCACTGTTTTACGGCTTTAAAGTGGTTCTACCCCCAAAATGAATGCACGTGGTGCTCGCACTTGAATGCTACGAGATGATTATCTCATTTTCGAATCCTTTAAATGCATTGTAGGGCTCGACCAAGTCTTTGACGGCATGTCTTAAGAAAAGCGATTTATTTTTATGACCGACTGACGGATTGTATGTTAGAGTTTTATTGCCCTAGGTCCCAAACTGGACAAGTAGAGCCTGACCAACTGACGGAAATATCGTTTGAAGATAAGGGCATTCCGGAAATCGCAATAAATCTGCCATTGCTTATTTTGATGATTTACAATATAGGGTCTTTTAAATTGTCGGCTTTCTTATTTGAAGTAAATACAAGAAAACTGCCTGCAAGTGAACTGTTCTGAATTTTTGCCCGATGGATTATTTAGTCTTACGGATTTCCTTGACGAGTGAGGTTCCGAGAATAATGTTTTGAAAGTGAACACATGAATTTGTGAAGTAATTAAGTGACGGAAACGTGAGAACAGTGCATTGTTAAAACTTGTTGCTTTGCAAACCAACACTCCTGTCGTAAGTGATTTCGCTTTTTCTTACTTTAACCATTAATGCACCTTAAACTGATAGCCGCATCAGTAAATAAAAACATCTCCATTTTGTTCCCAGTACAATTTTGAATAAACCATGTTAATCTCGTAATATTCTGATCTGTACTCAATCGACAAACCATCTTGAGAACCGAGTGAAAAAACCCAGTTTTCAATCCTGCGACAGCGGCGGTGGTAACTCTTTTTAATATAGAGAGATTCTTAAATATTTCTAACTTAAAACAACAGTAATACCCAATTATTGAAAAACGGGTTTCCAATAAAAATACCTATTCCAAGTTGTAGTTAACAAAAACATTCTTATTTTCATATAAGTAGTATGAACAAAATTTGCGGTCGCTAAGCAGTAAAAATTAATTTTTGATGAATGTTAGACAATAATAAATCTAATAAATTGGCTACCTGAACCATTATATTCCAAACTTTCGTCCGATATATGAGCCGCCGACCAACCGGTATAGTGGTTAAGGTGTTAGCATCTAGATCGGAAGGTTCCAGGTTCGAATCCGGGACGGGGCATGGATGTTTGTAAGCGTATGGCGTAGAGGCGGCTGGTGCACCTTAAATCTGTCGACCTCACGTTGGGTTGGTGTGAAAGTTTGGAGAGTGGGGGTGCTAGCTCAGGTGTTGTTTCGTCATCTGACCGTGGTTCAAAATTACGAAATGTTGTCCTCGGATCTTTTCCTTAAAGGATTAATCCCGGACCGTCGTCAATAGCCCGTTGTGTTGCTCAAATACGATATTAACTAATAATTACCAATTACCGACATATGAGCCTTAAAATTTAATTAATAGAAAATTTCCTCATTCTCGAAAAAACGAGGAATTTTCAATATAATTTTCCGCAGGGGTTTATTATTATCTATCATATTTATATTAATATTGCACTTAGAATTTTAAAACTTTGCCTATGTAAGTTGCAATTGGTGAAAAAAGTTTTTCCAAATTAAAAATCATCAAAAATTATTTCAGATCCACAATCACTCTACATAGACTAAGTAGATTGACTATAACTATCGAAAATGAGTTTTCTGATAAATTCTGTTTTAAAGAACAAGATTATGCAGAGTAAAAGGTCAAAGGAAAATTTTTCGATTAAAAATGGAATTTTTTATTATTGTCAATTGTGCTTTTTTAAACCAAATTTTCAAATACATTTTATATTTTAATTATTGTTATTAGCTTTTAAAATTAATGTTTATCTTATTTCATTGGTTTTTAAAAATATTGCCTACTGTGCTTCATTGAAACCAAATTTTTAAATATAGATTCTCTTTAAAAAAATTATGAGCACTCATAGGCGGCAGAGTCAGAATCGAGATATTTTTTACCCATGTGCTTCAAGCAAATCAAATATAAATCTAAAAAGTTCAGAAAAATCGAGACGTTTACGAAAAAATCGACGTTTTAATTTCTAATTTAAATGTATTGTAAGTTTTAAAATTCCCCTTAAAGTCATTTTATAAATATTGTATTCAGAAAGAAAATATGATTTTTTAAAATCAAGTGTTAATTGATGAATATCTTTTTATGTAAATTAATTAACTGTTTATAATTTATTATTAATAATTAATCAATATTAATATAATTAATTTATTCTTCCCATTTTTTACAGGGGTACTTTCGGTAGGACCCCCCCCCCCAATTCAACAACCCTAGTTAAGCCTATGCTCGCCCCCCCTCTATTCAAAACGTTGGCACGTCCCTGCTGAGGGTAGTAGATTGGAGGATTTGAAGAGTGTTGTTATTTGTAAAACCTCATATTTGGCTTGCGTAGGCGATGAATTTCTTCGCACGGAGTTGTATGGGATGTATGAACTTTCGTAACTTTAAAACCTTTTCATTCTTAAACGGATATTTACTGAATAGCATGGAATTTTCTTGCCTTTCAGATTAAATTGGATGATTAAGGTTCCAATGTTGTATGAAAACATGAACAAACAAAAAACATGTTTATTCACTATGTTTTGCGAAAATAGTACTTACGATCAGTGGCGGATCAAGTCCCCAAATGGGGGCCCCAAGCGGTAAAAATTTCGGGGCCCTCAAACTCAAGTTTAAAAAAAAAAGTTTCCAGAAAACTCTCATTAAGTTATTAACAAAAAAAGAAGAGTAATCAAAACTGTCATACCATAACACATTAAATAAATTCTTTAAAAAACATATTTTTAACAAAAATTTCCGTCTTGCGTTATTTTTTGCAAATTCATCAATTATTTTGGCAGTGTGAATTCCGTTTAAAAATTCTCGCTCTAAATACAGAATGGTCAAATTATTTAATCTTTCTTCTCCCATAGTACTTTTTAAATAATCTCTCTTTAAATAGCTCTAGGAACAAAAACCGCACTTCGGCTTTGTTCTTTAATACGTTCTTGCAAACCTGAGTACTTCCCTGACATATTCGAAGTATTATCAAATGATTGTCCTCGACAGTTTTCAATATCTACTCCTAATTTCATTAGGGTTTGCAAAACTTCATGTTCCAAATAGGAAGACGGCTGTTTATCTATGGGTAATGGTAATTTTTAGTTAACGTCGTACTAGAGCAACACAACGGGCTATTGACGACGGTCCGGGATCAGTCCCTTAAGGGAAAGAATCGAGGACAACACCTCGTAATTTTGAACCACGGTCAGATGACGAAGCAACACCTGAGCTGGCACCCCACTCTCCAAACTTCCACGCCAACCCAACGTGAGGACTTTCGGCCACGACAGATTTAAGGTGCACCAGCCGCCTCTACACCATACATTTACAAACATCCATGCCCGGACCCGGATTCGAACCAGGAACCTTCCGATCTAGAGGCTAACACCTTAACCACTATACCGGTTGGTCGGCGGTTTGTTTATCTATGGGAATGAAAATTCTACAAATCTTTCCTTTATATTACCACAAGATGAAACACATCTTATCACAAAAGTTAGTTGATCGCATGCGAAACATCGTAAGTGGAGTCAACAATTATACTATAACAAGTCGCATATTTGATTTCTTCAATTATTTCACCTCTTACTTGCTTACAAATAAGACCTACAAATTCGTCAGAGATATTATGATATAATTAATTTCCTTTTGTTGGCATATTTTTGTAGATGTAACTCCTCGTATTCGCTCCCAAGCAGGTTAAATAATTTCCATTCCTATCTTTGTTTTCATCGTGACCCCTACATCCTATTCCTAAGCGACTCAATCATTTTATTCTTGACTATGGCCAGCACGGCCGTGACAGTTCTTTTCGTGGGGTCAGGTTGGACCACTGCTCGCTAAACCCCAGTGTTTGCTACCAATTCTCATTTGGTGTGCGAACCAAATCTAATGGGAATTCGTAACCGATCGGATAACAGCCCTCCGTGGTTCGGCCGTAGTTTTGGAAATGGAAATTCGTAGACTATTGGAATGAAATCCCTGCGAATTCCAATTTGATTTACTTTACAAACCTAATTATGATTAGTTTGAACTATAATTTGCTTCGCAAACCAACACCACGAGTAAAGTCGTCATTGTCAAATGCGGCCAAATTCCAATTGCGAAGAGATCCAATCGGTGTGACGTCATAATCTCTTGCGAAAATATAAATATTTAATTGGAAAATTATTTATTAAAAGAAAATCAAATGCAAGGTATCGATCTGGTGTAAAATGTTCCGCATATTTCAAGTCCGTTGAAATTCTCAATCTATCTTTAACGATCCCGATTTTACAAAAAAGAACTAAACAATGCCAGTCAAAATGTTTTTTATTTGTTTTGCAGAGCGCAGGAAATGAAATCTGTGATTTCTCGAATCAAACGAAGGTCATTCTGCGCAACGGCGTTCCTATTGGAAAAAATATAAAAATTTCAATTTAAAAATTATTTATTTAAAGAAAATCATATTTTTAGGTATTGATCTGATGTGAAATTTTACGCAGATTTCAAATACGGTGAAATTTTTATTTATCTTCAACGATCTAGAAGATAGAAAAAAGAATTCAGTTAAAACTTAATATTTTTTTTAGTCTGCTGACAAATTGTTTCTCTGCAAAATCGAATAGAAACGGCAAAAAATGAATTTAGAATGTGCGATCTTTTATGCTGTTGCCATTCCAAAGAAAACAATAATAATTAAATTTCCATTAAATTCATTTTAAAATGTTCTAGATTGAATTTTAAAATTCAGCACGACCCCAAAATTGCAAACAATTCGGACTACATGTGTGCCAAATCCCATTACTGTAAGTGGCATAGTTTCTGGACTTTGTTAACAGAAGGAAGAAAGGAAAACTGACTAACACTTCCATTTATAATAGTAGATATATAATTCTTTTCAACACATCTCTCCAGTAACATACTTCTTTTCCTGTAATAGTTGAGTATAAATTCTATTGAATTTTGTTGATCCTTTATACATGGTACACACAGGGGGCTGACGTATGATATTCTTTTGAAATTTCAATGTCCTATAAAATAACAGTAAGAAATTTTGAAAACGATTTATTAATTTAGACATTGATGTTGAGTTAAATTTGCAACGGTAGTAGTATACACTCTTAAAATATCAATAAAGTTCTCTTTTTCATAGTTCCCTTTGATTTCTTTCTGTAAAAATGTTCTTAAGAAAGTACTCTGTAATACACTTCATCTCTGTCTCTTTATACACTGATTTCAAATTCTCTATATTCCCGATATTTTTTGGTTTGTTATTAAGAATATGCGCAGTTATATTATCTGTTAGTTGGTCATAAAGCAGGATCATTTATTACTTCGATGCGTTTTTCTGGACTATCTCTATCTTCTGCGTTTTCGCGGTCCCTTTCACCAGGTCACAACTTTCCTCGAGCCCTATTGAAAAGACATTTTAAGACCTCGGGGCCCCTTTGATATTCCGGGGCTCTACGCAGCCGCTTACCGCTTAGTCCGCTTACCGCTTAATCCGCCTCTGCTTACGATGGACATGAAGCAAGATGAAGATTTTTTTTGCTTCGCAAACATTTAAAAATTCGAAAAAATATTGTGCTAAGTATTTCTTCAGTTTTTATTAAATCACATCCATCATAAAACCATAATAGTAATTAAAAATGTGATTAGTAGGAGCTAAATTCATCCTTCAATACAATTTATTTAAAAAAAATTTACTTAGTCATACCAAAAGCCTTATTATAACCCAAAAATAGTATTTCTTAAATATCAATTATTAAATTAGAGATGGCTAATGTATAGATTGCTTTCGTTTCTCATGCCGGCTTTCACTAGAAACTTCATACCGAGTCCACGTGAAGGCATTTAAGGCGTCACATAGTGACATCATAGACGACAGTTTATAACCAACGAATAGGCCGGCTTAAAATTTCCCCATGTCTTCTACTCCTGTAAAGGTTGTTAATATGCTGCCCTGATAGAAGAGTTGCAGATTACAAATACAAATACAAATATTGACGACCAGCTACAGGCTCAAGCCCAACAAGGCTGGTCCTTTGTTTATGAATTCTCCAATTCCCACTGACTATCCAATTGTGTCTTAAATTCGTACACTCCCTTTGAATGAACTATATTTTCTGGCAACGCGTTCCAACTGTCTATTAGTTTTTCCTTAAATCCCGATTAAAATGTGTCTTATTCAATTTATACCCATGACCCCTTGTTCTGTTATCCCTATTGAAATTTAAGCCCTCTGTGTCCCCTTGTTTTACAAACTTGAAAAGCTGAATCAAATCCCCCCTCCTTCTTCTTCTTTCCAGTGTATACATGTTTAGCTTACTTAAACGTTCATTATAGTCGAAATTTGCTAGCCCCTTTATTATTTTTGTAGCTCTGTGGTGAACCCTTTCAATTGATTGTATGTCCTTTCTCATATATGGAGCCCAGAATTGTACAGCATATTCTAGATGTGGTCTTACTAAACCCTTATATAACGGCAAGATTATATTCTTATCCCTTGAAGTTACAGTCTTTTTAATATACCCCAATAACCTATTAGCCTTTTTACCCGCAGCTGAACATGGATGACCCTTTTTAAAATCCCTGTGAATTATCACCCCAAGATCCTTGACTGTTTCTCCCTCCTTTACCTTTACTCCCTGCAGCCTGTACTCGGCTCCACTGTTCGTGTAACCCATATGCAGAACTTGACATTTCCCTAAATTAAATGACATACCCCATTTTACAGCCCATTCGGATATCTTATCAAAATCCCCTTGTAAATTTTCTATCTGTAACTTAGTATCCACTGTCCCCCATATTTTTAAGTCATCTGCAAATATACTGATTCTATTCTTGATCCCCTGACCTATATCATCTATGAAAATTATAAATAAAATTGGTCCCAAAACTGATCCCTGAGGCACCCCACTTATAACTTCTGTCCACTGTGAATAATTTCCTTTTACCTGCACTCTCTGCTTTCTACATAATAACCAATTCTTTATCCATATTAATGTTTTTCCCTGAATCCCCAGCCTTTCCAATTTAAACAGTAATGCCTCATGAGGTACTTTATCAAAAGCCTTTTGAAAATCTATGTACATGATATCCACACTGCTCTTATTATCCAGCTCCTCAGTAATTTTTTCGTAGAACTTCAAAAGGTTTGTATGTAGGATCTGCCATTCCTGAACCCATATTGATTCTCTGATAACAGTCCCCCCTCCTCCAAGTATAACATTATATGCTTTTTTAACAGAGATTCAAATATTTTGCAAATTACTGATGTTAGACTTACTGGTCTATAGTTGCCCGGATCACTTTGTATTCCCTTTTTGAAAATTGGAGTTATGTTGGCCAACTTCCAATCCATTGGTACCCAACCTGTGCTATATGTTGAATTAAATATCGTGTGAATTACTTCCCCCAGTTCTTCCGCGCATTCCACTAGTACTCTCGGATAAATATCGTCTGGCCCTGGTGCTTTAGATGGCCTAATTCTTTTCAACTGATGTACTATTTCTTCCCTGGTGAATTTGCATTCTTTAATTATACCCCCTGCAAAGGCTCCATCCTTGGGATCCTTTTTTAAATTATAGTTACCATTGAAAAACCCCAGAAAAAAGTCATTTAACACGTTTGCCATTGCCACCTCGTCTTGAATTAATTCACCTCCCTTCCCCTCCAACAGGCCCAGTGTAGTTCTAAATTTATTTTTACCACTTGCATATGCAAAAAATTCTTTTGGGTTTATATTTATTTCCCTTGCTAATTTTTCCTCCAAGGACACCTTTTGCTTCCGACTAATAGTTTTAAACTCCTTTCTGGCTTTCTGATATGCCTCCTTGTCTCTGTCGTTATTAGGGAAAGTTGGGAGTCTGAATCCAAGCAAAGGTCATCGTGTAAAAAAGTGATTTTAGCACGTTAAATCTATCGTCGTCTTATATGTCCTCACGTATGCATGATGTGGAAGTTTGTACAGTTGGGTGCCAGCTCGGGTGTGACCTTGTCATCTGACTCTGTTTCAAAATTACGTGGTGTTGTACTCGGTAATTGGTAATTTCAGTTAACGTCGTACTAGAGCAACACAACGGGCTATTGACGACGGTCCGGGATCAGTCCCTTAAGGGAAAGATTCGAGGACAACACTTCGTAATTTTGAACCACGGTCAGATGACGAAACAACACCTGAGCTTGCACCCCACTCTCCAAACTTCCACGCTAGGTGTTGTACTCGGATATTTCCCATTTGGATTAATCCAGGTCCGTCGTCAATAGCCCGTTGTGTTGCTATAGTATGACATTAATTAAAAAATACCAAAAATACGAAATACCAGTGGTGCGTGAAATAAATCCAACAAAAAATAGTTCGATCCACGTTTAGCAGATCGATTCAAAGTATCGAGAATCGGGGGATGAGAATGTTTTGGTTTGCTTTTGCGGCAATCTGATGTTTTGTTTCGGAATTGTTTGAATTGGAAAGATTTTATTTGCGTTTATTTTAGTAAATTGTGGGGAATTGTCTATTCCGAACTTTTTTAGTCCCTTTAGCAGTGGGAATTCTTACAGTCATTAACATACAAGAAACTACTTGCATTACAGAATGGTTAAAAACAGCGAAGGAAAAAAGAGTATTAAGAGCGAAGAAAAGAAAGATACAGAATCCGAACGATTTTTAGTAAGTTATGAATTGTCTTTTGTTAAAACCGTGATAAAAATTGACCAAGTTTGAAAATTGACATCGTTTTGTGCTTGTTGGATCAAAATCCGATTGTTTTCAGCACATTGGATGGAACACATTTTAGGGGAATCCCCTGTTCCACGTGATGGGCGAATATTCAGATGGCATATTAAAATCGTTAGTTGCAAATAATTTTTCTCATGAGTTCAGACGATTGCTTCAAGTAATTTCCCTTATGCTATGAACGGTACACGATTGCATTTGAAGCATATAAAAAACAAGAGTTGCGAGGAAACAATCTGCCTATTTTAAAGAACAAAAATAAATTTTTGATCATCAAAGAGCGCATTAAGCCGGACTCGGATTTTTCTAATCTCAAAAATGTCGTTCTTAACTTTTAATTGAAATAAATTACCGAAAAGAGTTCTTTCATTTTAGCCAGTTAACAACTCGTTCGATACGTGATCTTTTATTTATTTCTACTAAAGGTAGAAAATTTTCCCACCAGTAAACTACATTTTGTACAATAGAGTTCCGTTTTTTGTATTTTTCGGCCCTCTCATCGTTGTAATAAAAATATAGATTTTGTCTCGTTTTTAACAAAACTTTAAAACTGTTCAAATAATTTTTTTTTCATTTGCTTTAATCGTACATCAAGATTAAGGATACTAGCAGTGCCGTAACTAGCCATTCCTGTGCAAGAATTTGCATTTAGGCTCCACTGTATTTTTTAATTAGGCAGTATATCAGCAAATTCCTTATTACATCATAATTGATATTTTTAATGATAGGTTCTTTTGAAATAATAGAACGATTGGATAATCATTCTTGTCCAATAGTTGATCTTAAATAATTTTTTCTTATTTTCAACTTGCTAAAACGAAGCAATAGAAACTGAAAGAGTTAGAAATATTCGAAGAGCAATATTGATATTTGGGTAAGACTCAATTGAACCAAAATCATGAAGAGCCTGTAGAATATTAAGCGGAGATGCATTTTCTATATTTTGTATAAGAGTCGTTACTCGAAACTTAAAACTTTCGATTTCAAATGTGAATTTGTACTTTTTTAAACCTTTGCCATATTTAATAGCGAGATCTGCAGTCAATTTTTTTAACTCGGCAACACTCATGTATTGTAAAGACAAGCCATCAAAAAAGCTAAAATCGTCACAGATAGTTTTAATTTTTTGGTAACGCCAATCTATTTGAGACAATAGTGTGTCAAGAACACCAAATTTGTATTTTAAATAATTCTTTGGGTGTCAAGTTACTTCCTTTATCCTGGTGTTTCATCTATTTTCATTATCTTAACTCTTCTCTTTGAAATCCTTCTCTCTTGGGGCCCCCTTCCAAGTGGGCTCTGTGCAGGTGCACCTGCCTAGTTACGGCACTGGATACTAGTAGTTTGTGTATGTACTGAATCAGCATCCAATGTATTGATACCTACATAGATTTATTTAGCCTAAGTGCAACTGTATGCCTGTTGCTAATCCTGTTATGTTATATCCTGTCAATGACAAAATGGCAGTTTTAATAATGTATACTCCAAAAAAAAGTTTTATCTTCTCATGTTTTCAGAATATTACATAACTTGGTCCAATTTTGTCATCACAATGTCCTGTTTCATCTCAAGGGAATATGATCTGCCCACCCTTATAGAAGGGGTCTTCAACCTTCCACAGCTTTGGAACCCTTCTAGTTTATAATATTTTTCAAGGAACCTTAAATTTAGATTACAATTTAAGCCAGTGTTTTTCCAACTTGTGTTATCTACTGAAGTTCCACCTAGATATGCTTTTACATATCACAAAAACAGTGTGTGGGAGGGGGGTAGACTACCCCCAGAAAAAAAGTGATGTTGCAGAGCACTCTTTGAGAAACATTGGTTTGAAAAATTACAATTTTACTGTGGAAGTTTGAGTAAAAAAATTAAATGAATTGCATATTTTTTCTTCATATTCTAGAGTTAAGTGTTGCTAAATCCGAAGCCAAGCTACTCTGCTGTGAAACGCATACAAACACTTACAGAAGGGTTACGTTTGTATAATCATCTGGCATGAATAATGATCTTTTTCTGATTTAAATCCATAACTATATTTATTTTTTAAAACAAAAATAATGAAAAAAAGGTTTTTTTTTAAAAATAAATTTTTAGTTTATAACTAATGTTAAAAAAATTCCAACTAACATGGCACTCAAAACAGTTGTGTCAGGAAATTTACATATATGCTTTTTGAAGGAACAGTCACTCCAATAAGCATCAGCCAGAAAACACTTTTTGGTATCTGTTAGAAGCACCACAGGGGAATCATGAAAGTAATAGTACACACTAGTTTACTTTACTTTTGTTGTAGTTGTGCCATTTACTGATCACTGCCATGCAACAGTAGAGGGCCACTATTGTTGTTTGTTCGAAACTAAGAAAACATGTACAGAACTGCATTATATGTTATAAGAAGCTTATGGGGATGCAGCATAGCAACCTTGATTTTTAGTGGTATGCATGTTTGTAATGAGGGCAGAGAGTCCTTTCAAGATGTTGACTTTCCCTCAACAGCTCACACAGAGGAAAGTTGGCGCCATCAGATAACCTGCAACATCTCTCTTATATTTCCCTCATCTATTCCCCTGCGATTATATCCCATTTCCTTGGTTAAAATGGGCTCTAAAAGAACAGTATCGTGCAGAATTAAACCCAAAGCTGAATTCTTGCAGAACAGTTAACCTCCTTTTTTCAAAAACTACCTCATGTGCCTAACGAAATACTCAGATCATTACAGCCACACAATCCCACAGTCAAACGCTTGTAGAAAAAACCTGCATAACCTTCCCACCACAACCCTAACATCATCACTGTGTATTTTGTTTGGACCCTGAAGTTTGACTTCAGTTTCACTTAATTTCCATCCTGCAAATTAAACTAATATCCACTTGTGAACTGTGTTGTCACCTTTAAGTTAGGAATAAGACTCGACTTGAACCCTAATTATATCGCTACTCTCAGTAGTTTTAATTGAATTTATTAATCATAGTTTCTCTTTTAACTCTCCTCCCATTAACCTATTGACTACGGCTATAGATATAACAAGCACGATTATTTCTTGGGGCGATTCTTATAACTATAGAGGTACAACTGCTTTAACAACCATAGTCTGAAGGTTAATTCATGTCTTTGATTCTTTTTTATTCTAAACAACTCGAACAGCCATACAGTCCTGAATGGATCATCAAAAGTTAAGCAAATCTGGTAGCAGTCAGTACTTGGGAGGGTAACCACTTGAGCTACTATTACTAGGAGGTGAAATTAAATCTGATCACCTGGTAAATGAATGCTATCCAGCTGCTTTCTACGTCAATTTTATTTTTAGGTACTTTGATTTATGTTTACTCTTTTATGATGCTGCAATAAGCTTGCTCACAGTGAGTACTCTGTGATATGTGGG
The DNA here is from genome assembly GCA_947359465.1 of Metellina segmentata. Lineage (NCBI taxonomy): Eukaryota > Metazoa > Arthropoda > Arachnida > Araneae > Tetragnathidae > Metellina > Metellina segmentata. The sequence goes on along the minus strand of OX375883.1, from coordinate 19,080,132 downwards.
TCATTCCATGTGAGGGCAGCCGGTGAGTGTTGCACCATAGTCACCGATTTTTTTGTAATTTTTATCATAGGTACACATGGTAGTAAGAACCTCAAATCTCAATTTGTAAAGTATTTTGCCCAATATTAGCCAAGATGCAGGCTTTTGAAAATGGGTCATTTTTACCAATTGGGGGCCATCTTGGATTTTGCAGCAATGTCTCAAAAGGTAATAACTTGAGACCTAATGGTTCAAATTCAGTAATTCTGGTACCAATTTGAAGCTATTTATATCAGGAGTGGATATATAATGCCAAAACAACAATAAATTCACTTTGTAATACTTTTATTACATGTGAAGTGGAAAAATCGCCTTCAAAAAACAGTTAACTGTAATAGGCCACAAAAAAAATGGGACACTATATTTTTCTTTTAAACTTGGTAAAAACACTAAATAATATGGGTACTTTAAGTGAAAAAAAAATCAGGAGGGTAATATGTCACATCAACTGGTAATTATTTTTTAATCATATAGAAGTCAAGATTTATAAAAATCCATGGTGTTGTAATATGCTAATAAAAGACTTCCTAAAAACCACACATTTTAACTATTGTTATATGAATTAGAAGTAATAATTAAAAAAAGATATATTCTATGCCAATTATTTCAGTTATACAAAAAATATCAGTTATTATATGTCATATAGCTGGCTGGTAGTACATGATCAATGTTTCATTGAGTACTAAGTTTCTTCCTATGCTTAAATTGTCTTCAAATGATTTGGATTTATAAAAAAAGATTATGTAGTCTAAATACTGTTATATCTTGTAATAAAGGAATAAGAGTGTACTTCAAGTCCAACAGGACATTTAATATTTATAAAAGGACATCACAATTGGCAGGCAAAGAATGATCTGAGCAGCGTAAAGACTCGGAGGCAACTGCCCTCAGAGACTCATCTTTAGGTGTGTACAAGCATCACAACCTCCAAAGGTACCTGATCTGTCCCCTTCCAAATTACCCTCGCCCACCCATCTGCATTTTGCTTATTTTTCCTTCCTTGTTGTCTTGTGTTTGGCGCAACTTGGGAAATATGGCCTTTACACCCTAAAACCGCAAAGACCAACCAGTCCACAGGACAAAGCAACTTAATCATACCAGCAAATGCTGTCCTGAACCATCAGAAACACTGGGAGTCTTGTGTTGTATCCCTAAGGGTTGTTTTGAAGGAAACAAACAATAATAATTATAAATATGTTACTTTTCATGTTTTTCTAGCAGCAGTCCTGGAACATTTTGGACACCATAAGTTGTATATCCCTAGTCCCGTTACTTGGGGATGGATCCTGGACTGTCGTTTATAGCCTGTTGTGTTGCTCTAGTATAGAGGTGCACAACCTTTTTTGGAAGAAGGGCTACTCGCACCGTTGATTGAGACATGGGGGGCCGCAGTTGAAGTTACAGCACAGACACAATGAAAGTGCTACTACCCAATTATGTACAGCTGTTATTACACTTAATATGTATAGTAAAAAAAAATATATTAATAACTTTTTTTTTTTAAGATTAAACTTACAAATGTTTTCTAAAAAAATTTAGGAGCTCGTTACAGAGCTAAATGAATGATATTGTGAATAGTTAAAAAAAAAAAAAGAAGTTAAAAAACATTTGCAATGATCAATCGTTTAGAATTACTTTTAAGAATGTGTCTGAAGAACGTCGTATGTGCTTCAGCAAATTATTTTAGGTTATAAATTTAATTACAGTAATAGTACAATGAGCAATAAAGATAAGTGTCAGAAATTTTAATGATATCAGTAAAATTAGAAATAAAAATTGCAGCATCAAATATATTTAATATTAAAATTTCTAAAGCATAAACAATAATTATGTTACAGCTTGCTAATGGGATGGCTGATATTGAGTTTTACTACTTTATCAATATTGCTAGTAGAAATTCTTAAGACTGATTCTAAATGTTTGTCAGTCAATTTGCTTTCTTAACTTAAATCCTCTTGGAATTTTATAGTCAAAATTAGTTTGCGGGCCGGAAATTGATGATTCTTCGCGGGCCGCAGGTTGTGCACCTCTACTCTAGTACAACGTTAATTAAATCTTACCAAAATTACCCTAGTCCTGTTATTATTATTTTTTTTAAATTCGGGAAAGGAGCTAACATTTAAAATTTTTAAATACTCAAAGCTATTTCGAAAAGATCCTGAAACCAAACATGCTACAAGATTTTTCCTCTATCCAAGTTGTACTGCTATAAACTGTTTTTTGCTTGTGCTTTTAGGACATAAACACTGTTCAAAAAATAATTATTCTTGAAAGAACTGAACCATGCAGTATGCATGACTCGGTTCTTTCATGTCAAATTTAGTTTTTGTTTTACCACATAATTTGTGTGAATTATTCTTGTTGGGTTATTTCCCCACTGTATTATAGTTTTTCTTATTAATCTTTATCATTTTAGATAAGTGATGAACTGACACGTAGACCATTGGATAGGTGTCGTGAAAAACCAAAAGAATCTCAGCTGTACCCAACAAAGGCATTATTAGAAGATGAAACTGAGGACGAAATAAGTGAAGAAGAGATAAGTGAAGAAGAGATAGATGATGTAAGTTTGCATTCGTTTATAAAAAGCATGAAATTTAATTTGCATAATTGTGCATTCATTCTTATTCATCATATTATTGTTTATTCATGTATAAAAAAAAGACATGCATGCAATATATATATATATATATATATAATTTTTTTTTTTTTTTTTTTTATAAGAAAAATTTTGGTGACTGAAATTATCTATTTTGTAAGACATGAGACTGAAGATTAATTTTCAGTCATGCTTGCTTTTAGTTTATATCACAACATTACTTGTTTCTTTCAAGTTAGTTCAGTTAAATATTCATTTTCAAATAAATTTTTCAGTGTATATAATTTCCATAAAATATGAAATGGTGTATCTTTTTGCCACTGGTCAAAACTGTCTTGAAACCAGGACATTCTATCCATGTTTGAAAATGGGCCAATCTTGCTGAGTAGATATTAAATGTTATAGGCTAAATCTTATATTTATGTTCACTGATGTGCCAAATTTCATGGGATGGCAGTATGCAAATTTACAAGGGTACAAAGAGTTAGATGGTTATTACTGCTATCTGTTGAACTCATGAATATCTTTTAAATGTTTAACAATGTAATAATGACTAGCTACCTCACAAGAATTAACCGAGTTTGAACATGGAATAATTGTTGGAGCTTGACTCATGTGGCATACATTTTGAAAGTTGTTGAGACTTAAGATTCCTAACTCCACAGTTACAAGGGTGTATCGAGACTACCTCATCGAAGGCACTGGCCGGTAATGTCTGCTGAGATTGAGACCAGCATTGTCCGAGCAGAAGCATGCATGCTAACAGATGAACACTGCATGAACTGACTACCACATTCAATGAGATACACTAGAGCCTTATATGGTAAAGTTTGTGCAGCAAACTTTGGCAGCAGAAAACCGATTTGAGTGCTTTTAAGCACAGCACATCGTCAACTTCAGCGCAGCACCTGGGCTCATGAACACATGCATTCAACCTGAGATGACTGGAGGAAGGTAACGTTGTCTGATGAGTCACTTTTCCAGTTAGTACGAGCTGATGGTCGAGTTCATGTATGGTGCAACCCCCGTGAGGCTATGAATCCAACTTGTCAACAAGACATTGTGCAAGCTGGCGGTGGTTCCATAATGGTGCAGGGTGTGTTTACCTATCATGAACTGTGGCCACTGGTCAAATTAAACCAGCCATCGATTGAAAATTGCCGTGTTCAGCTGCTTGGGGATCCTTTGCAGCACTTTATGGACTTCACTTTCCCCAATATCCTTGGAATGGAATGTTCAGGATGATAATGCTCTGAGTCACTAAGCCCATTTTATTAGCAATTGGTAAGAGGAGCATTCTGGAAATTCCAGCACATGATTTGACTGCCTAGAACGCTAGAATTGAACCGTATGGAGCATATCTGGAAAATGATCAAAAGAGCCATTCATAAGATCCAACACCTACCATAGCCATGTAATTATTGGTAGTTATTGCAGCAACATCAGGGTTGGCAAGTTGGGCCCAGCCCAGAAAAACCCACTGGGTTTTTGTTATTAAGTGGGTTTTTGTAAATAATCTGACATATTGATATATATCCAAACCTGCCTGGTATTTATTTATATGTTCGTATTTGAGAGAGTGTACTGTACACAAAAAAAATTAAATCATAATATCATTAAACTTGTAACAAAAACAGTTGATAAAACCAACAAAATTTACATGAAAATATAATATACTATTACAAAAGACTACAATTAACATGAAATATAACATTCTTTCAGAATAACAACATTTTAGATTGAGTTTTTTATTCTAACAAAATGTAATATTTGACGGTTACAAAATCACTTCCATCAAAGATGCAATAGCTGCACCAAATTGCACTTAACAATGCGTTCAATTAAAATGTTTAAGAATATTAAAGGGATTATCATTATAGTGTTTATTTTGTTTTTTATATGTACAGTTATTATCTGTAACATTAAAGAATTATTGCTTTTGCATTTAACTTTTTTTTTTTTTTCCATTAGAAAAATCAAGAGTCCTTATGTAATGCTATATATTTATCCTTAGAATGGCTCCAAAATGGATGTGTCTCCCCCACAAGGATGTGGCCAAAGGGAGGTCCTGACTCCTCCTTCAGCTAAATTGGACCCATAGACTCTAATGTTAAAACATTTTACTTAATTAAAATTTCATATTATGGACCCCCCACTTAACAAAATCCTGGCTACATACTTGTCCCCCCCCCCCCTCTCACCTGATCACATCACTGATTCCTACATCAAGCATAAAAAGATCAAGTTAGAATGATATTCTACTATTATTTATAAATACCCAGAAAACCCCACTAAAACCCAGAAATCCCCACAAAAACCCACCCGGGCTGGGTTTTTCTTGAAAAACCCGGGTTTTTGCCAACCCTGAGCAACATGGCTATACCATCTCTCCTGGTGACTTCTCTGCCGTCTAGTTGAATTCTTGCCACATCGAGTTATTCCCCTTTGCTGAGCAAAAGGAAGCCCATATGATATTAGAGGAGTTTCTTATGGCTTTTGTCACTTCAGTATACATTCCTGTTCTTAAGTGTATTACAATAAGTGTATTACAAGTTAATATTACATTTAGAAATGAATTGGCAAACCAGTGCAGTTAAAAAGAGTTTATTTTTGTTTTATGAAAACTTTTTAGCCCAGCAGAAATTGTGTATTGTATTTATTTTTCAAAGTATTTTATTTGAATTTAAAATACTTGTGTTTGGCAGTTCTCTGCAAATTGTAAATTAGTTTTACGAATTTGTATTACTGCACTGTCATAATGTTTTAACAGGTGGATTACTCAAACAATGGACATTTATTGCAATTTTTATTTGAATTGATCCACAGGAGGTGTGGCTCAGTGGGCTTATTGACCCCTAGCAAGTTGTAGGTGGCACAAGTTCACTTCCTGTAATCTACCTTGGTCATATTAATTTCTTCTGTCTCCGTAATACTTTTCTTGTGTGTGTGTATCTATAAATTGATATTGTCTGTCATATTTAATGCATCTTGGCCAAAAATTGCCATATTCTGCATTTTTTATGGTAGGCCAAGTACAATATGGTTGTGTTTTTGTGGTCCTTGTGCCATAAAAACCAACCCAGGGCTCGATAAATTAAAATAAGATTTTGAAGCTGGCTGCAATTATTGTCGTGAGCTTTTGTAAGCTGGCAGCAAAAACTATTCAGCTCATGGCAAAACCTAAAATTTCCGTAATAACGGTAAATTGCAGTTGCAAAATTTTCACTAAACTTTAAAACAATTGAATGAATAATGCAATGAGAAGAGGAAAAAAAATACAGTGATCTCTCACTTATGCACGGGCGTTGGGGACAGCGAAAAAAACGCGTATAAGTGAAAAACGCGCATAAGTGAAAAACCACAAAAAGGGAGCTTAAAAGTGAAAAATCAATACAGTGTACACAGTGTATTGTTAATTAATACTATGCATATAGTACTACAGAAAAATGAAGCTCAACGTTAACAGGAATGTTCGAGGCACGAGCTTCTTTAAACCATAGCAACAAAACCTTCTCAAATTCTTCGAACTTTCCACCTTGAATTATGCTTCTTTTCTTCGACTGAATTCCACATTCTCGATGAGCGACTATAATCACCTCCCGATTTTTTAAAATCCCTCTCAATGTCGATTCTGGAACATTAAAATGCTCCACTAAAGCTTTTTTCGAGTTGCAAGGATTTTCTTCGAATTTTTTTATAATATCCATTGTTCTACGTTTCTTTCGTTGACACTCACATTCGAAAGCGACAATTTTGTTCGTTTTGCCATTTTAAAATGCAACCATCTAACCCAATCTCCAAAGAAGGTTCTTTCGTTAGCGATCAATTCCACGTGGTACATACCGTACTAACCAAACCACTCGAATTGGCTGCTGTATAGCTACTTTTACTGGCATCAGTCACAAGCCCTCCGGTACACTCGTGTATATAGTAGATGAATATGTTCTGGGAATCCAAACGACAGGGGAAGGGCGAGGGAATGCATTCCTAGAAGCAGAACTAAAAAGGAAAAGTTCTTGCAATAAGCAACACCTGATTTGAGGAACCTACTTTTTGAACTGAAATTTTTTTTGCGACGCGCATAAGTGAGAGCTGGTTTTTTTTGTGGCGTATAAATGAATAAGTGTTATCATTGTTTTCCTATATTCATGGCCGGGACCGCGAAAAAACGCGTATAACTGAAAAACGCGCATAAAAGAGAGCGTGTATAAGTGAGAGATCACTGTACTTCAATTTTCTTGTAAACTTTTTGCCATTTCATATAAAACCTTAAAATACATCTGAGATAATAAAAAAAAAAACACTCAAATAATATATTGTAGACACGTTTATTTCCTTATTATCAAGTTTATGAAGGCATCAGTCAATAGTTAGGCTAGAGAAAATTGCAGTTGTTTTATAACTACACAGCTAAAAGCAAGGCCTGCAATCACATGCACGAAACCATTTCTGAACTGCTCAATCAGCCTTAAAATCTGAAAGCGAAGGACCATCCGCACTTATCCTCATTTAAGGCATATAGTTTTTTTTTTTTGTAATTGCTTGTATTTGAAAGAGAAATAATGAAACATTTGGTTTCCAATACTCACAGCAAAACTTGCCGTGAGAACCGTTGATCATCGGGATGATATTAGCTTTGCTCACAGCATTTGCCATGACTTATTTCGAGCCCTGAACAAACTGAACCAATCTACTGCAAGACCAGTTTGTATAAACTATGTCACTGTTTAGTAGTCTCCTGAAATTTCACCAAGGGAAATGGCTTTTCCCTGATAAGAGTAAAAAGTGGTGACTGAAATTTTTAAATATATTTTATAAAATACTGAAAGTATTCTAAATAATTACTCATACTTGAAAATGATCTATCGTCTTTTATAGAGCATCAACTTTGTTTCAATCAAAATTGCTTTTAATGAACTATATTTCTACTGTTACATTATGTTTCGGTCTTGCTAAAAAAAATGCAACATCTATCAAATTCCTAACCCTAATAACATTTTTTACAGATATGGGATGAAGAAACAGATTATGTGGAAACAGATAACATAGAGAATCAATCCTGTAACATAACACTAAATGTAATTTACAAGGAAGAAGGTAAAGAGCTTCGTAATCGAAAGCCTCTTAATCGAAAGCCTCGTAATCGAAGGAGTTCAACAAATTCACAGAAAAAGTCAAATAAGGTTATTCAAAAACCGAAATTGCAGCATCAGTCAAAAAATATCAGTTTGAAACAGTTTTCTTTTTATGGACTTCTGGTAATTGTGAGTGGGATTGTATTATATTTTATGTATGCAAGTTTCACTCAGTCCACTACTAGTACATCTACCCTGGATATTAATGCCATTATATCAAGCTTAAAACCAGAGTTCGAAAAACAACCAGAGATGAGTTTCAGAGTTATTCGTACTGCTCTCAAAGCAGTTTACAAAACCGAGCCAACTGCCCCTGCAATAATACTTCTTTTAGCTGCTCAAGGAGCTGAAAACCAGTCTCGTGACCTCGGGATAAAGTTAGTCAAGGCTATTTCTCCCCATTTCCTCAATATCTCTGGAGCCGCCTACAAAAATCTAAACTCTGATGATGGAAAGAAGAAAATAGATGATCTGCTTCACTCTTTAAGTGAGAATGAATATGATGCAGTGTTAGTGGAAGATCTGCATCTTATACCAGGTGGCACTGCGCTGATGTTTCACACGTACTGCGACCATGAAAATGCACCCTACAAGCGTACCGTTTATGTGATGACCGTTGATTCTGGAATCGTAATTCCAAGTAACTCGACTAATAAATTCTGGGAAGAGACCATTCAGGATCGGCTAACGAGGTCTTGGAGTGACATAAAGGACGATCAGATGGCACCTCTGCTGGCCAGATTGACTGTCGGGGTCGCTGCCATTACAGCGGGAAACTAGTGATCTCAAATGTGACAGGAATTCTCTGACTTTATACTTCTGCAAGTCATCAAGTGCCTTGGACATGATCCTTTCATTTGCAGCCGATATTCAAGACCTGTTTTCTAAATTTTGATTAGCAGGCCCTTTGTAAAAAGATTGATGTGTATTTTTTTTTATGAATGTTTCAGATTTGATGAAATTGATACTATTTGCGGTATTAAAGTCATGGAAATAAAGCCTCTTTCCCTAAGAGATGGACATATAAGAAAATTATTCAGTTCTGATTTTTTTAATTTAAAAGATAACTCTATAAATTCTTTTAAAAGTAATCATATACAGTAAGAATATTATTTGTACAGTCAAACCTCATCAGTAAATCGTGTTATTTGAATTCAGAAAAAAAAAGCATACCTTCAACAATAAAATATTAATGCATTTTGCTGTAGAATTCTTGTTTCACAGATAAATGGTATTTTTCATCACAAATACTCTCAGATTATATTCTACTGATATATTCCCAGATAATACTCTACTGATATATACCCAGATAATGCTCTACTGATAAATACCCAGATAATTACTGATATATACCCAGATAATACTCGGACTGATTCTCTAATATACTGATAATTCTTTATGACAGATATTTAATGATTATGCAATTTGTGTTTTGAAATAGTTCTGTTATCGATTTTACTGTTTCATTTTTTTCCTCTGGCCTTCACACATTAAATAATTGTTTATGCGGTTAAAACTGTTTACTTGAACAGATGAATTTCCTCTGCCTAACAAAAACGGTGAACAATTTGTAACCCAGCGATAGCTTCTTTTGAGGAAGACATGCTTACTCCTTCATAATCTTTATTTATCCTTTCTTCTCCATTTTCTTCCCCAAATAAATCTTTTTGAAGTCACTTACAGTTTCTAATAATATGATTAAAAAGAATCTGTTAACTTTCTAAAATTTGTTTGTCTTAACTGGCAACATCTTAACTAACCCTAATTCTTGAATAAATGAGTATTATTTGAATATACATTTTGATCGGGATTGGAATTTAGGTTGTATTATCAGTTATTCATAATAAGTGAGTTAGTTCATCTCAATAAGGTTTGCCTGTATTATTAATTTTAATCTGAACTATGAATTTTCCAAATTAATTCGCTTTCGTTTTAAGCTTAATGTAACGAAGTTTTAGTATTTAATTTGAAAACCAGTTTCCTCCCTTAAAATAAAAAGTTCTTAATCATCTCTAAGGGAAAAGAAACAATGGTATATTTAACATGGTTTTGTTGTTAATTGTTGAAAATATACAGAAAGTTACCAACTTTGGTATGAATTTTAAAAATTAACAATAAAACCATGGTCAAATGTACCGTTATGAAGTAGAATGAAAAAGATTACTTCAAATCAGTTTTTATTTCTAAAATACGCAAGTAGAATATATGCTTCATAGTGAACATATATTCTACTTATGTTCATAGCAAACATTTCATTGTACTCTAAATTGAATGTTTTAGGCTATTGTTACTTTTAACCCTCAACTAGTATATTTATCATCTGAAACTTAAAGTTTCTCTTGTAAATCTGAAGCCTTTCTTCTCCATTTTCTTCCCCAAATAAATCTTTTTGAAGTCACTTACAGTTTCTAATAATATGATTAAAAAGAATCTGTTAACTTTCTAAAATTTGTTTGTCTTAACTGGCAACATCTTAACTAACCCTAATTCTTGAATAAATGAGTATTATTTGAATATACATTTTGATCGGGATGACGTTTAATTCATTAAAATATGTACATTACTGAATGTGTCCTATAATTATTTTAAGCAAATATTTTTATTCTGTGAAATTGATTTTTAGTTCTAGACATACTCATTAACTATCTACCTGTGTATCAATTGACATCATATAAAATACATTCAATGCATGATATTTTGTATTACTAATTAGATGTAATTTTAATCTATTTTTTATTTGTTTTGAAGAGTGTCTTTTTGTTATGAAAATGTAATGTTAATGCTCCAGGTTTGTCTCAGCAAGGTATCTTATTGTTTGCAAAGCTGACCAGGTCTTAATCCTGTCGTCTAAAAAAAAAATTGTTAATGTTTTGATGAAGAGATATTTTGTTAGCAAAATTAATCAGATCTTTATTGGATGAGATGTCTCGTCATCAGCAAAATTGGTAAGATCTTTATAGACGAGATCATTCATCAAAACCACACGAATGGTTAATAACCAACTCCTCGATTCGGTTGACCTTAAAATTTAATTGATATGATTTAGATTTAGTTATATATTTTCTATTGCACAAACTGTCTGAAAATAAAATGTTACATACATGCATACATCTATCATACCTGTCTCTTCCAGATTTTCTAGAAAACATCCTTTTCTGATTTTTCTTTTGGAAGTAAATTTTCAACTGTCCCCAATTTTGATATTTTGCACCCGTGAAATAAAAACTTAATTTTCTGTTTGCTGGGTGCCCCAGACCAAAATCGTCAAATTACAGCAATAACTCAGCCAAACTAACAACCTTTAAAGAGTTTGTTTTTTAATGTTTATAGCAACCCCCTATAACAAATGCCTGGAAATATTCTTTTTCCAACAACATTTAGGCTTGGCAATAACTGCGCCAACTTTTAAGCTTGACGGTTTTTTGGTACCCAGCTAATGGAAAAGTACCAGAAAAACATCAAAACCAGTAGTTGCTAGATTGTTGTATAAACTTTCTTTGGCACCTATATTCGAGAAAAACCTACATTCCTATTGCTAAAACATTTAGGAAAAGTTTAATTGCTTTTTGCTTATAGCATTTTGTGTAAAATATCATCAATTTCTGTTCGAAACATCGCCATACATATAACAGTAGTTGAGAGTAGGGTTGCCTTTTGTTCCAACCTGCTTTCATCAGCCTAATTGGCACAATCGATGTTTATTTTGGTGATTAATTATTTTTGATTAAAAAAAATGACTTTGAAGCATTTTTATTTCTGACATGCAGGTTTTATTTGTTGTTGCTTCCAGGTTTTTCTGTGAAGATCGGCAAATATGATATATAAATATAATACGACAGTACAGCCTTGATTATAAAGACTTTTGGGCAATACTTTTGGTCATGGGCAAAAGCAACCCCACTGTGTTAGGATTATGGCAACCCCACTGTATTAGGATTATGGAAACTGCTGTATTAGGATTATGGCAACCTCAAGCTTATTTAAATCTAATTATTTTTGTAAATTATTACCTTTTTTTTTATATACCTTGCCTAAATAGCTTCAGTTTCCTGCAAATTATAGTATTTTATAATATTCATACAATATTATCTTATACCATTGGACTTACAACTAATAAATTGTTTTCCTTATTCACGCTTTTATGACAGTAAGATTTTTTCATCAAATTAAATAAGTACCTAGTTAGAATAATCACCTGTGTGGATTTTTTTTCTGTATCTGAAAAATTATTTTCGTTAAATTTTTAATTATTTTCCGCAAAGACGGTCGTGACCTATGAGTTTGCCCACTGATCTAGTAAAATGCAAGTTGTAAGCAGCAAAGGTTAAATTCCTCCCAAGGTATATTTCTGTCTTTTATGTCAGTAAAACTGTATTTCTGTGTGCATGTCCATTTACTTAATGTTGTGTTTGGCGAAACTTGGCCAAATATGGTCCTTGTGCCCCAAAACCAAGCCAAAAAAAATTCCCTGTCAAGACTGAAGAAAATTTCATCAGTGTTGATTCATATAGTTCATATAGATATAGAAAAGCATATGCAGAATTGTTGCATAAGAAGCTGACAGATGTGTCATTTGCAATGCGTTTTTTTAGTAGTTAAAATGAAACTGTAAATGAAATTATGATTTGAGAGTGTTTCAATCAAAAATTGGATTAAAACCCTGGACAAAATGAAAACTATGCTAAAATCTCAAAAAATAACCTCGAAAATCTGGGAAAATTACTTAAAAATAAAAAATGACCGATACTGCATATAGAATCAATCAGGAGGTAGCAAACTATACAACCATTGTTTACGAAGTGCTAAAAGTGGTCAATAAAATCCAGGCTCTGTTAACATATTCCTTTGTTTTGTGCTTGGCACTCATGGAAATTCATTCACCTGACTTCTCACAGTCTAATCTATTGTGATCTATGCAAAATGTAGCCTTCATAAGGCCCGAATTTTCCTGTGTTGAAATGTTAGGGTGGATACAAAATTCCTTAGCTTGTAAGTATCTTCATGGTGCCACAGACAAATCTTCCTTCCAACCGTGTTGTTTTTTGCTTATTAAATTGGTATGTCTCAATTTTTAAAAAATGCACTACAAAGAATTTGATGAGCTCAATTTTGGTGTTTTAACTGTCCAAACTTAGAAATGGACTACACATTCCTGTACAAAACTTTCTGAATTTCCCTGATCCACTCTTGACCTTGAACCCCTTGGTGGGGGCCCTGATGCAGCTCTATGGAACGACTTATTGAATGCGTAAGATACATAAATCTTGATCCTATATCAAAAAGGGATCTTAAAATCTTGATCAAAAAGGTCCACAAATGATTTATTTTTCCTGAGGTTTAAACTAGCATTACAATACTTTCTATGAACAAGTACTCTGTCGTGGTATATATTATATAGTATATATATGTGTATCATATAGATGTTTTATGGTATATGTGTATAATTCTTTTTGTAAAAGTGGCCCTCTAGCTTTGTTTCAGCATTGTAAACAAAATATTATTTTTGAAACAGTAGTCAAATCTTGAAATTTAGTACTCAATCATAAGCTGTCATACTGCCGTATCCAACCACAAATTAAATAGATTGCAAGTTTGACGCCTTGGAATTGTCAGCAATCCACGGCATCAATCTTGTCTAATCTCAAGTGCCTTACCAATAGTATGCTCATCATGTACTAGTGTCGTTTGCCATATAACGTTACATGTTTTTCTTATGCACATAGTTATATGAACTCAACTGTTCAATACAACATTTTGTTACAAATGAAATTTAAAATTAACATAAATATTCAGATAATTGCAGTGGAGTTAGTGCTATTTTATTATTTATCAACTTTCTGAGTGGTACAACATTAAGTAGTGGAGTTGCTTTTACCACACAACTCACTTGACTACACCTTGTCATCAGAATCCATGCATATTCTATTGGTCTTTCCCTAGAATAGAACTTGGAATGATTCTATCGGCCCATTCTGTAGAATAGAATACTTTGAACAGATTCTATTTTTCTAAAGAAAGTCACAAACATTGGAAAATAATGTAGGGAAAAAATTGTGCACGGGTTACAACTGGATTGAAATACAATCTCTACTATTATAAAAGGAAGTTTGTTTGTCTGTTTCATGGCCACAAAATACTGACGATTCTATGGCACTTACAGCAATGAGATTTGGCACACAGGTAGTCCGAATTTTTTGCAATTTTTGAGTCGCGGCGAATTTTAAAATTCAATCTAGAACATTTTTAAATGAATTTAATAGTTTTATTCTTCAACGCGTTTCTACCGAAGAGAGAGGAAACAGGAAACTAGACTTTTCTACCCACGTGACCTTGCTTGAGGCTTTGGAATCATGCCAAGTTTTTTTTCATCTCAGTAGATTCTAAATTAATTTTTTCCCGCTTTTATTTTGCGCAGAAGAATGATTTTCCAGCAGGAAAAAAAAAAAAGTTTTAACTTTAGTTATGTTGTTCTTTTTTCTATCTTCTAGACCGTTAAAGATAGAGTAAAAATTTCATCAGATTTGAAATCTGCGGAAAATTTCACTTTAAAACTTTATCTAAAAATATTATTTTCTTTGAATAAATAATTTTTAAATTGGATATATCTTTTATATTTTCGCAAGAGATTGTGACGTCACGTGAAACAGATTGCATCTTCTGCCCTTCGCGTTAAAAAGAAAGAAACAGATTACATTTCCTGTCCTATTCCATTTCAGGAAATGAGAGCAAAGAATAAAAAAAACATTTTTGACTGAGATTGTTAATTCTTTTTCGTAAAATCGGAATCGCTGAAGATAGATTGAAAATTTCAACGGATTTGAAATATATGGAAAATTTTACACCAGATTAACTAACTTACATCGCGGCGTTGCCCGTGGTGTCTAGTTAAAGTATATTTTACAATTTTTTTAGTAATATTTAAGTGTCATTCATTCTGGGCATAGATGTAGTCGTGATTTTAATGTAGGGAAAGACATGTTTTCCACCTTCATTCTGCTTTTATTCAGTGTTTATCAATGGGGGTAATATCTTTTTGTAAATGTTGAGTTTTCTGGTGATATATTTCAAGTGATAAAAGTTGTAACAGTATTGTGTATAGTAATTCAAATGATATCTAATTTTTGCTTTTTTTCTTGTATTATGTTATTTTTTTACGTGTTTTCTTACGCGATATTGAACTTCTATGCTCCTATGATTAGATTAATCTGCATTTCATTCCTTGTGTGAAGTGATTTCATTTCGGTTTATATCTGTGTCTAAGAAATGTATGTTTGTTAAAATAAAATCCAAAATTCATTTGTTCGTGTTCTTATTGATGGCATACCACTGCACCTATTTTTCAATAATAAATTCTGGTAGGTGAGTCCAACGGACTCAATGGCGACCGAGTGTCTGAAGCGTTACAATCTCTTTCATTAAAAGTTTCACTCTCGCTCTTCAGTTAGTACAGAGGTAGGTACTTTAACCTACTTTTTAATTTTAAAGTCGCGCAGGAAGTAACACAATGGGCTATTGGCGACGGAAAAGATTCCAGGGCATCTCATATTTTCGAACCATGGTCAGAGGACGAGGTCACACCTGAGCTGGCACCCCATTCTTAATGTGACCACACGTCCCTAGAGTGCCTATGTAATAAGAGTGGCGACAAGGGACCAAATATGGACCAGTGCGAGGCAGCCATTTTTCTACCAGAATCGTCTCGAAGAAGGTTGCTGGTCGAATTAATATATCATTTCAAAGAGAACAAAAAGCATATGATTGTTATGATATGGATACTTTCGGTATAAATGAATCATATAAACTCTCAATTACATGCGTAATTGATGAGATGGATTGCACAACGCGCTAACTTAGATTCCGAAAAACACCATGTTCAAAAAAAAGCTATTTTTTCAAAAAGTCTTCAAATTTATACTGACAAAACACTAAAATAATGATAAATAAACATTCTAGAACATGAAAAAGCGATAGTTTAATTTAATATAATCACTTTTTTCTCGAACACACAAAAAGTTCCTATGTTAAGTTTACGGGAGCTAGGAAACGACCGCCTAGGGCGTTAGAAAAGGTCTCTATGCCAATCAGAAAGTGTTTCCCGTATGTCGCCACTCTCTTATATAGGCACTCTAGTTGTCACCAATCACAGCTTCGGGACGCCGAAATTTCTCGTTTTTCAGAAAATGATCAACCCACTGTAACAATTTCAAAAAGAGGCGCGGAAAATTAAAACAAATCCGAAGATAGTGCGGCAATGACGATATGCGTAACGTGACCACTTATTTTTTCCCTTAAAACGGGACAGCTACTAATTTTTAGGTAATAGTATGAGAATTCAAGAAAACACATTTCTTTATAGTTTTTATTCATTAATGAAAAGAATAGGAATGAACACGTTAAAATAAATAATTTATGTGGTCTTATATTTCTGAAGAACAAATTTGCTCTAGTATATTTGATGTTGATTTTTTAAATACAAATGAAATTCTTGGCAGGATTTCGCGCCCCCTGTCTTAAAGCACGATGCGACCACAGTTGTCGCATGGGCCTGTGACCTGTCCTGGGGCTCTAGACCATTTAGTCCCGTAGTTAGGGTGACCCTGTTGTAATGGGCTAGTGCCCTGTCGTTAGAACTAGAGTGGCGACAAGGGACCAAATTTGGCCCAATGCGCATGCGCGGCAGCCATTTTTCTACCAGAATCTTCTCGAAGAAGGTTGCTGGGCGAATTAATATAACATTTCAAGGAGAACAAAAAGCATATGATTGTTATAATATGGATACATTCGGTATAACTGAATCATATAAACACTCAATTGCATGCGTAATTGATGAGATGGATTACATAACGCGCTTACTTAGATTGCGGGAAACACTACGTTGTTCAAAAAAAGCTATTTACTTAAAAAGTCTTCAAATTTATACTGACAAAACACTAAAATAATGATAACCAAACATTCTAGAACGCGAAATGGAGCATGAATACGCTATATATATATATATTTGTTTAATGTACACACGTTTTTCTCGAACGCACAAAAAGTTCCCATGTTAAGTCTACGGTAGAGTGCCTATATAGTAAGAGTGGCGACAAGGGACCAAATTTGGCCCAATGCACATGCGCGGCAGCCATTTTTCTACCAGAATCGGTTGCTGGGCGAATATGTTTCTTCCATCGGTTTCCCACATTTCCTCCTCTCTCTTTCTTTTGGCGATAGTGTTTATGTCCCGAAATTTTTATGCTCACGACTTATTGAACTTGTTTTCGTGAATATTAACAAGAAAAAGAATAAAGTTAAGCTTATAACTTCAGTGTTAAATAAAATAAGATCTGATGTGTTGTCTCTCTCAGGCACTTAAGTTTTTTCTTTAAATTCTTTCCATGCTGTGTGATAGAAGTTTACACATTAATTTTATAAGATTAAATAAAAAATAGATTTGAAATGTCCTACTATTAATGGATAGTTCATTAAAATAAAACTTTCTTTCAACCAACTGTTCAACGCATGTAGTTTTTCTTTAGTGAGATTAATCCTTTCCTTACATTAACCTAACCAGAAAAGATACTGAACATTTTTATTTGACCTTTTTAATGCATGACACAAAATTTTTACCCACTTAAAATTTAATTTTTGTTTTAAGTTTCATCCATTTATACAAGTCAAAAGACATGTAATTTCAAAAATAGTCTACACCATCAGTACACATTTGTTGAAAATATCTATCACATTTTCATATGAAAAATAGAATTAACAGATTGAAACTAAATTATGAGCAAATATTGGCTTAAACATACAAGAATAATCTCAAGATAAAAAATAGTTAACAGCATTTGTACAGCAGAGATCTAGCAGCAAAATAAAAATGAAAGTTTGCATCAAAAATAACACTTTTGTATAAACATTGCTTTTATTCTTTTTGTATAAAGCATGGCTACAATTTACTCTCTGCTTTTCTGATGATTCAATTCGGCATAGGCTGTTGTAAACCTTTTATAAGGAAACAGCTAAAAAAACAACGCATTATCAAAAGTTTAAAACTTGCTAACTGCCTTTGGCGCGATGTTTACATCGCCAAAGTAGCGGGAAACAGCATGTTGTTCAAAAAAAGCTATTTACTTAAAAAGTCTTCAAATTTACACTGACAAAATACTAAAATAACTATAAATAAACATTCTAGAACACGAAATGGAACACGAATAAGCTATATTTTCTTTTTAATTTAATATACACACGTTTTTCTCGAACACACAAAAAGTTCCCATGTTAAGTCTACGGGAGCTGGGAAAATACCGCTTCGGGCGGTAGAAAAGGTCTCTAAGCCAATCAGAAAGTGTTTCCCGTATGTCGCCACTCTTATTATATAGGCACTCTAGTCTACGGGAGCTAGGAAAAGACCGCCTTGGGCGGTAGAAAAGGTCTCTAAGCCAATCAGAAAGTGTTTCCCGTATGTCGCCACTCTTATTATATAGGCACTCTAATTTGGCCCAATCCGCATGTGCGGCAGCCATTTTTCTACCAGAATCGTCTCGAAGAAGGTTGCTGGGCGAATTAATATATCATTTCAAGGAGAACAAAAAGCATTTGATTGTTATAATATGGATACATTCGGTATAAATGAATCATATAAACACTCATTTGCATGCGTAATTGATGAGATGGATTACATAACCTTCGCTAACTTAGATTACGGGAAACACCATGTTGTTCAAAAAAAGCTATTTACTTAAAAAGTCTTCAAATTTATACTAACAAAACACTAAAATAATAATAAATAAACATTCTAGAACACGAAATGGAACATGAAAAAGCTATATTTTCTTCTTAATTTAATATACGCATGTTTTTCTCGAACACACAAAACGTTCCCATGTTAAATCTACGGGAGCTAGGAAATGACCGCCTCGGGCGGTAGAAAAGGTCTCTAAGCCAATCAGAAAGTGTTTCCCGTATGTCGCCACTCTTATTATATAGGCACTCTAGTTAGAACCTAATGCGTTAGTAGTTCTGGCGACACCTCTTGCAAAAACGCAAGGAATGTATGTCAATCAAGGCACCTTGGCAACAGGTATGGCCCAATCAGATGGTCGCTCATGATTCCGGTCGAAACATTTAACCGGAAACGCCGTGGTACGACCGACCCAGAACCCGTGACGTGTGGATTGCACTGGTAAACAAAGTATGGGTCACTTGGACATTGAGTACTGTTTCTTATGCATTTTTCGATGCTGATTTTGAATCCGGCATCAGTTTTCAGCAATTGCATTTTCCATAGTTGCGGGTTAGCCTAACCATCCTTAACTTTTACGATGCGGCAGATTGACTTTTGTTACCACTAAAATATAGCTAACACCAGTGTGCCGTACACCAGATAGCGGTGGATGTAACCCCTTTGAAGTGACCGCTGGCATCGATCACCATTTACGAGCTGTCAGCGACTGATCTTCTAGAGCAGTGCTCCCCAACCTTCTTATCGCCGCGGACCGGATCAACGTTTGATAATTTTAACGTGGCCCGCTGGGGGGGGGGGGGAAGATACGTTAATTGCTCATATTTTAGATTGTTTTGATTTAATAATTTTAGTTTAATTGTATTTAAATATGCCTTCAAAATAAAATACAGTTACACCAAAAAATGAATATAATGTGATTTAACATTTTAACTCATTAGAACGCTAAATCAATGAGAACCCTAAGCTTGTTTCTTTGCAACGACACGGTTTCATCTGGGGGTAATAGGAGACAATGACACCCGAAGTGTGTTGCTTATGTCCAGTTTATTCCGTTGTTTTGTTTAGGTTGCTGTCACTGCAGAAAACCCGGCTTCACACAGATAGGTTGTCGGAAATGGCAATAGGGATTTAAGTACTGTGGTAGCAATCTCAGGGTATTCCGCCATGACTTTAATCCAAAACACCGGCAGAGTTGTTGTCTCGAACGTAGTTTTAAGGCCGCCTTCATTTGCTATCTCCAGCAGTTGATCTTCTTGCACAGACATGCTAGATTCGCCTGATTTGTTGACAAATGGGTCGCAGATCCATTCCTTACTAGTTCGTGGGTCTTTTATGGTTGGGAAGTACTCTTTCAGGTGATCGTGGACCAACTAGGAGAATGAATGTTTAGGCTCAGTCTGGCCTAAAATTCCCGCTAATGTCTGAAACATGCAGAATTCAGAAATCATAATTGAACATAACAGAACAAATTTCAAGTTCTGATTTAACGCCTCCTAATTTAAATGGACATTTCATAGATAAGAACCACACAAACCCGAGAGAAATACATCACAGTAAATAAAATAGAAATAATTTAATGTTCCTAGGGCGGCCCGGTACCATTTGATCCACGGACCGGTCCGCGGCCCGGGGGTTGGGGACCACTGTTCTAGAGGATCCCTTCTTTTGTTCGTTGGCCCCCTTCCCTGCCGACCGTGAGGTGTGAACACTTTGGGGAAAGCAGAAAGTCGTCAGGTGATATCTCTTCTCACGCCAAACGATACTATGAAAGGAAAGCGTCTGTCGTAAATGTTACTCACGGCTCTATCACTCAAATTAGGTATGGGGGCTCGGAGAATCAGGAGAAAAGCCGTTCCTGGAGATGATTGAAAAAATCATCTTAGCACCGCAGCGTAAAGATTAATACTCTATACTTGAAGAATCAATATTTTTTTAGCCCAATAATGGAAATTAGGACCATTAAAACTAATCTCATCTGAATAATTATTATGGAATAATATCCTGACCAATAAATATCCTGACTAACTTGTCCAAGTTTTGCTCCTCGACCACCGCACAGAGCATGACTGTAAGCCTGGGCAGATAAGGAGATAAATGAGTTATTGCAGGGGTCGGCAACCTGCGGCTCTTTTGATGTAAATTATGCCCCTCATCAGTTTCATACAAAAAAAATAATAATTTACTATCAAAACCCTTAAAAAATAAGAAAATATATTTTTAAGTACCTAATTTCTCAATAGCTTCAATTTTCATGATCGTTAATTACAAATCGCTACGGTTAACATATAACATGACCGTAATGAGATAAATTGGAACTATTGTTTTGTTCTTAGAGATGAGACTCCGTGACTATGTTTATATTTCAGCCAATTGCATTCCATTTCCGTCTCACCCAAAGAGCCACTGTCTAGAGTCTGGACAACAGACGTGTTGTCAGTCAGTCATCCTCGGATAGCGCGGTCGACGTTGCGTTGCATGTGTGTTAATTTAATCGCTTGCGGTTTTTGCGTGTCTATTTGCTCGTTGTTTCAAGAAGAATATGATTTAGAAGCGAATTATCTTCTCAAAGGTATGTATGCGTATAATATAATAAAATCAGCAACATAATTGTATTACATATCTGAGGATCGTGTTAACGAAGTAATAATGGTAAATATATTGTTTGCCGTTTTAGATATCTAAGTAAAATTATTTAAAATAATTTTTTCAGCTCCGCCGCCAGCATGGGGTCTGGTAAAAAAAAAGAGAAGAACTGAAGACGTAAACCAAGAATTCAATCAGAGTTGGACGGAGTCGTTTGCATTCATATGCAACACAGATGGCCTTCCGACTTGTCTCATTTGCCACGAAAAACTCGCACACAATACGAAGTCAAATTTGGAGAGACACTTCACTGCAAAACATTCCCAGTCTGCTGGTAAATATCCAACCGGTGACGCACGAAAAAAAGCTGTTGAAGAGCTAAAAAAAAAAAGCCAGTCAAGTTCCATGCTAAGTAACTGGGCGCAATCTTCCAATAATATAAATCTGGCAAGCTTTGCAGTATCATTAGAAATTGCAAAAAGAGGAAAACCGATGGTGAGATTCACAGATGGTGAGTACGTCAGAGATTGTTTTATACGTGCATCTGAAGAACTGTTTCGTGATTTTAAAACAAAGCAGAAATCATGAAAAAAGTCAAAGATTTGCCATTATCTGCTAAAACAGTACAAGATAGAACTGCTAAAATGTCTTCAAATGTAACACATATGCAAGTGGAAGACATTCAACTGGCTTATGCCTTATCACTTAGTATAGATGAGTCTTGCGAGATAAAAGACGCGGCACAAGTTACCCTTTTCGCCAAGTTATATGTCGTCCCAAGGTCCAAAAGAAGAACTGCTAAAATTGCTACCGCTCTCAGTGCAAACTCGTGGAGAAGATATAGCAAATGCTGTGCAAAAATGATGCCTGGAAGACAATGGAATCGATATAAATAAAATCGTTTCTGTAGCAACTGATGGAGCCAGAAGTTTGACAAGAATACATAAAAAGGTAACATCAATTCTTCAAAAAAAAAAAACACAAAATTCTAACGTTTCACTGCATAATTCATCAAGAAGCGCTTTGTGCCCAAACATTTCCGGCCGAAATAGTTGAAGACATGAACTTGGTAACTAAGATTATTAACAGCAGCTTGGCAAAAGCACTCTACCATCGCCAGTTTAAAGATTTCCTTGAAGAAATGGATAGCCAGTTTACTGACCTACTTCTGCACAATAAAGTGCGATGGCTTTCCTGAGGTAAAGTATTGCAACATTTTGTTTTGTGCTTGAGTGAAATAAAAACATTCCTCGATGAAAAAAGCATTGACCATTCCAAATTGGTAGAAGACAAATGGCTGCAAAAATTCAACTTCATGGTAGATACCACAATGGAACTAAATGAACAAAATCTAAAACTGCAAGGAAAGGGCAACCCAGCCTACGTCTTGCTTGAAGAAGTAGTTTGTTTCGAAAAAAAATTACTTCTTTTTGTTGAAGACATGGAGAGCGGTAAATTACTTCATTTTAAAAATCTGAAGCAATATCGCGATGAGACCAATGCAACTATTGACACGAATTTCTTCAACATAGCTTTAAAAAACATGAAGGATGGATTCGCTGAGAGATTCGAGCAATTCAAAACAAACAAAAGTACTCTCGCGTTTATAGTAAATCCTCTCAACACAAATACAAATGAGATCAACATTGAGCCATTTGGAAATTGATGCTGGATCGCTTCAAATGCAATTGCTAGATTTGAAAACCAAAGACTTGTGGAGTGGCAAGTTCACAGAACTCAAGAGCAAGTTGGAAGAGTTGGAGGTCCAGAAATGCATACACATCGCGCAGCACAAGTGGACAGCTCTAAAAGAAATTCCGGAAGTTGAGGCCCTCATATTCGGCGCATGGAATAGTCTTCCAGAATGCTACAGTGAGGTGAAGAAGTTGGCATATGGAGTGCTGACGATCTTCGGGTCGACATATTCGTGCGAGCAAGCGTTCTCTTGCATGAATATAATAAAGAGTAAAGTTAGAAGTCAACTAACAAATAAAAATCTCGAGTCGTGCTTGGAACTTAAAACAACAAGTTATAAGCCAGATTTAATCAAACTTTCAAAAGGCATGCAAGGCCAATGCTCCCATTGATGTAACTATCTATATTAATGTTTTTATGTGAATAAATATTATTCCGTATTTAAAGCCGTTTATTTTAAATCAAAAATCAAACATATATAAGCAAATACTATAATATTGAAACGAAAATTTTTAGTGGCTCTTTAAAAACTGGGAAATTTTGTAAATTGTAACTTTTGGCTCTTCCGTTTCAATAGGTTGTCGACCCCTGGTCTAAGAGATAAAAAAAAGAACTACATAACTAAAGTTAAAACATTTTTTCATCCTCTGCTGGGAAATCATTCATCTGCTCAAAATAAAAACGGAAACGGGAAAAATAAATTTAGAATCTGTCATATCTTTCTGCGGTTGCTATTCCAAAGAAAACAATAATAATTAAATTTCATTAAATTCATTTAAAAATGTTCTAAATTAAATTTTTAAATTCGCCGCGGCCCAAAAGTTGCAAAAGATTTGGACTACCTGTGTGCCAAATCTCATTCCTGTAAGTGCCATAGAATCGTCAGGATTTTGCGCTCGCGAATAAACAGACAAACACTTCCTTTTACACTCATTGCCATAAAAATTTGCACACCAAGAAATAACTGTGGGATCGTAACAAAATTTGGCATGAAGGTACATGTCGGCCATATATGCAAATGATTAGAAATGCAGCGTGATTGCGCATTGTGTAATGCCACTAGAGGGCGTTGAACTTCGTTCTCCTTGGAGGATAAAACAGGTAAGCAGAGCATGTTTAAGTGTACTTAATCTTTTGCAAAGGAAACGCTGAGGCAGACATGCCGTTACGCCGCCATCGAAGACAATATGAGCAGCTGTCAGAGTTCGAGAGGGGAAGAATCATCGGGATGATGAAAGCTGGGTGGTCAGCTCGGCTAGTAGCTCGTCAAGTAGGCCGTTCTGATTTTACTGTGAGGAGGTGTTGGGACCAGTGGACAGAAGAGACGTCATTTACACGGCGACCAGGCTCAGGACGCCCTCGACAGACCAGTCGTTGAGAAGACCGTCACATCATACGAAACGCACACGTAGAGCCAACTGCCTCATTGACCGCTATCCAGACACAGGCAGCACCTTCACTACGGGCCCTTGTGTGTTCCTGAACCATCACAAGGCACCTGGCTGAAGGACATCTTATATCGCGGCGCCCATTGCGTGTGCTGCCAATGCCCCCCACCCACCGACGCCTCCGTTTGGAGTGGTGTCGCTCACGATGGGATTGGACTGCAACGGAATGGAACCAGGTCGTCTTCAGCGACGAATCTAGATTCAATTTGAGCAGTGATGACAATCGTGTTCGTGTGTGAAGGCCCCGTGGTAAACGCCTCAATCCTGCCTTCGCTTTACAGCGACACACCGCTCCCACAGCTGGTGTGATGGTATGGGGTGTCATTGCTTACGATACACTGTCACCCCTATTATTGATCCATGACACAATGACAGCCCAGCGGTACGTCCATGATATCCTTCAACCACATGTGATGCCACTCATGGCAGGGCTTCCAGGAGCCATTTTTCAACAAGACACTGCTCGGCCACACACAGCAAGGATGTCACAAGATTGCCTCCGACACATTACCACCCTTCCCTGGCCGGCTCGATCCCCAGATTTGTCACTAATCCAGCAAATCTGGGATAATTTGTGACGGCAAGTTGGACACCTTACGAGTTGGGTCGAACTAGAGGCTCGTTTACAGCAACTGTGGAACGAGATGTCTCAGGACGTCCTACGGATTTTGTATGCCTCAATGCCCGCTCGTATCGCATCGTGCATTCGCGCTAGAGGGGGTACAACAGAGTACTAAAACATGCGTTCATTTGTATTTTTTTCTGCAATAAAGGATCCTTTTTCTTTGATTTTCTAATAATTTACTTATATCAAAGTAGTACTTACATGTGTAAAATTTCGTTTCATTTTGACTACTTTTCTTGGTACGCAAATTTTTATGGTAATGAGTGTATAATAGTAGAGATTCTGTACCAGTGAAACTGCGACTCATTAACAGTGATTTGGTAGTCCTAATCGGTGGTGGTGGGGCTGTTTGCGTGACTGGGCGTGTTTGTGACACACCAGGTTACCGCGTATTATGGTGCTAAGCCGTTCCTTCAGTCTTGTCGCTTCTGACTAGTTAAATAAGAAGCTCTACAGTTGAAAAGTAAGGTCGGATAAAACGTTTTTAAACTTTGCTAGTTTAAGGGCCGTGACGCAATTTTCTATTTTTTTTGCTAATTAAGCTTTTGCTTTGGAATTTTTAATGAAGACATAACACCTAATTTACTAATAGAAAATTATAAAAAATTAACTTGATATCAGTTCAAAAAATTTTAAAATTTATAAAATTTCAAAAATTGACTGTTCTTACTTTTGATATAACTTGAGAAATTATTTAGGAAAAGACACAATATTAACATTTTCTATAAGCAGATATTATATTTAAAAATTTGTCGTCACAGTTTTTTAATACATGCATATAAAAAATATTAAAACATTTTTAATTAAAAATGAGCATTTTTTTATTTTATAATTCATAAAAACACTTATATTTTATAACATATCAATAATTTTTAAAATTGCTGAAGACAAATCACTTAAATATGTATGAAGAATATACATACCAAATTTCATGCAATTATCTTAAATAAATTTTGAGTTATATCATTTTAAAGTTGGGAAAAGTGTGAAAAATCCATCATGGAGAAAAATCACCTTGAAGTGATATTAATGAAAATCAGTTACAAAAGGTGAAATTTTAGTACTTGATGGATTTTTCACTCCGAGTACGTAAGTAAATCCGTTAATGTCTTCCGACCTTTGATTAAGGTTTATTTTGGCTAATACTACCTTTCTACGTACAATTTATATGCAATTGTACTTTTGTTATCAGTTTTTCGATAAGTCGACATATTTTTCGTTTTAAAACTTTGACAGCTATCAAAACGTTCTTTTGCTTATAAC
Source organism: Metellina segmentata (assembly GCA_947359465.1). Lineage (NCBI taxonomy): Eukaryota > Metazoa > Arthropoda > Arachnida > Araneae > Tetragnathidae > Metellina > Metellina segmentata. The sequence goes on along the minus strand of OX375883.1, from coordinate 19,054,019 downwards.
TTCGGTTCTACTCAAGATATCATCATACAATTGGTGTCAAACAAAAGAGAATTAAATTTCTAATTTTTTGAGAATATGAAACACAAAAGGACTTTTTGAAGGTTTTTTGTGTCTCAGCCCCCCTTAAATGACAAATTAATTATTTGTTCAACTTTTCCTATTTATACATTTTTTTAGTATAAACACATGAGTAATTAAATTTGTTTTTTTGATACAGATAAGCATAATTCTTTTTTTTTCTATTCCTTTCTCTTCTCAATTGCTTTTAATTATAAAATAATGAATTTTGTCTGTTCTAGTGGGATGAGAAAATGTGCACACTTTAATACTGTCTAGCTCCGAGATCGTTTGTATGAGCACGACATTTGCAGTGCCAATTGTTTCGTCTCTTTGCGCTTTATAAATAATGAAAATAGAAATAAATATTACTTAAATTACTAGAATTAAAAAAAATTTCGTTTTACTAAATTATTTAAATTTTTATTTAATTTCGCAAAAATTTCAAAATGTCCAAATATACAGGGTGTTTTAGAAAGGACTCCCTAACGTTGAAATGACAGAACTACAAAACCGTGATAGATAGAAATATGAAACAATTGATACATTTGATGGACAAGTCTGGAGTTTTAAATAGATTGCTTTCAAAATTAGTTGCAACTTAGGCAAATAGATTGCGCTGTAGTCTTCGGTAAAGATATCATAGGGTTGTTTTTCCATGTGAGAAACTGAGACATCAACCCTGTACATTGCGATTTTACAACAGTTTGTCGCCCCCCATACTTGAATAGTAAAAGCATGAAAGAGACACTTCGCGGCTTAGGCAAGATAGTGCCCGAACAGACCGTACTTTTGCCGTGTTCACCTTCTTTGATGAAGACTTCAGCGATAGAGTCATAGCTGCAAATTATTCCAGAAACCGGCACCGGAATAGACTGACCTCCATACTCCTCATATCTGAATCCACGCGACTTCTTTTTCTGGGGTTATTTGAAGGACATTGTTTGCAGTAAGAATCCTATTATACTTGAATATTTCTTCTGTGAGTCATGCCATGCGTGTCCATTTGAGTTCACACATTGCGGCAACTGGTTTCAAACGCCTCCTTTCGTTTGCGTCAAGTCATTGATGTTCAAGGTGTCCATGTCGAATCCATTGCAACGTTGTTTTGATGCCTGTTTACGAACGATAGTTTACATACAACTTAAAGGGGAAAATAACCAAGGTTTCATTGCCAGCTATTGTTATGTCTCCAACGACATAATGCTATTTTCAAGTCATCCACAGTGCGCTACTTCCAAGCCATCCACAATACGCTACTTCCAAGCCACCGTGATCTCTCTATCGATACACGCTGCTGACGTCACGAACGCTTACGCAGCAGATAATAAAAGCCCGCACAAAACGAGCACTCCCCCCCCTCTCTCTCTTGACTTTTCCCCAACCGCCAACATGTGAGGTCGCGTGGTTTTCGTGCCGCTCCAAGTGTGGAGCCGAATTAGTATTATTTTTTTTGTTTCCTTTTCACTCTGCAGAGTATAGAGTGGTGTATTTAATTGGACGAAATGTCCCAACACCACTCTCCCAAAAATCCACGTAACTATTTTTTTTCGCGTTAACTCTTAGCCCTATATTTTCCTTAGCGTCCCTTACCATTTTTTCATTTTAAAAGTTCTAGAACTTTTCAATTTATAATTCATTTGTGTTACCTTTTTCTTTTGTTACTAATAGATGCGTTATCCCTTTTATTTTGTGTCAATAAACATTATTGATATTTAAAACTGGTCTATCTTTTGTGTTTTTCCCACGAATTCTCTTGGTGATTTTTGATCACACTTGTATATCATGTTTATTTTACAGTAAACTTTCGTAATCAAGATATCGACATCTCTTGTCCTGTAATTCATATACAGAGTTCAGCGAGTCTTTTTATTTAAAATTTAATTCCCACTTTTCGATCAAAATTTGTTTTAGTTGTGGTCCTTGTTTTAGAACCCTTTCTCTTTGCATTTTAATTTAATTTTTATTAATAAAAAAAGGACCTAATACTATTATCCAAAGTTGTAACTAATTTTGTGAACCGGTCAATTTCAAATACCAGACGTGTTCATAAAAAGTCCCATTTGTTTCTATCTATCACTGTTTTGTAGTTATTTCATTTTAACCTTTACGCGCTGCGGCGGTTAGATTTTTTCAATCGTCTCATAGAACGGCTCTTCTTATGATTATATTCGAGCCCCCCCCCCCTACCTAATTATCTAACTTGGGCTATTGGGCCGTTTGTGGCATTTACGACTGACGCTTTCCTTTCATAGTATCGTTTGGCGTGAGAAGAGATATCACCTGATGACTTTCTGCTTAACCCAAAGCGTTCACGCCTGACGGTCGGCAGGGTAGGGGCACAACGAACAAAAGAAGGGATCATCCAGAAGGTTTAATTATATTTTATCGTCTACTGGAAAATCATTCCTCCGCGCAAAATGTAAATGGAAAATATAAATTTTGAATCTGTCATATCTTTATGCTGTTGCCATTCCAAAGGAAACAATAATAATTAAATTTCATTAAATTCATTGAAAAATGTTCTAAATTGAATTTTAAAATTTGCCGCGACCCTAAAAATGCAAAAAATTTGGACTACCTGTGTACCAAATCCCATTACTGTAAGTCCCATAAATTCGTCAGGACTTTGCGTGCAAGAAACAAACAAACAGGCCAACACTTCCTTTTGCATTATTAGAGATATTACACTTCCACAAGCACATCCAGTACAAAGCAAAAATTTCTTTTCTTTTTTAACTATAATTTCAATTAAGCTGCTAAAAAAGTCGAATAAAATCCTTTTTTTTTTTTTTTTTTCCAATTTAATCACGTTCAAACGAAAATGACGTAATCTCCGATAAAAATAGGAGACAATGTACAAGAGACCGTGCCGGGACACAGCCACTACAAGAATTACTTCTCCGACATCTGACAATTATCGGAGTGTGTACAAACGCTTATATAAAAATGAAAGGTTAAAATCACGAAAAACACAAACATGCCAACTATTACGAACTCTCCGTAGTTTCTACGGAAGTGAATCGGGTACTACGGAAGTGAATCGGGTACTACGGATTACGGATTCGATTATTTTTTCTACGGAAAAATTCAATATTATTTATTTTTAACAACCGATCAATTAATTTACTTATTTCTGTATTTTTTTCATTATTATTATATTTTTTTTTGATAAACGGGAGAGAGTGCTTAAATTTAATTATTAATTGTTTTTATATACAGGGTGGTCCCGAATTCATGGTACAAACTTTAATGGTAGGTACAGGACATTGTAACAATGATTTATTGTATAGGAATGTATAGTCGCAAGTGACGCGGTGAGGCGTAAACAGGGGAAATAAAAGGAAAGAGAAATGGAGTGATCGGTTGGTATCATTGCCGGTAGAGGGCAGTAGATGTCTAGCCGCTGTTGAACATGATGCATCGCAGTAGGGAAAAGCGCCATTCACAATTGTGCTGCCGTAGACGATGGGTGACTTTACGTATGCAGAAAAAGCAGACATGCATTACATGTACGGCCGTGCAAATGGTAACGGCAGAGCTGCGTTACGAATGTATCGCGCGGAGTATCCTGATCGACGAATGCCGGATCATAGAATTTTTCAACGGTTACATCGTCAACTTTGTGAAACAGGTGCGTTCGACGTCAACAGACATGGCGCTGGTCGAGTAAGAGCTGTACGCACTCCAAGGCTGGAAGAAAGCATCTTGAACATTGTGGCTGATAGACCCGAGTCAAGCACAAGAACTGTTGCGCGTGACGTAGGTGTGAGTCATCAGACTGTATGCAGAGTGTTAAACGAAAATCGCTTACACCCCTTCCATTTTCAGAAAGTACAAGCATTGAATCCGGCAGATTATCCTCGCCGCGTGAACTTCTGCCTGTGGGTGATGCAGCAATGTGCGTTGCAGCCGGATTTCGTAGATTATGTGCTATTTACAGATGAAGCGACATTTTCACGCGAGGGTGTCTTTAATGCGCACAATTCCCATGTGTGGGCAACCGATAATCCACATGCAACGCGTCGACATGCGTTTCAACAACGTTTCAGTATTAATGTGTGGGCTGGTATTGTGAACGACTTTTTGATTGGCCCATACTTACTACCCACGCGGCTCACTGGCGGAAGCTATCTTATTTTTCTGAAAGAAGTGTTACCACAACTGCTGCATGATGTTCCGATCGCCATTCGTAACCGCATGTGGTTTCAGCACGATGGGGCGCCAGCACACTTCAGCATGGATGTACGGAATTACCTGAATGCCACGTTTGGTACTCGATGGATTGGGCGTGGTGGACCAGTCCCTTGGCCACCCCGATCTCCCGATTTATCGAGCCTCGATTACTTTTTATGGGACATCTAAAGCATCTTGTTTATGAGACTCCAGTTGACTCAGATGAGGATCTCGTCGCTCGCTTATCTGTAGCTGCTGCAGGTGTGCGTGAAATACCAGGCATCTTTGAACGTGTACGCCAATCGCTCCACCGACGCTGTCAAGCATGTATCGATACTGGTGGACGCAATTTTGAACAATTACTGTAAACATGACACTTGTCAACAACGCTTTCAATAAAATCTTTGTTTTTCCTTTCGGCCGTTATTTCCCCTGTTTTCGCCTCACCGCGTCACTTGCGACTATACATTCCTATACAATAAATCATTGTTACAATGTCCTGTACCTACCATTAAAGTTTGTACCATGAATTCGGGACCACCCTGTATAATTCTTTTGTACGCAATTATTGGCTCTTTATATGTGTTTTCATGTATGATATACTAATTATAAATAATACAATGTGTTGCATATATGTTTCCAATTTGTAATTAAATATTTGAATTAATGATATATGCTTGTTATTAAAGCCGATTTCTTAAATTTTTACTTGACTATTGAAAACTTCTTAAAACTTCTTTGACATCTGTTTATACAGAACATAAGAACGACTGAGACAAATGGACAAAAATATCCAGAAAACAACACAAATTCTTGTTTGTGGCCTTTTTGCTCAGAATTTGTTTCAGCCGGAGGGTACAAGGTGAAATATTTACGTAATTAATGTTTTTACATTTTTGTTTCTTCTGGTCGAAATTGACTGGGTGTATACTCTATTTTGTGACCTAGAATTCTGTAAATTCGACTTTTAAAACCTGTCTTCTCTACTATTATAAAAGGTAGTGTTTGTCTGTCTGCCGCAAAATCCTGACGATTCTATGACACTTACAGCAATGAGATTTGGCACACAGGTAGTTCGAATTATTTGCAATTTTTGGGTCGCGGCGAATTTTAAAATTCAATCTAGAACATTTTAAAATGAATTTAATAGTTTTATTCTCTACGTGGTTCTTCTACCGGACGAAAGAAGAATAGCCCCAATATTGACTTTTTCACCCCACGTTACCTTGGAACCATGCTATATTTTTCATCGCTTCGGAGAAGCTCAGAAAATTATTTTTTACGTTTCCGCTTTCATTTTGCGCGCGGGGAAAAGGATTTTTTTTTTTCGTTTTCGCTTTCATTTTACGCGGAGGAGTGTTTTTACAGCCAGACGATATATCTTTTTACAGGAGTCGCAGTTTATTTTTCTATATCCTAGACCAGTGGTTCCCAAACTATTTTGTTCGTGGAACCCCCAAATTTGTTGCCAATGATCGCGGAACCCTGAATATTTTTTATACAACGACTTTTCAAAATTTAATATCTGATATTAAATGAAACAAGTATTATTTTGGTATTTCGGATTTTATTGAATTAAACAAAACTTTAAAAAAAATTATTATAGAAATATTTAATAAAAATACAAAACATAAACTAAAATAAATGAAAAAACTTTGATGTGAAGAATGCACCTGCTTCTTTGATTACATGATTCTCTTAAAATTGGGTGTTAGGTTTGATAACTGAATTCGCATATCTGGTGCAGCATCGTTTGTTACGATACTTGGTTTTTGTCGCAACATATTTTGAAAACCCAGCTTCACACAAATAAGTGTTTGCAAACGGCAATAGAATTCAAATAGCCTATTTTGATAAATTTGGATATTCATCGAATACATCTGACCAGAATATTGTTAACGAAACTGTTCTAAATTTGGCTTCTAATTGTGTATCCGAACTCAATTCAATCAATTTTTCATAATATATGGAATGAAATCCTTTTGGTTTTTCTTTTATTTTGAAAGAATTTTGTACCCAGTAATTATATTGATTCTCTAGGTTTGGAAAGTAATCACTGAGTGATTGTTGTAAACTGGACAGATGTGTTTTTATACCATCGCGGATTTCCATATCTAAATCCACTTCAGATTCTTCGAGAAAATCACTAAGCGTCTGGAAACACTCGAAGTTGTTTTCCTCCTCAGCTGAAATCCAATATTGTATTTTCCTTGAAAAGGCAACCAATTTGTCTTTTGTTTGCAATATGTTGACTTGTTTTCTTTGCAGAGTCAAACGTAATTCGTTCAATCTTCCAAATATATCAGCAAGGTATGTAAGTGTAGATAGCCAAGTCATATTATTTAATCTGTCTGATAATTCAAATTTATGACCAATTAAATACGGCATCAGTTTATTTCGCAATTCAAATATTCGCACAAACATTTTGCCACGCGATAACCATCTAACTTCCGTATGAAGAAGTCTATCAAGTGGTGTGAAGACTACCCATATATTCGCACATGGCTTTGAAAATACGTAATTGCAATGGTTTACTTTTGATAAAATTGATAATCACTGCTTCGTCTAGAACAGATTTAAATGTCACCGAAATCCTTTTTGTTATTAATACATATATGTGAAGAATGCAATGAGTACTGTTACAGTTTTTTGCAACATTTTTAATCCGTGCTACAGCACCACACACTTTTCCTGCCATTGCTTTTGCTTCATCGCTGCTTACTTCAATACATTTTCCCCAGTTAATTTCATGCGTTGTCATAAAATTATCAATACAGTAAAAAAATATTCTTTCCCCGTGGTGTTAATGTTCACACTTTCACATAAAAGCAAATCTTTTTCAATTTTTTTATTAAAATCATACCGAATGAAAACAAGCAAAATTGCTAATCCAGCAACGTCTGTGGACTCATCTAGGTGTAATACATAAGCGTCACACGCCTGTAACTGTGAAATAAGTTCTATTTCAATGTCATCGGCAGTATCGTTAATACGCCTTTTTACATTATTGTTAGAAAGAGACACACTTTCAACTTGTTTACTATACCCTTCGCCCAATACACACAAAACGATATCTTGAACGCAAGGTTTAATAAGTGATTCACCAATAACATATGCCTCGTCTGCTAGAGCAATACTGTAAGATACTTTATACGACGCTTCCGTTATCTGTTGATTATCTGTTTTGAATTTTTTTATCATAAAACTCTTTTACTATGGATTTCAAGTTTTCTTTTAAAAAAAGAAATATATTTGCCTTTATCTGTTGGGTGATTTTTTTTTCAAATGCCTCAGTAGTTTTGCTGGTGCTAAGCAATTTTGTTGCAAAGCAAACAAACCGCATCTGGAGCCTCCTCGTCACCAGTACTAGTAAATCCAAATGACAGGTAACTAGTATCACAGTTACGTCTTTTCGTTGATATCACCTGTTCAAAATTGGAAGATGGCAGAGTTGGAAGATGAGGCTGTAGCTGTACGGAACTGGAAATTGATGGCATTGCGGGTTCCAGAATGCCTGTATCTGTAGATTCCACGATCTCTGCATTACTACTAACAACGTCAGTTTTCTTTAAAGACCCATATTTTAACCATCGATCCATTATAAGGACAATTTTGTTTATAGAAATAAAAATGATAAAAATATTACAGCGTATAATGAATAAATTATAAAAACTATTTATAGCCCTACCTGATTTATGAAAGCACAAGAGGAATAGAAAATACTTATTTCTGTTCACTTGAAAAAATAGTTATGTTAGCTTTAAAGTAGCAGAATAACTCAAGATCGGAGTACGAAAATCAACTGATTGCTACGAGAACCGTTCGCTGAGTGAGTGTAACGTAGCCAATTCACACAGCGAGAGCGAAACATTATTGTATAGGTTAGCGGTAGTAACATATGTATGTATGTTTTAGATATTACGGTATTTCTTTTGATTTTGAAACTTTTTGTTTACAATCTGAATTATAGGGTCGACCTGTACCTACCCAGCTATAAATGTTCATTAACTGACATTCTGGTTTGAATGACCGTTAATAATACAAGGGCACAATAGCATTGGCGCAAATACACCATGGAAGTAGGAAAGATCTTTCCTACTTCCATGAAATACACCAGTATATTCCACAAAGAAATTACATAAATTTTGATGAAGTTCGAATTGCTACCGATGCTTGTGTTTTCTGTCGCCTTATTTAAAATTTTTAAATTTAATGCGGTGGTCGATTGTAAACTTTCCGAGGAAAATGTAAATTTTTATTAGACGCCGTTCTTATTTTTTTAATAAAATAAAATGTGTCACGCGGAACCCCTAAATTTTTTCGTGGAACCCCAGGGTTCCGCGGAACATACTTTGGGAACCACTGTCCTAGACCGTTAAAGATAAAGTAAAAATTTCAACGCATTTGAAGTCTGCGGAAAATTTCAGTTTAGATTAATAGCTAAAAATGTGATTAAAAAAAAAAAAATTTAATTTAATATATCTTCAACGGATTTGAAATTTGCGGAAAATTTTACACCAGATTAATACCTTACACGTCGGGCTAGTTAGAAACATAGCAAAAATTTAGTTTTTTAAGTAGGTAGGAAATTAATGAAAGTGGCACTGGAGCAACACAACGGGCTGTTCGCGACGGTTCGAGATCAATCAGTGAGGGAAGATCCGAGGATATAACATCGTCATTTAGAACCACGGTCAAATAACGAGATGGCACCTAGATTAGGCACCTAGGTAATTAGGTTAGACCGAGTTTCCAACTCGCAAAGCCTCGTTTCTTAATCCGTTGTTCTTCCAACTGGGCAACCCGGCCCCTGAAAACAGCACAGATTTCTTTTTCAAGATCAAGTTTTTTAGATGAAAAATTATGCACAACAGAAATTTATTTCACGTTTTTTTGTGTTTTTGGTCGAAATTGACCGGGGTTGTATACAATTTTTTGACCTATAATTTTGTAAATTTGACATTTAATATCTGTCGTAAGAAATATAGCTCATGTGAATATTTTTGAATATTTTGAGGCCCGATGCACATATCCGGTTTTTCAACGATGCCGCAGCGGTGCCGCTGCGGCATCGCAAGTGCGGTCTGAGATACATTAGATCCAAAGGAGCAGTGCGCACATGCCTCCGGCGCCGCTGCGGTGACGCGCGTCCAACTTGCGTGTAATTTGTACCGCAGTTCCCCACGGCACCGTATACGCTTCTCCGGTCTGAAGTACCTTCTTGTAGAATTTTCATTTTAATTAATAAATGGTTGTGTCCAGTAACGTCTATTTTGTTTCAAAATATACTTTTTGTACACCAATTAAGCGAAATAAACACGTTTTCTTCGATAGAATATGTATCGTAAATGGCGCGAAATGAGTACTTGCGTCATTTCACGGTTATGTGTGCACAGTTGGGCTACGGTGCCGCACGTTGAAAAATAGGATGTGTGCACCATGCCTTAAACAGAACGGATTTATTGACTAAAGAAAAAGAATGAATTTAAATTACAGCCATTAAAACTATCCGTGAGACAGACGAACAACAAACTGTTTCCAAAATTTAAAACTCATATGTAACAGGCATATTTTAACAAAAAACACACACAAGAGAGACCTCGCGGAATGAAAACGAATAACTAATGAACTCGACTAAACAGACGTGTTCACACCTGTTTTGTGGCACGCTAGTAGTTAGTAGAGTGGGGAGGGAGAAACTACTTGACCGCCTACTTATCCATTTGACTGGATCAGAGTCCACTAAATCGTTTCACTAAACTACTCAACGAAATAGTTTTGTCCCAACACGGTTAGTTACTAAATTACTCGCTACTGGACTACGTTACTGGCCTAGTATCTAGCAACCTGGAGTTCTTTGGAACAACAGAAGTGGAATCCAAACGTGTTTTAACTCGAGCATTTTCGCTCAAAACTTCTCTGTCGCAACCCAACCCCCGACTTCAGAATAGCGGTGTTGCGCAAGAAAGTGAAAAGAAAAAAAAACCGAAGGGGAAAGAAAGAAAAGAATAGAAAAATAAAATTAGAAAAAAAAAGAATTAAAAGCAAAGCAAGAAGATATTGGAGTCGAAAAGGAGTGTGAAAAAAATCTTCCAATTGACTCACTCGAAGTTCGTTCAAGTCTTTTGGAAAGATTCATGAAGTGAGTGACGTCACCACCTGGCAACGGAACTCGTGTCTTTCGTGGAAGCAGATGAAAAACTAATCATGGACGGTGAAGAGAGGGTTCTACTCCTCATGCTCTTGTCTCTTCTTTTTCCGTGGGGTAACTCAGGTCAGTGGCTATTCGAATTCTATCTCAAAACACGTGGTCTCCTAGGTGTTTCAACCTTTCACGAATCAAATTCTTTGTGCACTATAAAAATTCTTGATATCAAAATTATTTTCTCTTTAGAATGTTCTAAATATCAAAATTATTTTCTGTTTAGAATATTCTAAATATCAATTCCACAATTTAAAAATAATAATCACTGATTGTTTGAAAGTAATAGAATAAAAGATTCTGTACAATTAAATAGTTTCAAGTCCCAAATTACTTGAACCTTTCTTTTCGAATCTTGCTGTCCGACTGAAATTCGTGTAGTTAGTTTTTTGTAAACAGTTTTATAAATAAATATGGTTCCAGAAAGGTTTCAACATTTCACATAAAATAAACCATTCCTTGTGTTGCTCCAAGTTTCACAGCTAAAATTATTTGTTGCGTGATGTATAATTCTTTATTTAAAAAATAATTTTCTGTAAACAATATTCTAAATATCAATTCCACGATTTAAAAATCACTGACTTCTTAAAAGGATCTACTCGTAAAATAAAATTATATTTGTTCAATTAAGAAGTCAGGTAAAACAATTTTTGGAATCAGCGCCCTTTGTCAATACCTTTGTGCGTGATTCTATTGACTACGATTCGTGTTGTTAATTATTAGTTTACAATTTAATGAATAAATATGGTTCCGAAAAGGTGTTTCAGCATTTCATAGAGTAAATCATTCCTTGTGTATATGTGTATAATACATATTCAGTATAATATAAATAACTTCTGATAGGAAGGAATTTGATGGATTTGGTAATTCGATAATTCTTTAATTTGATTGCATTGAAAAGCAGACGAGTTCTTTGAAATGGCAGCACAAATATTGGATTTTATGCTAATGATTTTCTCTGAATAGAATTGAAAAAATAACCGTGGCTCCAGGAAGATATAAATAATAAGTGATTTCATAGAATAAATAAGTGATTCTTTGGTGCATGATATAAATTCTTTATAATTTAGTATAAATAAATATTATTTTACGAATCCGAATTACGAATAATTCTTGTATTTGATTACAATAAAAAAGAAACAAGGGTTCCTTAAAATGACTTCTATTACCAACATACTATTTAGCCATTTATGTCTTTCTAAAGAAAATATTTGAAATTCCAAGTCCTTGAATCTATTTTAGAATATATCAGTGAATATTTGCATGATTCTGTATTTATTGATTACATTTCTAATTAGTTATCAGTAAAGAATAAATTAACTCCTGAAAATTGCCTCAGCCTTTCATAGAATTAGATGACATTTATGTTTTATATTTGAGCATGCCATGGCCATTCCATGATAAAAACAACTTCGTTTTTATGCTAATAATAAACAAATTCTAATCATCTTTAAAATCTGATAAACTAACACGTCTAGCACAAAAATCTGTTTCATCATTGTTTTTAAGTTAAACTGTTTTCCCTTTCGAAATATTTCTATAGAATTCTATAATATTTTTTACAGAATGGGGTCTATAGAATTCAATAATTTTTTTATAGAATGTACTCTTTAGAATTATGACTCGTTTCTCTAAAAGCTCTATAGAAATTCTACAGAAATCTTTAAGAATGTCTGTAGAAACCTCTATAGCATTCAACAAATGCTAATTTCTTTCTTTACTTTTCTACGAATTTCTATATAGAATTCTGTAGAAATACATTTCAATAGAAATCAAAACTCCTTTTCACCATCTATAGAGTTTTTTTCTATAGAAATAAAATTTCTTTTTTCTATAGAAATGAAAATTTTTTTTTCTCTATAGAAATTAAAATTTATTTTCTCTACTGAAATGTAGAGTTCTGTAGAACTTTACAAACAATTTTCTTAATCGTAAAGTCTTAATTTGCATTACTTAAGACTTTACACTTACATTGAATGTAAGTCCTGTAGTTAATTGTCAGTAAAGAAGTTTAAAAAAAATAGGACTCCAAATTATTTAACCTTTAACAGAATTGATCAATGATTTTCCTCCATTTATCCTGTATTCAACGATCCTTATTATCTCTACTATTATAAAAGGAAATGTGTCTGTTTTTTGTGAGCAGTGTCCAGACGAATATATGGAATGTATGCAATAATAAAATTTGGCACATATGAAGTCCTATTTTTTTTTTTTTTGCGATTTTTGTGTCCAGTCCGATTTTTTAAATTTAATCCAGAACATTTTAAAATCAATTTATTAGTTTTTTCACGTTCTTCTCTTGGGGAAGGTTTCCTCGATTAAAGAGGGACGAGGATTTTGCGATTTTTGACCGCTGACGTCACATTGAAGAATGGACAGATTCTGCGTTTTTTGTCCTAATGCCTTTGGAGCCATGCGAAGTTTTCCGATCGTAGCATGTCTTTATTTACGTTGTTGATTAGTATAACTTTCTTGCTAGCGATTTCATCTTTGTCACGGGCAAAGATTATTTGAGGTTTTCTATTTTCGCGTAGATACAGTAAAATGTTCAACGGATTTAAAATCTGGGGAAAAGTTTACACCAAATCAATACCCTAAACACGATTTTCTTTAAAAAAATAATTTTCAATTTTAACCCGTGTAACATGTTGGTTAAAGGTGGTTCTCATTCTTAAAATTATTGTTTTCTCGTTTTAATGTTTTCAGTATCAATAAAATTTAATGTGTAAAGCCCGATTTTTAAATTTTAATCTAAAATATTTTAAAATTAATTTATTGGTATTTATTTATTACTAGTCACTTCGAGAACATCACAGGCGTTGCCTGTGGTGTTGGTTTGCGAGACAAACCAAATGGGAATGCGTAACAATCACCGAGGTTGGCGAGCGTTAGCGAGCAGTGGTCATACCTGACCCCACGAAAAGAACTGTCACGGGAAACGCCGTGCTGGCCACGCAGTGGCTAGTGTATGATAAAAGAAATTATTAAGAAATATATGTTTCACAATCTTAAAAATCTTAATCATACAAAATGAACAGATCATATCTGTGATCAAGGAAAATAACTGGAAAAAATGAAAATTTGGCAAAATGAGATAAGTGCGTCTGCTTGAGGATTTGTCTTGGGGCCTTTCGCATACTCTTAAAAAAAACTCACGGCTGAAGACTGAAAATTTGTATGTGTTTTGCTCACTCGCGGAAGAAATTTCGCGTCTTCAATTTTGACACTTAATAAACCCTAAACTAATAGCCGCATCGGAAAAAAATCTTAATAATTGTCCAGGGAATACGATGAAGAACAAACCATGTTAATTTCGTTTTTTCCCGATCAGTAGTGGAAGACGGGGTACAATGAAACAAAATTTACTAATTATTTTTTGATATCCTCAATTTTGCATGCACAAAAATATAATGAATGAATACTTTTAATCTTGTATTTTCCCCATCTAAATAAATTTTTATTAGGTTCTAAACAATATCTTTATGCTTGAAAAATAACAAAAAGTAAATGTCCCACAGTGTTTCATTGTACCCCGTATGCTGGGGTACAATGAAACACATACTGGGGTACAATAAAACCCTCCAAATGATGCAAGCAATTTTCACCCTATATAGTTTATTTTAGTCACATTCGACTTCATTTAAATTTATGATTTCTCCAACCGAATATATTTCCTTATGTTTCAGTTCACCCCCTCCTAGATTAAAACATACCTAATTATTTAGACAGATACTTCTTGTGTCACACGTTATGTGAGGATATCTCATTCTTAGTACTTTGGTGATCAGCTGTAGCTGGAAAATAATCTGGATCATCGACAACTTCAGTCTGCAGGCGGTAGTTTGTTTTGAAAACAATACCTTTTTAGTTTTTTTCCTCTTTTTACTTTCTAATTGCTTAACAAGAGCAATTTTTACTGGCGTGGTTAGAACAAAACTCTTTTTTTTTTTTTTCTGTTTTCGTACGTTTACTTATTTTCTTGGACCAGCTTTGGGGTAAGGTTTTACCTCTTGAGGAGAAATGTATTTCCTCACAGATTGAGAGCTAGTGCAGGGTGTATGAACAGTTGCTGAATAACCTGCAGTCGGTGATTCTGATCTACTAATGGCAAGATCCACCACTTCTGATTCTTGGGTTTTGTCTGTCTGGTCTTTAGTTTCATTATACAGCTCTTCACTTTCATTGATCTGACCATGGAAATAATTTTCAGTAGGACTAGGCCTATCTGACAAGTACAAACACAAATAATCTTTTTCACAAAACATTTGTCTATTGAAAGGCCATATTCCAGTTGCTTAAAAACCTTTTGTAATATTTTGTGGAGTGAAAGACTTGCGATAAGCAGTGCCAAGCAAAGAAGATATCTCATAGATAGATTGTACGACCTGAATTACACAGCATCCAATCATTTGCAGCTAGATTAAAGAAATTTTTAAATGACTTGAAACACAGTTTTGTCTAAAGGCTGCAATTTGTTACTGGTATGTGGGGGGGGGGTTACAACAATTCAGTTATCTTTGGTAATATTTAGACTGGAAATCGTAATATGTGATTAATGATTGTCCATTATTAGTACAGCTGGATTTCCTTTCGAATAGCGTATATGTGCCTGGAAATGTGTTAGAACATTAACAAAAATATTTTTATTCATCCATCCCGATATTGTTGCATCACCCGCAGTCCCAGGTGGAGTTCCATTCAACATGTAAAACTTGAAATTTACTCTAGGAAATACTAAATAATGGGGTATAGAATTTTCAGAAGCATTAATAAATCCACACATAGTAACAAGAACACCCCTTTCACCAGAAGTTAATTGACCTATTAGTTTTTAGCCCCTTTGACTGAAAACTTTACGACGAATGTAAACTGTAGTCAGTGCAGTTTATGCCTATGAAATAAATAAACTATTATTAAATGTTTTTGAATATCAAAAAACTAACTTACTATTGAAAAAAAACAGTTTAATTTTTGCATGCTTTCAAAATTGCTGTTTTGATTTGGTGTTGCCATTTTCATAGTAAAAGTGTTTTATTTATATTAGTGACAACCAGTAGTATGTTATTTTATATCAGTGATATTATATTTACCAGTGATATATTACTTCAAATAAATGCATTCACCCAGGGCACAATGAAACATGTTTCATTGTACCCCGTACTGAGGTTACTAAATAAAAAAAAAAAATTTAAACGTCTAATATTTATTTTTTTTAATTTTGGTTTTGGATGTATGAAGACAACAACACAAATATAACAATGTAAAGAAAAAATAATTATTACATATAACAATGAGGAAAAAGAAACAAAATTACTTATAGTAAAGAAACTTACTTTTAATGGTGAAAAACCAATAATCTTCTATTGCTAATGTTGTAGAGAAGTGCGAACGTATCCAAATCACATCAGTAATTGGAACATATAGTTGCATAACATATATATAAATTGCAACCTTCTGTGACAAATTTTACCGATTTTAGAAGTAATGTTTCATTGTACCCCGTCTTCCCCTACTTTCTCGGGAAATAGTCTAAGAATCGAGCTAAACAACACAGTTTTCAATCCTGCGGCGTCGGCGGCAGTAACTTTTTTTTTAATATAGAGAGATATATTCAATTTAAAAATTATTTATTTTACGAAAATCATATTTTTAGGTATCGATCAAAAGTGAAATTTTCCGCAGATTTCAAATCCGTTGAAATTTTTACTCTATCTTTAACGGTCTAGGAGATAGAAAAAAGAACTACATAACTAAAGTTAAAACATTTTTTATCCTGTTCTGGAAAATAATTCTATGTGCAAAATGAAAACGGAAACGGGAAAAATAAATTTAGAATCTGTCATATCTTTATGCGGTTGCCATTCAAAAGAAAATAGTAATAATTATATTTCATTAAATTTATTTTAAAATGTTCTAGATTGAATTTTAAAATTCGCCGCGGAAAAAATTCGGACTACCTGTGTACCAAATCTCATTGCCATAGAATCGTCAGGATTTTGTGGCCACGAAAAAAACAGACCAACACTTCTTTTTATAATAGTAGAGAAGATAGAATAGTTAAGATTTGTCATTATAATTCCTTGTATGAAATTCTCGCGATTATCACTAATAGCAGATATGACTTCTTGTGTGAGGCTTGAAAAAGAATCGTTGCTCTTAACAAAATTCGTCCTGTGCGTCTTAACCCTCCTGATGATTGTCTCTACGAGATATCTCGTCATTCATTAGATTAGGTCACAACTGAAAAGATCTTGAATTGCTTGTCATTAGAAGAAAACTGACCAGCTTTTGATCTCGTCATAAAATATTGACCATACCTTGATGAAGAGAGTTCTTGTCATTAGCAGAATTGGTCAGATCTTTATGTACGAGATATCTCGTTGAAACAATTTCGAGGGTTTCCTCTGAGAGTCGCCATTTTTCCGAATCGTGCAGTATTATTTTTACCCAACAGCACATTTAATGACTAACTAACTTCATGGATTGGCTGAAAGAATGCATGAATTTTTTTTTTTTTTCCCTTTAGATAGAATAAAATCCATTAAAAATATTCTATTGTTCTTTTCTTCGAATAGAATCCTTTGAAAATAGTCCATTGATCATTTATTTAGAACAGAACCATTGAAAAGATTCTATTGCTCCTATGCTCAGAATAGAAACATTTGGATTGATTCTATTGTTCTCCTTTCCCTATAATAGAATCACCTGGAAAAATTATATTCATCATTTCCTAGAATTGAAGTATTAGGAATTATTCTATTCCTTTCGTAGTATACCTTTAAGGTTCTATTGATTCCTTATTCGATTCCTTAGAGTAGAATACCTTTAAGGATTCTATTGATCTCCTTTGCTTCGAATAGAATCCTTTGAAAATATGCCATTGATCCTTTATTTCGAACAGAATCATTGAAATTATTCTTTTGCTCATTTGCCCAGAATAGAATGATTTGGATAGATTCTCTTGCTCTCTCTCTCTCTCTCTCTCTTCGTTCCTAATAATAAAATCACTTGGAAAAATTATATTAATGTTATTCCTAGAATAGAAATCTTTGGAATATTTCTATTTCTTCAAGGATTTTATTGCTCTCCTTTGCTTCGAATAGAATTCTTTGATATATTGCTCCGCTTTGCTTATATTAGAATCCATTGAATATATTATATTGCTCTCTTCTTTCCCTATAATAGAATCACTTGGAAAAATTATATTCATCCTTTCCTAGAATAGAAATTTTTGGAATAGTTCTATTTCTCCTTCACGGATTCTATTGCTCTCCTTTGCTTCGAATAGAACTCTCTGATCTACTGCTCCTCTTTGCTTAGAATAGAATCCTTTGGAAAGATTCGAATGGTCAGGAAGATCAAAATTGGTTACAAGTCACGCAGGGAAGACTGCTGGGAAATTATGCGTCAACCTTTCAGTGGTTTAATTATGGCAGCAAATTTGATAATAGGACAATTTGTCGCAAAGAGATCTGCATCTAGGGCCTCAAAACGTCTTGATCCGTCCAAGGAATATACATTTTTGAGAATATTTAGATTTGTTGGATGAGGTAAGTTATAAAAATTCTACATCTGCTCGTTCACTCAAACTTTCACGTTAGCATGCCCGTTTGACTTTCACAGGTGATGTTTATGAACATTCAGCCAAAATTTAGAACAAGTTTTTCTTGGCAAGAAAACTCTTCCATTAGCAGCGGCAATTGAAGCAAGGAGGGAAAAAACTATTCAAGGATGCAAGATAACAATACTTCAACTTTCACTTCTTTCGCCGACTGTTTGATAAAAAAAATTCCAAGTTCAAAAAGTCTTTTTCATTGTAGTGTTTGTAAGAGCCTTGTGAAAAAATTGCTCCAAACTCAAAAAACAATGGAACAGAACGCCTGTTTCATTGGAACGAAAAAAAGCTTTAACAGTATAAACAAACTTTAATTCTCCGCCTACGTTTCTGCTTGGAAAAAAAAAAAGCGAAAATAAAAACTATGGACTGTAGAAAACAATGTAAATAAACAAGCTTTTAACTCTCCCGGGCAAAGTTTTTTGCAAGTTCCGAATCTGCGTAAATCGGCTGTAAAAGAAAAATGAAAACTTCAGTATTTTTCTCATCTCAACTCGGCTTGTAATACCTGTGAATTCGCTGCTATGAAATCGGAAACTGTAATTGTAGATGGGATAGATTCAGAGCCAGAGAAAATAAAAGAATAAAAGGGTAAAAAAATTTGCCTGTTTCTTTTTTTATTTGTCACTCTAAAGATAGTGTGCGTTATTTGGGGCTAATGTCTTTTCTCTTGATGGCTTTATTTAATTCTTGTTCTTTGTGTGTTCTTGAATTTCTACTTTATGCTCAGGTTTATTCAGTAAAGGATTCTAATACCTTGGCTTGTGGCTTGTGGGGCAGTGAACTTTAAAAACAAACTTGCTGTTATTATTCTGATTGTTAAAAAAAAATTCAGACCGCTTTCTGTAAAAAAGCCTAAAATAAAGTTTGATTCTGGTCTATAGAATCCTGTAGAATTGTGACAGGTTTTTCTTTGAGCTCTTTAAAATTACAAAGTCTAGAAATCTCTAGAAAATATCCGAAGACAACTGTAGCGTATTTCTTATGTTTCACGAATGATTTGTATAGAAATATTTTATTATCGAATCAGCTCTCATTTTCATAAAAAATTCCTATGGCATTTTTTTCTATAGAAATGAAATTTAGTTTATAAATCTATAGAGTTCTATGGAACTCTATAAAACATTTTCGTCCGGGTCAGTCTTAAGTTGGGCTGAAGCTATTGCATAATACGCGGTCAAAAGTTTTGAAGAATAAACAAAAATTCATAGGTCCCTACGGGCATTAGTTACACATTTATTGTTAAAATTTTAATTCACGAAATATTCGCATACATACACTACCCTACCATAATAAACCGGACAGAAAGATGTGATGGTATAAGGGAAAGAATACATGCTTTAATAAGGAGATGGTCCCCACGTGCTGCAATAACACTTGCAACCCCTTTGGGCATGGTTTTGATACACAGCTATGGGTATTTGTGTCTATTCCTGCTGCAAGAATGTCGCCAGCTCAGCTGTCGATTTTAGACGTGGTTCCTTGGTCCGTAAGCATCGCTCTAACTCGTCCCACACATGTTCTATGGGGTTTAATTCGGGACTCTGAGCAGGCCAGGGAAGACGTTTTACATCCATACCTTGATACCACTGCTTGACAGAGGCTGCAACATGACATAGAGCGTTGTCATCCTGAAAGTAACATTCGTCCATTCCATAAAATTACCAGAGTAATAAGAACCTGACTGTCCAAAATGTTCATGTAGGCGTCGGTGTTCAATTTACCGGAACGACATGCAAAGGTCCCAGGCCATACCACGAAAAACACCCCCAAACGAATTTTAACAATAGTAGTCGGATTTTATGCAAATCCGCTGGCGTCCGATCCATTATTGTAGGGTAGTGTATATCAAATCAACTTCATTTGGTATCACTAAATTGTTTTGGTAAAAAATGCACGAAAACGCATAAAAATTTTGTTAAAAAAGCATAGGTTCAGCAACATTTCTTACCAAATATCGACGCATGATTAATTTCTCATATGTACTCAGGTATACAGGGTGATTCTACGTTCATGTGACAAACTTGGAGGGGTGGTACAGCTTACTAAAACATACATTTTTCGTATAGGAATGTATGGTCGGAAGTGATGCGTGGAGGCTAGAACACAAAAAATGAAACATGAACAGAAAAACATTGTTTATTTACATCATTGCAAAGTGCTTTTCTTTGCAGCACTGTTTACAATAAATGCTCAGAATTGCGACAACCAACAGTAATACAAACTCGGCAGCTGTTATTGTCTAGCAATGTTGTGGCTCAGTGGCTCACTTTATCGTGTTTTTCTGGAAGAGGTTTTACCAGAATTGCTGCAAGATGTTCCGACTGTCGTAATCACATGTGGTTTTAGCATGATGGTGCTCCAGCTCATTTAAACGTAGTTGTCCGCAATTACCTGGATGCCAGTTTTGCGAGGCGATGGATTGGGCGTGGTGGACCAGTCCAATGGCCACCCCGATCGCCAGATTCACCAAGCATCGATTACTTCTTAAGGGGTCATCCAACGACCATCGTTTACGGGACTCCAGTTGACTCAATTCAAACCTCGTTGCTCGACTATCCATTGCGGCTGCAAGCGTGCGAAAAATGCCTAACATCTTTGGAACTGTTCGCCAGTCACTCCTTTGACGCTACCAAGCCGGTATTACTGTTGGTGGTCGCAATTTTGAGCATTTATTGCAAACATTGCTGCAAAGAAGCGCTTTGCAAAGATGCAAATAAACAATGTTTTCTGTTCATGTTTCATTTTTTGTGTTCGTGCTTCACGCGTCTCTTCCGACCCTACATTCTTATACGAAAAATGTATGTTTTAGTAAGCTGTACCACTCCTCCAAGTTTGTCCCATGACCGTAGAACCACCTTGTATACAACAGGTTGCAAGGACGATCCAAAATAAATTTACAAGAAATTGAGAATGGCCGCGGTCGTAAACAATTCTTGGAAAGAGTGTAAACCAGAAAGTAACCCTTCATGTGATCTCCGTTTCACCAGTTCAGAAGTTGCATTTCCGAACGCTTGAATACATTACATCAGTGGTCCCCAACCCCCGGGCCGCGGACCGGTACCGGTCCGTGGATCAAATGGTACCGGGCCGTCCAAGAAATATTAAATTATTTCCATTTTATTTACTTTGGTGTATTTATCTCGTGTTTGTGCGGTTCTTATCTATGAAATGTCCACTCAAATTAGGAGGCGGTAAATCAGAACTTGAAATGTGTTCTGTTACTAGAGCTTCAATTATGATTTCTGAATTCTGTATGTCACTATTTTCTAATTTTGACAAATGTGACAACTGTTTTCAAGTTGGCAGACAAAGTAGCTGCATTTAAATCCAAACTGAAGTTGTGGGGACGGCGCGTGAACAAGAGGCACTTTGGACATGTTTCAGACATTAGCGGGGATTTTAGGCGAGACTGAGCCTAAACATTCATTCTCCTAGTTGGTGCACGATCACCTGTCTTTGCTTTTAAAAGAGTTCGAGCGCTTCGAGGTTTTTTTTGTGGTTGGGAAACTATTTTATTGATTTAGCGTTCTAGTGAGTTAAAATGTTAAATTATATTCATAATAATTATATTCATTTTTTGGTGTAACTGTATTTTATTTTGAAGGCATGTTTAAATCCAATTAAATTAAAATTATTAAATCAAAACAATCTAAAATGTAAACAATCAACGTAGCTACCCCCCCCCAGCGGGCCGCGCTAAAATTATCAAACGTTGATCCGGTCCGCGGCGATAAAAAGGTCGGGGAGCACTGCATTACATGATGAACTGATGAAACACAGAGCAATCTGGGTTCATTTCCATCGATTTTTTTTTCGTTTCCAGTAACTCATGAAAGGTTAGTTTTCACAGTAGAAAAACTGAAAGAATTTACCAACAATCCGTTCGAATAATTCGTACAGCCGCAGCGATTTTTTCGCGTATACGAACGCAACCGATGTCAAAACATTTCAATCGGAGAAAACGCGTTTTTGTTGTAGACTTACTTCAATTAAGAGTATAACTCTATAACAAAAAAATCAAAGCACCAAGAAGGTTCAGAATTACAGTGGTGTTGGTCTCGATCAACTTGGGATTGCGCTGACTGGAGACCTAATAGTCTTTAGTGACGAGACCCGTTTCCAACTGTGATCTGACGACAACCGCAGACGCGTCTGGAGACATCCAGGAGAGCATGGGGATCATGCCCTTACTATCGCATGCCACACATGCCCACAACAGGGCGTTAGGGTCTGGGGTGCCATCTCATTTGATAGTCATTTCTGGCACACTTACAGCAGAGCGGTGCTTAGACGACATTCTACGACCAGTTGTGGTACCGTTCCTTTAGCGACACCCGGACTTACTTTTCAATAAGATAATGCTCCGCCGCACACGGCACGTGTTGCTATGAATGGTCTTCAAGCTTTCCCAACAGTTCTTTGGCCAGCTAGGCCTCTAGGCTGTTGACCATTTAAAAAACGACAGTTGGACACAATTTGGCAAGAAATTTTGCTGGATACCATCCGGGAATTTTTTTAGTCTATCTCACGCCGGGTGACAGCTTGCATCCAGGCCAGAGGTGGACCAACGCTTTATTCACTCCCTCCCTTTGTAACGGTCAAACTCTGAAATAAATCTTTTATTTGTTCTGAAATTGCAATCGTTTGTTTTTCTATGTATGTTCTTCACATCTAACCCATTTTTATCGCAATCGGACAACTCCTTCTTGGTGCGTCGATTTTTTTTTTGTTATAGAGTGTATGTACTACTAGCAGTTCCCGTACGGCGTGGCCCGCGACAAAATTCATGTAATGTCCTTTCTGATACTGAAAACATTAAAAAGAAAACCAATAATTTTAAGTAATAAGTTATGCTGTTAAAACAACAAGAAACAATACAACCTGAAGCAATCGCATTGGATATATCGTCATTGGAAGAAAACGGATCAGATAATTATAGACGCGATATCTCGTCATTGGAAGAGAATTGACTAGATCTTTGTCTAAAAAAATCAGCAATATACACAGTCCAGTCACATTAATGTGACCACCACCTAATTTCGACGTCAACGTGAAATAACCAATCGCAAAAGTCAGGTGGCAGCACATTGTTGTGGAGTGTATATAAAGGATGTCCTAGGGCATCGGAAAGCATTTCAATCGTTGGCGCAATGCAGAGACGTAGCGATTTATCCGACGTCCAAAAGGACCTAATTATTGGCTTTCGGGCCAAGGGTGGAAGCATTTCGGAAACGGCTAATTTTGTGAACTGTTCCCGTGCCGCCGTGGTAAAAGTATACCGTGCATGGCGAAATGGCACTATCCAAAATCAGCGGCGTGGCACATGTGGTGCACCACGGGCTATAGATGACAGAGGCGAACGAAGGCTACGGAGATGCGTTTGTGCGAATAGACGTGCAACTGTTGAGCAACTGACCGCCCAGATGAACCAAGGCGCTACCAAGAGTGTATCCTCAACAACGGTTCAGCGAACATTGGTGCGCATGGGCCTCCGCAGCAGACGCCTTGTTAATGCACCTATGCTGACTGCTGTTCATCGGTGACGAAGGCTGGAATTTGCACGCCAGTACCGCAACTGGACGTCCACATAGTAGCGACATGTGGCTTTTTCCGATGAATCACGTTTTTTGCTCCATCGGACAGATGGACGTTGGCGTATACGGCGTGAAACGTCTGAAAACAAACACCCTGCAACAATTGCCGGAAGGCAGGAGGAGGGAGGTAATCTAGCGCAGCTGGTCACGGCACTGGAGTCGCCATGGCTCAACATCCCAGTGAACACCTTCAGAAACCTAATTGACTCTCTTCCTGCACGTCTCGCAGCGGTCCGTTCTGCCAAAGGTGGTTATTCTGGCTTTTGACAGGTGGTGACATTAATGTGACTGGACTGTGTATATCTTAATGACGAGATGTCTCGTCATTAGCAAGATCTCATCGAAATTACTATATCATTGAAACCAATTAGAGGATTAATTCAATTCCCACGGCCTCAAGCAACAGACAATCTATCAACTAACAGTGGCATCTATTAAATTAAGAATATCCCGATGTGTTGCTCCAGTGCGAAGGTAATTAAAATATCTGCATACCTATTAAATTTAGCCACTACTAAATTCTAGAGGGATCTCTATTATTATAAAGGGAAGTGTTTGTGTGTCTTGTGGAGGTGTTCAGACGAATCTATAGCATTTACAGCCACGAAATTTGGAATACAGGTAGTCCTAGAGGTGACAAAATGCAGCACAAATCCCGAATTTTGAAATTTAATATCTAGAATATTTTTTTAAATAATTTATTAGCTTTTTTTGTGGTTCTTTTCCGCGGTGCATGATGGTTGTCCAATGACGCCACTGGTTCAATGGAAGGAGCGGGTTAGTTTGAATTGGACGCGTTCCAAGTTTGAACTAGGGATGTTACAAATAGTGATTTCACTGGATGAATTACGTTCTGTTTGATTGAAGTCAGTGTCCAGTTTATAGTCGCATTAGGTTGTATCGTTACTTGCTTTTTTCTTTCTCTATTTCAACATGTCTTCTTTTCTTAGTGTTGTTGATAAGTTTCAGGGTATTCTTAATTATTCGCAGCTTAGTTTTTCTGCTGGTAGGCAAACTTTTGGATTCTGAATTATAGTGGCAAAAAGTGCTCCGCTCTGGTGAACCTTCGTGTAGTGGTTCCAGGCTCAACCCATTCCGTTAGCTAATTACTTTTCGTTAAAGCTTATTACTTTATTAAACACTAATTACTTTGTTAAAACTAATTACTTTGTTAAAACTAATTACTTTGTCAAAACTAATTACTTTGTCAAAACTAATCCCTTTGTTAAAACTAATTACTTTCTGTTAAAGCTTATTACTTTATTAAAAATTAATTACTTTGTCAAAACTAATTACTTTGTTAAAACTAATTACTTTCCGCTAAAAAATTTTATTCCTTTAAAACTTATTACATTTGGTTTTGATTCCGCAAACATTGTCATTCATTTACTTTCTTTGTCGGAATCAGTGAGGTTTAGCGTTAAGACTTTTTTTAAATACAGCGAAGATTTTTTCAAACTTTTGAATTTTTATGCAATTTTGTTTATTACTGTTTTGTAATTTGGTTTTAATTTCGCTGACATGGTCGTTCATTTACGTTGTTTGTCGGAATCAGTGAGGTTTAGCTTTAACACTTTTTAAAAGCATAACTTGCTTTTGAATTTGTTTCATTTCTGCAATTTTGTGGATCAGTGAGGCGACATGCCCATGTCATGTCGGGTGAAGGTGGGACTCATTCTTAAAATTATTGTTTTCTTCTTCTTAATGTTTTCAGTATCAGTAAGGACATGACAAAAATGCTGTCACGGGCAACGTCATGCGGCGGGGGTATTGTTAGTATATCACATGGGAAATTGAGACACTACAATAATTTACTAACCATGCAGTAATGTCTTATTAGTGCAACGTATCTCCACATTGAAGTTGTTTTTGATAGATAAATTTTTTTCTTTTTATCACACATTTTGTTTAAATAATGTAGCAACAAAATTAAAAAAAACATGTTTTCATATTTCCCTGTGACTTTTACTCTTGAATAATACTAATAACTGAAAAATACTGCATTCAATTTAAAAAAAGAAAATGTGTCAAAGCACCCTGGTCTTACTTAAACCATGTATAAAATCCAAAAACGTATGAAAATAAAAAAATGATACTCCGACAGAATACATCAATCTCACTTGGCAAGAACAAAAATTTGGTTTGAAGAAAAAGTACCATTGGAATATTTGCAGAACGTGTGTCGGTGTTCGAAGAGAACATGCGTCACCGGTCGGTTCAGCGCGGTGGAGGCGAGAGCGAATTGTAAGGGTCAATTAGAGTCAATTGACGCATTGATCTCTACAAGCATGTCGCTTTTTTTAGCCCCTGTTTGCGAGGCCCAGTTGGCCTTCTGGCAAAATGTCCTCTTTCCACCTCTCTGATTTGGAGGAAAAGGAAATCCTATGTGATGTTTCGCTTTGGACAGCATACTGTTTTTTTTTTACGAGCATCTGATTAAAATCGAGGTTTTCCGTGGAACGTGTTTTGATTTGTCATTTTGGTTATTATATGGAAAACGAGGATTAATTAGACATGGACTCTCTGATTTGGAGGAAAAGGAAATCATATGTGATGTTTCGCTTTGGACAGCAGACTGTTGTTTTACAGGCATCTGATTGAAATCGAGATTTTCCGTGGAACGTGTTTCGATTTGTCATTTTGGTCATTATATGGAAAACGAGGATTAATTAGACATGGACTCTCTGATTTGGAGGAAAAGGAAATCGTATGTGATGTTTCGCTTTGGACAGCAGACTGTTTTTTTTTTACAAGCATCTGATTAAAATCGAGGTTTTCCGTGGAACGTGTTTTGATTTGTCATTTTGGTTATTATATGGAAAACGAGGATTAATTAGACATGGACTCTCTGATTTGGAGGAAAAGGAAATCATATGTGATGTTTCGCTTTGGACAGCAGACTGTTGTTTTACAGGCATCTGATTGAAATCGAGATTTTCCGTGGAACGTGTTTCGATTTGTCATTTTGGTCATTATATGGAAAACGAGGATTAATTAGACATGGACTCTCTGATTTGGAGGAAAAGGAAATCGTATGTGATGTTTCGCTTTGGACAGCAGACTGGTTTTTTTTACAAGCATCTGATTAAAATCGAGGTTTTCCGTGGAACGTGTTTTGATTTGTCATTTTGGTTATTATATGGAAAACGAGGATTAATTAGACATGGACTCTCTGATTTGGAGGAAAAGGAAATCATATGTGATGTTTCGCTTTGGACAGCAGACTGTTGTTTTACAGGCATCTGATTGAAATCGAGATTTTCCGTGGAACGTGTTTCGATTTGTCATTTTGGTCATTATATGGAAAACGAGGATTAATTAGACATGGACTCTCTGATTTGGAGGAAAAGGAAATCGTATGTGATGTTTCGCTTTGGACAGCAGACTGGTTTTTTTTACAAGCATCTGATTAAAATCGAGGTTTTCCGTGGAACGTGTTTTGATTTGTCATTTTGGTTATTATATGGAAAACGAGGATTAATTAGACATGGACTCTCTGATTTGGAGGAAAAGGAAATCATATGTGATGTTTCGCTTTGGACAGCAGACTGTTGTTTTACAGGCATCTGATTGAAATCGAGATTTTCCGTGGAACGTGTTTCGATTTGTCATTTTGGTCATTATATGGAAAACGAGGATTAATTAGACATGGACTCTCTGATTTGGAGGAAAAGGAAATCGTATGTGATGTTTCGCTTTGGACAGCAGACTGGTTTTTTTTTACAAGCATCTGATTAAAATCGAGGTTTTCCATGGAACGTGTTTTGATTTGTCATTTTGGTCATTATATGGAAAACGAGGATTAATTAGACATGGACCTGTTGGGTTAATTTTTAAGAATTATTTGTTTTCACTTTTTGTTCTTACGTACACGAACAATACTCTCGAGTTCCTGTTTCGTTAAGAATAAATTCGTGTTCCTGTTCCGTTAAGAATAAATTCGTGTTCCTGTTCCGTTAAGAATAAATTCGTGTTCCTGTTCCGTTAAGAATAGGAATGCAACCATTTTGTACTTAGAAGCTTTGAAAATATTCTGAGTTGCAGAGAGACAAAAAGGAAGTGTTGGGTCAAAACCTTGATTTGATCCGGAACTCACTGACTAGATGCGGATAAATTTCAAATGGTGCGTGGATCGAACATAGGTCAACGCGACCACGGCCATTGGTTTCCTTGAAAGAAGACTATTGTGGACACAGGACGAAGCGGAGGACTTGGACAAGTGGAATTTTCCGGAGACCTCGCGAAGGATTTGATCTGAAATAATTTCCCGGAACTACTTGGGAGAGGATTATTTTGCTAAATCCGGGAACCACGATCTTCCATGGAACGTTCGAAAGTGTGGAAACGCCTTCTTCTCCTTATAGATTCGATTCCAAGCCTGACACCTGGTATGCCGAAACCTCACTACATTTTCCCGAGACTTTTTAGCCGAGTGCGTGTGTATCTGTTCTTCGGGTTTTGCCATATCCCTTTCTTCTTTCTCCTGGACTTTCATCTTTTGTTTCAATCACTATTTGTGATAATTGATTTTTTTTGTGTACTGTCGGGTCCCCTTTTAACTGTTAGTGTGTATACTATTTCATACTTTAATTCTTGTAATAAATTGTCTTTTACATTTTTAAAGAACTGTGTTCAGTCGCTTTATTGATCGTATAGAGCCATATCATTATTTAAGCTAAAGATTTCCCACTATACGAGACGAGCATATTTTCAGCACAACAGACCTACGTCTTCAAAGGGATTCCGAACAGCTTCGAACATCCATGCAACGACCAGAATTCGAATCTAGATCCTGAAGAGTTGCTGGTCAGGATCATAGACTTGAAATATAAGTAGACTGAGAAGTGCTATTCAGAGGAGCTTCAAAAAATGCGACGAACACGAAGACTAGTAGTCACATGACTGCCTTATGAAAAATTGCCTTGGTTGGACGATTTTATATCTTATCGCCTCGTTTGTCGATGTAACGACTACTAACTAACTAACTAACTGCACTACTGGCCACCGTTAATGCAACACCCTGAAGGAAGCATGCAAATAATATGAAATTTACAACATGCACGCGCGCCTGTGGCGCCACTTCAAAACGCTATTTAAGTCTTGGAGATTTCGACGATTTCAAGTACGGCAATTGTGTTTTCTTGTGGTTTTTTTCAAAAAAACAATCAATTATGCCTCGTAGAAAACAGCGATCATCTTTTGATCAAGTATCCGAGTTCGAAAGAGGAAGGATAGTGGCCTACCGAGATTGTGGATTATCTTTCAGGGAAATCGGTAGTCGTGTTGGACGAAACCAAACAACTGTAATGCGGATATGTGATCGTTAAATGCAGGAGGGTACGACGGACCGACGTATTCGATCGCATCCACCTCAGTGCACCACTTCACGTGATGACAGGCATATTGTGCGTATGTCATTGACGGATCGCTCAGCCACATCACGAACCATAGCACAGCACATTCAGTCTGTAACGTATCATCCAGTGTCTGCGCGTACCATTCGACGCCGTTTACAGCAGATTGGTCTGTCCGCAAGACGTCCATTGCTTCGTCTACCCTTGACGCAGAACCAAGGACGTCTCCGCCGCCAATGGTGCAATGAAAGAAGAATGTGGACGGCATAATGGACTTAAATTGTCTTTACTGACTAGTCACGCTTCTGTCTGAAACACCACGATGGTCGGATTCGAGTCTGGAGACACCGTAGAGAGATGATGCTGAACAGCTGCGTTATGCACCGCCACACTGGTCCTGCACCGGGTATTATAGTATGGGGCGGTATTGGATATCACTCTCGCACTCCTCTAGTACGCATTGCCGGTACTTTAAACAGCCAGCGCTACATCTCCGAGGTGTTGGAGCCAGTTGTCCTTCCTTACCTTCAGGGCTTGCCACAGCCATATTTCAACAGGATAATGCGCAACCACACGTGGCACACATTGTCGAAGGGTTCTTCGTCAATCGCCAGATTGAATTGCTTCCCTGGCCAGCTCGCTCTCCGTATCTTTCGCCGATAGAAAACATGTGATCCATGGTTGCTCAACGATTGACCCAGATTACATCCCCAGCTGCCACACCAGATCAACTTTAGCAACGTGTGGAAGCTGCTTGGTCTGCTGTACCCCAAGGACACATCCAAAATCACTTTGAATCAATGCCGAGGCGTGTGGCAGCGGTGATCTCCAACAATGGCGGCTACTCTGGCTACTGATTTTGGCAGGAACCACACTTCACAGAAGTCTATAAATTTAATCATTTGATACTTGGTCAACATGTTATCTACAAAATAAATTTTGTTGTGATCTCTCTTGTCTTTTTTGGTGTTGCAATTTGGGTGGACAGCAGTGTACTAACATTTCATGACAGAGTAGGTCTCGTCCAAAGTCGACTTAACGTCTTAAGCCGATAATCCCACTAGTTTTAACTTCCCTAGCTGCTGACAACTACAGCCAATATGAAATAATTTCTTCATAGATAGCGTTTCTTTCCAGAAACCCCGTCCGATGCTTCAACTCCAAGAATGGTGTCCACGTCGAGCAATCTGAATGTCATTGAAGGCTCATCAGTCCTCCTGCCGTGCAACATCCTCAATCTAGGTATGTTACTTCCGAATTTTAACCCATATTACTGCACGCAAATGCAAACTTTGCTTTTTTAAATATACTGTAGAGTGTGCAGTTCAGTTCTCTTTCGCAGTGCTTATTTACATGCATTCTTTCAATCTTGGTCTTTTCCTTACAATACAATCCCTCAGAGAAATTCTATTCCTTGCAAGTGAATCGTTTAAAAAGATTTTATTCTTACTTTCATCAGAATAATTGGGAAGTTTTATTGTTCCTTTCATAAGAATATAATCTTTTGGGAAGTTTTATTGTTCTTTTCCATTTAATATAATTCTTTTAGAATAATTTTTCAGCTCCTTTTTTGCATGTGAATCCTTTGATTATATTATATTGCTTCTTTCATTAGAATAGAATTCTCTTAACAAGATACTATTGGTCATTTCCTTATATAATAGAATCCTTTGGAAAGAATCTACTTCTCCTGTCCTTGGATAATTCTTTGGGAAGTTTTTATTTGTCCTTTCCTTCAAATGGAATCTCTTAGAAAGATTCTATTCCTGCTTCCCTTGGAAGTGAATCCTTTGGAACTATTCGAAAGCTCTTTTCCATCGACTATAGTCCTTTAATAAGATTCTGTTGGTCATTTCCTTAGAATAGAATTTTTTGGAAATAAACCATTTCTCCTTTCTTTAGAATTTAATGCTTTAGAAATATTATATTGGTCGCGAAGCTTAAAACTGGTTAGAAGTCCCTGCAGGGAAGACAAGGTGGAATCATGCGTGTAAACCCTTCAGGGGGTTAAAACAGTTCTGCGTTGGAAATAGATTTGATGATTGCAGTGATCGGTGATACCCGAGTCATTCTTTTCTCTTTCAGAGAGGAAGGTTCGAATCTGGAAGCACTTACCGAGTCGCATCCTGTTTTCCGGGAACATCTTGGTCTCCAAGGATCCCAAAATCAGCCTCATCAACGGCACCTCCCTCCAGATAGACGACATCAGCCCCGAGTACTCGGGGGAGTACCTTTGCTTCGTCAGCCACCACCTCTTCCTCAACGTCACGCACAGGCTCAACGTATTGGGTGAGTGGTCGTCTGTTCTTTCAGTTCTTTTTGGCCATCCTGAGAGGCGTCTCAGAACTAGGATACTTGAACTGACCATCGACCTTCCAATCAAATAGACAGAGCCAGTGGACGGAGTAGTGTCGTAAGATCTCTGGAGGATAGATCCCATGGGCTTACGAGTCGATTGGTTGTTGTGGCGTTTTGGCAACACAACAATACAATGGAGTCAAACTCAGTTAGATACCATTTTAAGCTATTTATTTTACTTAAAAGATTTCAAAGACAGTTGGAAAATATCTACAAAATTATGTAAACTGAACAATCACTGAACGATTGTTCATATTTGACTTAAAAGGTTTCCAATGACGGTTGGAAAAATATCTACAAAATTATGTACACGGAGCAATCACTGAACGATTGTTCATGGAAAACAAAAGTTTCTCTTCACAGTTAGTTTTTTTAGCTGTGTTTAACCTCACCGTATAGCTGTATCGAGAGCTCTATCGTCCACCACTTGCTCCAGTGGCTTCTGTCCCTCGTTTCCCTTTCCGTTTATTCGACAGAGTCCGCCTCCCTCTTGGAATGTCGATCGGGTGTTTTCCAATGACATCTGGAACACTGAAGGGGTCTCAATCCCACACGTGCGGGTCCCTTCTTTGGTTCTTGGAGCAGTTAGAAAGTGGTGAGTGACAAGCAGGTGCAAAAAGTCGGACGCCGACTCTACGAGATTTAATACATTTCTGGCCTGAGTTAACCGAACTATAACACACGTGGCCATCTGCTTCCCTCTCGTGGAAAAGCAGGTGTTGAAATCGTTTTTTTCCAGACGTCACACTATCGAAGCATATAAACAGGTGGTGATCACTGAGGATAATTACTGAAACCAATCAATAATTTACGATTTATGCTTTTCCCCACAACCACGTGACAGATCTTCAAACCGAATGACCCGAAGAAATAGCCGACCTACCGGTCTGGGGGTTTTGGTGTTAGCCTCTAGATCGAAAGGTCCCTAGTTCGAATCCGGGTCAGGGCATAGATATTTGTAAGCGTATGGTGTGGAGGCTGCTGGTGCACCTTAAATCTGTCATGGCCGAAAGTCCTCACGTTGGGTTGGTGTGTAAGTTTGGTGAGTGGGGTGCCAGCTCAGGTGTTGCCTCGTCATCTGACCGT
Source organism: Metellina segmentata (assembly GCA_947359465.1). Classification (NCBI taxonomy): domain Eukaryota; kingdom Metazoa; phylum Arthropoda; class Arachnida; order Araneae; family Tetragnathidae; genus Metellina; species Metellina segmentata. The sequence continues at coordinate 19,021,571 of OX375883.1, read as the reverse complement.
GGTTCAAAATTACGTGTTGTCGTATCTTTCCTTTGGGGATTGATCCCGGACCGTCGTCAATACCCCATTGTGTTGCTCTAGTACGACATTAATTAAAAATTACCATTACCTGAAGAAATAACCCAAGGCTTTGTACACATGCAACGTCTATTTCATTAGAATGTCGATAGAACTGACTTGATCGTAGAAAGCAGCAAGAAGAAAATCATTTGGTTTCGTGAGTTAAAAATTTGCTATTGTGTCGAATTAGAATTGTCTTTTGCAGTGATTTATCGCTAGCTTATTTAATCTTGATTCCCCAAATATAACCATTAAAAAAATTTCTTTTGCCGGATTGCAATCCCTAATCAAAACATTGTTGAAGGTATGCCCAGAAGGGTTGCTAGTGTCATTGCAACACATGGAGGGACCATCCCCCTATTACAGCATGTATTCTTTCCCTTATACCATCCCATCTTGCTGTCCGGTCCATTATTGTAGGGTAGTGTATCTCATATTAGGTCACTTTACTTTTCCCTATCGTTTGTGCGTTTTTTGACCTTTGTATTGTGCGTTTTGTGTCCACTGTATTGTGTATTTTTCTATCTGCCGTTGGAAATAAAATAATAATTCTATCACACTGGCGTTCCTCCAGTTCCTCCGCTCGTAATTCCGGACCCACCTAATGGCAAAGTGGTCGTGCGGAAAGGGAGCTCCGTCACCATGATGTGTAACGTCACAGGGTTTCCCAAACCCGTCGTCACTTGGTCCTACGATCTCAAAGAGAAATCGGTGAGTATGTGTTGTTCCTCCCTCTCTTCACACCAACGGGTCGTCAACGAAGTTCAGCGCAGGTTCGATTCCTGCCCTGGTGCATTTCTCTCTTCTGCTTCAGTGAAGCTTTCTTTGTGTGTGTATGTCCATTACTTGATAGTAGTACCGGTAATATGATCCAAATACCCAGGTAAAAGGAGACTTAAACCGATTTTTTCAACTCCGCTTCCCCTACGTAGGGAAAACACGGGACTTGACTAGGGTTGACATCAACCCCAGTCGTCCCGTGTTTTTGAGGTTACCCTCCTTTCCCATAATGCATTTTGCGTATCCCACAATCCCTCAAGCTTTGTGTATATCCGATCGTAAAAATGGACAGCGTTAGCGCAATAGAAAAAATTAAGATTTATTCCGATCGGTGGACAAATGCCGAGATAGTAGCGCTGATAAATCTTTTGGAATCGTAAGTAATCCAACAAAAATTTGATGTCGCCGTAAGAGATGGTGATATTTATAAAAGAATCGCCCAAGAGCCGAGTAGCACTGGCTTTCAGAGGAGTGCTGCTTGCATTTAAACGGGTTCTTATTTGACGACCCGGGTAATCTTCGAAAATCCCTTTGACCCTCGAATTACCCGAGTCGATTGGTTTGGTCATGTAAACGACACTATTGTATGTCTTGTGTCTTACCCTTGCGCCTTAACCCCTCCCAAAAAGAGACAAAGACAGCCGTTTACACCAATAGCATTTGCGTCAATCTGAATCAACCACGGTTGCCCAATTGGTTAGTCGCAGATTAGCAACCGGTGGGCTGTGAGTTGAAAATTCGATCCCACCAAAGACTGTCGTGTACGTGGAGGATGAGGCATCATTGTATTCCTCTAACCTATCCGGTCATAAAAGATTGCCATTTTTAAATTGCCAATTAAATTTGTTTTATTGCATAGTTGTCTTTCGAAAAGTACTTTTAAGAAGCACAGTAGAAAAATATTTTTATTTATTTGCCAGACGACGGGACAGTAGACTAACCGGTTTGGTGGTTAAGGTGTTAGCCTCTAGATCGAAAGGTTCCTGGTTCGAATCCGGGTCCGGGCATGGATGTTTGTAAGCGTATGGTGTAGAGGCGGCTGGTGCATCTTAAATCTGTCGTGGCCGAAAGTCCTCACGTTGGGTTGGTGTGGAAGTTTGGAGAGTGGGGTGCCAGATCAGGTGTTGCTTCGTCATCTGACCGTGGTTCATAATTACGAGAGGTTATCCTCGGATCTTTCCTTTAAGGGACTGATCCCGGACCGTCGTCAATAGCCCGTTGTGTTGCTCTAGTACGACGTTAACAAAAATTAACAATTACCATAAGGGTAATTCCATATGGGAACACCTGAAGAGTGTTGCTTTATAGTCATGGATTTTTTTCAAATTTTTTCCACAGATAGACATGGCAGTGAAACCCTTAGATCTCAATTTTTTAAATATTTTGTCCAATATTAGCTGAGATACGATAATTTAAAAATTGGTCAATTTTACGAAATGACGGCCATCTTGGATTTGCCACACTGTCTATAAAGGGCCCTAACTATAGAACTAACAGTTTAAATTTAGTAATTTTGAAACCAAATGGAAGCCATTTATTTCAGAAGTGTACATAAAATACAAAACCAGTGGTAATTTTACATTTTAGTGGAGTTTTTACATGTAAAGTCGAAAATTCACTTTTAAAATCATTCGACTTTAAAGGGCTATAAAAAATGAACCCTCTTTTTTTTCTCTTAAACTTCGTAGAAGTATTAACTTACTTATGTACTTCAATCTGAGAAAAATCCAGAGCGAGCAGCACATTTTTCATTTTTGAATTAAAGCTATTCTAATGAAAGCATGGATTTCAAAACGGTGGTCATCTTACAGTACAAAATGACCCATAACTTAAAAACAATGGTCAAATTTGAATTTTTTTTTTATGTACTAATTCAAAACAAGCTCACATTATTTTATGTTTTTTTCAACACAGTATCAAATTATTTTAAATTTGTTTTATTGCATAGCTGTCTTTCAAAAAGTACTTTTAAGAAGCACAGTAGAAAAAAAAATTTTATTTATTCATTTTTTTTAAATTATTTTTTTTAAATGTTGTGCATTTTACAATACTTAATTCCAGTATTTCTGTAAAAAAATTAAATTTATGCTTAGGGTATATTGTTTTAAAATTACTAATGAAATTCTCTTTTTCTTAATAGTTTCTTATCTTTTTAGAAATACAAAAATCCAATAAATCGATTACAAATACAACAATGTTTTTATAAAACATCGATGTTTTGAAAACATCGACGTCGATGTCGTATCCCTAGTAGGGATGTGGGTTGAGGCATCAATTGAAGAAGCTTGCTTCTCTTTCGACAGATAGAGCTATGTGTCACAGTAGGTGATGCTTGCAATCAAAACTAAGTTATTCATTTCAGTGTTTCTTGAGGAGAGATGTAGTCGTGTCAGTCATGGAGATTAACCTACAGACTACGGCCGGTACTGTAGTTGTACCATTATCGCGCCAAGAAAGAATTTAGACAACGGCCATTGCAGCAGTTGTGCCTTGAAAGTTATGAGAACCGCGCCAAGAGTAATAATCGAGCTTGTTATATCTATAGCCGTTGTCAAAAGTTTAAATGATATAACTTTTAAAAGATTTGGATTAATTTGGTTCTTTTCTGTTAGAAGGATGACGAAAGTGGTACCTGGGGAGATGCTTGATAGAATCACTATTCTAAAGCTGATTGAAAAATTCAATGCAGGGATGCACATACTTATACAAATACAAATATTGACGACCAGCTACAGGCTCAAGCCCAACAAGGATGGTCCTTTGTTTCTGAATTGCCCCATTCCCACTGACTATCCAATTGTATCTTAAATTCGTACACTCCCTTTGAATTAACTATATTTTCTGGAAACGCGTTCCATTTGTCTATTACCTTATTAAAGTAGTAATTTTTCCTTAAATCCCGATTAAAATGTGTCGTATTCAATTTATACCCATGGCCCCTTGTTGTGTTATCCCTATTGAAATTTAAGCCCTCTGTGTCCCCTTGTTTTAACAACTTGAAAAGCTGAATCAAATCCCCCCTCCTTATTCTTCTTTCCAGTGTATGCATGCATGTTTAGCTTACTTAAACGTTCATTATTGTCGAGATTTGCTATCCCCTTTATTATTTTTGTAGCTCTGTGCTGAACTCTTTCAATTAATTCTATATCCTTTCTCATATATGGAGCCCAGAATTGTACAGCATATTCTAGATGGTCTTACCAAGCCCTTAATAACGGCAAGATTACATTCTTATCCCTTGAAGTTACAGTCGTTTTAATATACCCCAATAACCTATTAGCATTTTTTCCCGCAGCTGAACATGGGTGACCCATTTTAAAATCCCTGTGAACTATCACCCCAAGATCCTTGACTGTTTCTCCCTCCTTTACCTTTACTCCCTGCAGACAGTACTCGGCTCCACTGTTCCTGTAACCCATATGCAGAACTTGACATTTCCCTATATTAAATGACATACCCCATTTTACAGCCCATTCGGATATCTTATCAAAATCCCCTTGTAACTTCTCTATCTGTAACTTGGTATCTACTGTCCCCCATATTTTTAAGTCATTGTTCAAACCAAGGGTCACATGACTATGGGCTCTGTCTGTGCGTCCTTGATTTAATAGATAGTTAGTCTACTGATGTGGCGATCAACAGTAGAGAATAAAAGAGGCTCTTTCTATCTTCGTTCTAGTCGTCCACGCGTGGAATTCGCCAGGTGGACGGATACCAGCTGCATGTGGACTCGGTGGACACTTACCACGCCGGGAAGTACACTTGCCGGGCAGACAATGACGTCGGGAAGCCAGTGGAGGCAACCTTCGACCTCACGGTTCTTTGTAAGGATTTTTTGACATTGCTTAGGACCTGTTCACATGAAGCGTTTTCTAACGCGCGTTTTCCAAGGTCAGCTTGTCTTATACATTAAATTATGATTTTTATTTCCTTAATTCAAGTTTCTATCTCTGCCACCGTTGAAGATAGAGTGATTTTTTTAACGGATTTCAAATCAGAGTAAAATTGTACACCAGATCGATAACTTAAATGAGATTTTCTTTTCATAAATAATTAATTGTTTAATAAATGATTAATAATATAATGGTAAATAATCAATCTTTTTTATATCGATCTGGCGTAGAATTTTACGATTACCAGAGCGATACCTTAAATGTGATTTTCTTTTCATAAATAATTAATTATTAATAAATATTTAATTATGAAATGGTTAATTATTAATCTTTTTATATATCGACCTGGCGTAGAATTTTACGGTTATCAGATCGATACCTTAAATGTGATTTTCTTTTCATAAATAATAAATTATTTAATAAATAATTAATAATATAATGGTATAATCAATCTTTTTTATATCAATCTGGCGTAGAATTTTACTATTACCAGATCGATACCTTAAATGTGATTTTCTTTAAATAAATAATTAAATAATCAAATGGTACATAATTTCATAATACATCATTTTTTTTTTTGTATTGATCTGGCTTAGAATGTTACGCTGATTTGAAATCCGATGAAATTTTCACTCTATCTTCAACGATCGCGAAGATAGAAACTTGATTTAGGATTAGGGGAATAAAAAACATAATTTAATGTATAAGAAAAACTGACCTTGGAAAACGCTTCATGTGAACCGGGCCTTAGTGTGTGCATCTCAGATAATATATGATTTTTATTTTCTCTGTAATTGAACATTCACTAATACTAGACCCCATAGAAGACGTATAAAGGTGATGGCTATCTTTTTATGCTGGAGCCGCGGTGGACCAGTTGGAAAAGCAACAGATTAGCAACTGGAGTTCAACACTAGGTTCAGCCAAAGACCGACGGGTACACGAGAAGCCGCTGCACGTTAAATCTGTCGTGGCCTCAAATGTACTCATGTTGGTATGGTGTGGAAGTTTGGGGAGTGGGGTGAGACGGCTCAGATGTCCCATTTTGAACTCGTCATTTGAGTTGCTCCAGTACTACGTTAATTAACTACCTATCTACCTTTTTATGTACCCATGTTCCTGGGACCAAAACTACCCAACAAAAAATCTATAGAATTGAATAAAAATTTCTATAGAATATGACCTTTAGAATCCTGTAGAATTATTGGCTCTCATTTTTCTATAATTAATCTCTACAGTTCATAAAGGTCTGGCCGACCTACCGGTCTGGTGGTTAAGGTGTTAGTCTCCAGACCGGAAGATTTCCGGTTCGAATCCGGGTCAGTGCATGGATATTTGTAAGCGCATGGTGTAGAGGCGGCTGGTGCAATCTTAAATGCGTTGTGGCCGAAAGTCCTCATGTTGGGTTGGTGTGGAAATTTGGAGAGAGGGGTGCCAGCTCAGCTGTTGCCTCGTCCTTTGACCGTGGTTCAAAATGACGTGGTCTTGTCCTCGTATCGTGTCCTTAGAGGGGATTGATCCCGGACCGTCGTCAATAGCCCGTTGTGTTGCTCTAGTACGACGTTAATTAAAAACCTCCTTATTACCATAAAAACCTGTATAGAATGTCTGTAGAGAAGCTCATTTCATTTGTTTTCAATGACTTCACTGAGAAAATATAGAATTTTATAGAAATAAATTTTTATGGAATGGAAGATCGTCTTCTGTTGATAATTCGATATAGGGTGTTTGGGAACTCATGGGACAGACTTCAAGGGGTGTTATAACACACTAAAATAATAATGTTTTGTATAGAAATAGAAGGATGCAAGTGACGTGTTTAGGCGCAAACAAGAACTTCTCAAGAAATGAAAAGAAGTGTATGTTTATATCATTATTTTACAATCACATATTCACAATGCTTTACAAAATCTTCGAAAAGGTTCCACCACCAACATTAATGCAAGCTTGGCAGCGTGACATGTTTACGAAACCCTATTTTCATATGCCGGTTCCAGAAAAGGAACCAAGTCCAAACGCGCCAAACCAAACGGCTAAATAGTTGGCCAATTCATGCATCTACGCTGACAAGCTTATGTATGTGTTGATGGTCGAGCCTTTCGGAGCAGTTATTGTAAAACATTGTGAATAAGTAATTGTAAAATACTGATGTTGATAATCACTTTCTTTCATTTCATGCGCAATTCCTATGTTTGCGCCTAAACGCGTCACTTGTGTTTGGCACAGCTTGGCTAAATATGGCCCTTGTGGTAATGAACCCACAACTAATAATGTCTTGCCAACTTTTCTGCTATATCCAGAGATGCCAACTACTACGGATTCTCCGTAGTTTCTACAGAAGCGATGATTTTTACTACAGAAAAATTCAATTTTATTTATTTTTCACAACACATCAATTAGTTTACTTATTTCTGTGTTTGTTTCATTAGAGAGTATTATATATTTTTGATAAATGTGTGTGTGTGTGTGTGTGTGTGTGTGAGTAGAGTGCTTAAATTTAATTATTAAATGTTTTTTATGAACAATATTTTCAACTTTTAGTAGTGTGATATAATTCTTTCGTACACAATTATTGGTTCTATGTATGTATTTTCATGTATGATATACATCCTCACTAATTATAGATAATATAATGAGTTCCATACATCTTTCAAATTTGTAATTAAATATTTGAATTAATGATACACACTACCCTACAATAATGGACCCTACTCCAGCGGATTTGCATAAAATCCAGCTACGTGTTTGGAGGTGTTTTTCGTGGTATGGCCTGGGACCTTTGCATGTTCTTCCTGCTCAATTGAACGCCGACGCCTACATAGACATTTTGGACAATCAGGTTCTTCCTACGCTTTGGCAATTTTATGGAATGGACGAATGTTCCTTCCAGGACGACAAGGCTCCATGACATGTTGTAGCCTCTATCAAGCAGTGGTATCAAGATATGGATGTAGATTATCTTCCTTGGCCTGCTCGGAGTCCCGACCTAAACCCCATAGAACATTTGTGGGACGAGTTAGAGCGACGCTCACGGACCAGGGAACCCACGTCCGAAATCTACAGCTGTGCTGGCGACATTCTTGCAGCGGGAATGGATACAGATACCCATAGCTGTGTGTCAAAATCTTGTTGTGAGTATGCACAGAAGGGTTGCTAGTGTAGTTGCAGCACGTGGGGAACCATCCCTCTATTAAATCATAAATTATTTCCTTTATAGCTGTGCGGTCCATTATAGTAGGTAGTGTATGCGTCATATGTTAGCCGATTTGTTAAATTTTTACTTGACTCCTGAAAAATTATAAAACTACTGATTTTTCCCTTTGGTACTAGGCCGACCAACCGGTATAGTGGTTAAGGTGTTAGTCTCTGGGCCGGAAAGTCTCTGGTTCGAATCCGGGTCCCGGCATGAATGTTTGTAAGCGTAATGTGTAGAGGCGGCTGGTGCACCTTAAATCTGTCGTGGCCGAAAGTCCTCATGTTGGGTTGGCGTGGAGGTTTGGAGAGTGGGGTGCCAGCTCAGGTGTTGCTTCGTCATCTGACCGTGGTTCAAAATTACGAGGTGCTGTCCTCGGATCTTTCCCTTAAAGGACTGATCCCGGACAGTCGTCAATAGCCGTTGTGTTGCTTTAGTACGACGTTAACTAAAATTACCATTACCAATTACCACGGTGGCGTGGTGTTGAATTCGGGTACCTGCTGAGGTGTTGACCACCTCGTCACGTGACCGTTGTTCAAAATTACGAGGCGTTGTCCTCGGATATTTCCTTAAGGATTTTGATCCCGCACCATCGCCAATAGCACGTTGTGTTGCTCCAGTGCGACGTTAATTAAAATACCTACATGCCTACCTCAAAATGTTGTCCTCGTATCTTTCCCTTAAGAGATTGATCCCGGACCGTCGTCAATAGCCCATTGTGTTGCTCTAGTACGACGTTAATGAAAAAATTATCAATTACCAAAATTACCTTTGGCACAACTGAAAACTTCCATCGCAAGTTGGCATCTCTGTGTATCTATTCTCTTGCATCTGTTATTGCACTTCTGTTGTAGTGACATTCTCCATTCCTAGATGCGCCCAAAGTGATGGTGACGCCCGAATGGGCGCACGGAGACGATGGCGCCACCGTGGAATTCGCGTGCACGTCTACGGCTGCGCCCCCAGCCCAGGCATCGTGGATGCGGGGCAACCCGAAGCAGGGTCAGCCCCTACAGCCGGACGACAGGATCAAGACGTGGGAGAAGGCGTCCCCACCCGACGGCACCAGGACATTCCTCAGGATACAGCGCATGCGCAAGGAAGACCTCGGATCCTATTCCTGCATGGCCAAGAACTCAGTGGGACAGACGTGGAAGACGGTTGAGGTTTCAGGTCAGTCTGAAGTTTCGGAGGCTTGAGTCAAATAAGCGTTTGAATTCTGATGCAAACAATCCGCGGTACTGCTGTGATATAAATTTTTTTGTGACAACGCTTTTGGAATGGTCTTTATGTCTCTAAACAATAATTTCTTAGTTTTACAGGAAAACAGTTTGAGATCCGGTGCACACATTCGGTTTTTAACGTGTGGCGCCGCTGCCGCAACACAAGTGCGGTCTGAGATACATTAGATCCAATGGAATAGTGCACGCATGCCTCCGGCGCCGCTCGCCCAACTTGCGTGCAATTTGTAACGCATTTCCCCACGGCGTCGCAGTTTCTCCGGTCTCAAATACCTTGTTTTCATAAACAAATGGAATATAAATAATAATTAATAAATGGTTGTATCCAGTAACGTCTATTTTGTTTCAAAATATACTTATTTTACATCAAGTAAGCGAAATAAACACGTTTTCTTCGATAGAATATGTATCGCAAATGCCGCGAAATGAGTCCGTGCGTCATTTCACGGTTATGTGTGCATAGTGGCTTCAGTGCCGCAGCGGCGCCGCGCGTTGAAAAGTCGCATGTGTGCACCGGGCCCTAGACTTTGCGTAATCGACGAAAATATTTTAGCGGTACCCTAGTTGGAAAAGCAACGGATTAGCAACCGGAGGGCTGCGGGTTCCCAACTAGCTCCAGCCAGAGGCCGTCATGTACATGGAGTCTGGTGCGCGTTAAATAAGTAGTGGCCTCAAATGTCCGCACGTCGTGATGGTGTGGAAATATGGAGAGCGGGGTGCCAGTTCAGGTGTTGATCTCGGCATTTGACCGTGGCTCAAAAGTAGGCATTGTCCTGGGATCTGTCCCATCGTGATTGATCCCGGACCGTCGCTAATAGCTGATTGTGTTGTTCCAGTGCGACATTGACTAACTACCTACCAAGGTACAACTAAGCTAGACACTCGTTTTAAAACACAGGAATTTTCATAATTTGCAAAATTAATCAAGGATTTGTGTCTCTTGTTTGCAAATAACGACCATAGCACTGGGTTTGAGTTCAACACCATTGACCGCAGGGCGCAAACCGCGAATACGTCTCTCGTGGCGGTCTTTTTCCTGTCCAAATGGTCTCTTTTAGGGGTGCACTAGGGTCCCTTGAGATAAAACTGTCTCCCAGTGAACTGGTAGGATGCGAATATCAGAACTCGAACTGAGCAGAGTAACTCTTCCATATTCGGTAGACAATCGCTGTGGTTCGCATTTCCTTTTTGCAGCGCCCACAACCAAGGTACACAAATCCCTGGCAGTGCACCCCTTTTGTAACTCAGTGTGCCCCTTGGCTGATTAGTGTGCAAAAAGAACGATAGAGTCAAGGCAACTAAAATAGACAGGTCAACATGGTCGGAAATTGACTCCCGATTTGGTTAGATATCATGCAAGGGAATTATGCGTGTGAACCCTACAGAGGGTTAAAGTGGTGATCAATTTATTTAACGTGGATGATTTTGCTTATTGAGTAGTGAGTGAAGCTTCAGCCCCAAAGTCATTCTGTCATGCAGGTATCATAAACCTTTTCCAACTAGTAGCTTTAAAGGTTGGTGGGACATTTGGCATCGCACCTCTTTCAAATGGTATTAAAAGTTCTAGGTATAGTAACACTTTCAGGGATTCGCACGTAAACATCCTTTTTCAACCTGCAGCCTCGCCTGCATGATTTCCATCAATTTTGACCTTATTGATAAATATAATCTTTCCCAAGCATTCTATTTCAGGAAAATAAATGGTAAAGAATAGAATCTGCGATTCTATTCCAAAGAAAGGACCAATGGAATCTTAACAAAGAATTCAATTCAAAGGAACGAATCAATAGATTCTTTTAAAATGATTTCTAGTCGAAAGAAAGGACCGACAGAATCTTCCGAATTGATTCTATTCTAAGTAAAGGACAATAGAATCGTTCTAAAAGTAGAAGACTTCCGTGAATTCTTTCAACTAACGGGTGTATTTATTATTCATTAAGTGTATTGTGGGTTAAAAGAAATATTTACCCTAAACAGAATTATCGCAATGCTCAGAGAGTTAATCAAAATTCGAACTAACCAGGGAAGTTTGATTGCATCAATTTTTACACCGGCACAAGAAGGTCAAGAAACAGATACCTTTCCCAGAAGAGAATAAATAAGGTCGCTAGCTCAGCAAGGGGTGCGTAAATAATTCATGACTGTTCTCGAATATCTCACGATGCCACCGACTCGTCGTCGCACGTCGCTCGAAATCTGTCCCCTCCTTTATCATTTCCAGGATCTTGACCCACTCATATTTCTATCCCTCCACAGCATGCTGATAAAGACCTCTCAAACGCCGCACGGCATCTTAAGCGTGTTTTCCGAGCACGTTATATTGCTATAAAAATGTGATACATCACTTGTTCGGCTATACGATACTCAAGTAATCGTATCCAAACAGCACTGTCTAGAACCTGCTCGTTGTGCAAATTTTTTTACCAATCTTAAAGTTCGCCAATTCGTTTATCGTGATCTACGATGATGCCTTTGTTCTTATTGATTGCTTCATCGTAGGAAGTATTGGATTAGTGTTTGATATTTGATTGTGAAGACTGATATTAAGTATCGAATGACTTCAGGTGTGCTCTGTCGGAACATACAGGTCTTCATGCACGATGTGGGAAACCACAATGCTCTTCAAATGTGGTACCATGTGCTTTCGTGTAAGGTTTTTGTAATCTAGGTCATTTGGCCTACCAACAATCGGCTCAACTCTGACCACCGCGTAATGTTATGTTCTTTTTTTTTTATCCCACAACGAACATGACCAAACATGACCGCGAAATTTCCCTGTGTTAACTGAAATACACAAACCTTGTACAAAGTGTTAACTTGTCCATGTCCATTGCAGAAAAACTAACTTCTTTATATATATATATATATACACTTCTAAAGAATTTTTTGATTTTATCAACCCTTTGAGAGAAATGTTGTATTCATATTTTCCTTAGAATAGATATTGTATGTCTTGTATCAATTACGTGAAATTGTATTGTGTCTGGTGCAGGCATGGCCAAATATGTACTATGCGCCATAAAATCCCCAAATCAGTCAACCAACCTTAGAATGTAATCTTTCTTTGGAACGATTATATTGGCTCACTAGCAAAATACCCGACCCTACTCGGTTTGAATTGGTTTACTCTAGATTGAAGAGATGATGAAAATATATAATGACCTACGTTTTTCGTAGAATCTATATATATAATTCTCTTACGTGGCTCACGAAAAAGACGTTATTTGTAATCGCGTTTTGGCAACACTGTACGATTGTTTGTTTATCGCGAAGTCTCACGCATCGATTGAATTTTAGCGTTATCGGATGAAATTTTATTGAAAAAAAAAAAAAAAAGGAAATTTTAATGAGCTGTTGCAGTTAGTTTATAATAGAAATCAAAGAAAGCGGAGGATCTTTTCAGGGCCATTTAAAAAACGGTCCTTTTCAGGGCCAACAATTATAGTTCAACAAGACGCTTGCACTACAACTTTCGGCAACAAACTCAATGAAAAAGTGTGGGTCGTTTGAGTACTGGGAAAATGTACACACAAACAACATGCTGGGTATTCAATTTCCAAAGCAACGCTCACATTTCGAGTCAAAATTTGCACGAAGTTTTCATTTGAATTTTGATTTTAGAGATACTGTATATATTTTTTCTGTAATACAGCAAATTTAGATTTGAAAAACATTTTTTTGGTAACATATTTTGTAAACAATCCCTTCTGCTAGGACACATGTCTTCATTGAGGCGAGCGAAGCGAGCATAGCACTACTACAAAAGACGATTTTGAGGGAGATTTGGAATTCCCTTTAAGTTATTTTCATGTTCAACTCAATTACGATTTACGGCGAGTGCTCTCGCACTCATAGTCAACAAAACAATATTATTTTACTCGTGGCACATTTGCATCCGGTATGTGATATTGTGAAATTTTGCAATCTTCTCCTGTCATTATGACAACAAATTTTTTAATGTTTGAAAAGTTCTAGTTCGGATTTTTTAAACATTATTATTCTTTAAATAACTGCATTATTCTTTCAATAACGGCATTATTCTTTCAAAAATGGCATAACTACACTTAAAATTTACTGAAAATTTATTCTGACTTCCCTGCCATTTTTAAGTCGAATACTTTGTGGTGGTGTTGCGTGTGATCAGAAGGAAAACACATTTATTAAAATAATAAATATTTAAAACAGAAAACAGCAAACTAAAACAAAATAAAAGATGTTGGAAAAAATTGTTCTAAAGATATTAATTTGTGATTCATTTTTATCTCTTGATCTCGCATAGTTGCCACAACTTACAACTAAAAGTGCACAAAATTTAGAAATGTGAAATTAATTCAGTGCGAAAGAAACAGAAAATATCACTGCTGGCGCGATCTTGTTCATTCCCGTTCGTTGAAAAATATCGTCTGTCCCAAATATTCGGAAATCGTTTTCATTGTGCAAAGAACAAAAATAAGACTCGAAATAAATAAAGTATCAGAGCTAAAATTCCATAAAAAAAAAATTTTTTTTTGAAGAATAATTACTTTTTTAGCAGTACTGGTAAAGCAATCGAAGGTTGATTTTAAGTATACTTACTCAGGTGATTTATCATGAAACTCAACTAATTATAAAAATAAAGATGTTTTAATATTGCATTATCTTAACTATTAGATAATGTATAAAATAAAACACATTGCAATCAAATATCTGGAATAAAATTCATGTGATGCTTGTACAAACACACAAACACAAAATCGACCATAGTACAGAAAGTCGGACAGACTTCCGCATCCAATTCCACTTACTAAATGAAGATAAGTACTCACTGTATGCAAATTTCCATGAAAATATATTGAACCGTGTGGACGTGTATAGGGCACATACATACATACAGACAGACAGATGGACAGACAGACACCAAATGCGAAAGAGGCGGATTTGGCATCAGAAGGGTCCAAAACGGTCAGAAAACTTGAAATGGGTCGAAAATATTGAATGTACAAACAAACACTCCATTCTTATTTATATATTCTGCAGAATAGTATTCCTTGGGAAGATTTTTTCGCTTCTTGCAAATTTTCCTTGTATAGAATCGTTTGGAACGGTTCTATCGGCTCATTCTGTAGAACAGACTCCCCAGGAAATATTCTATTGATCTTTTCCTTAGTATATAATTCCTCGTTGAAAGATTTTGGTGGTGTGCTTTTATTAGAATAGAATCCTTTGGAATTCGATTGCTCCTTTCCTTAGAATATAATCCCTCAGAAAAGCTTAAAGTTCCAGTGTTTTTCTTTTCTTCAATCGATCTTGCCTGACTCTAGCTTGTCCAGCATAACCATATCTTGTGCTCCTACAGGTCTGGCCGAGCCTTTGCAACTGCGTGGCAACGAATCGGGCGAACACAGTTTCTTGCTGCTTTGGACGACCAAGTCTTACAGTCCAATCCTAGAGTACCAACTCCGGATCAGGAAACACAAGGTATTCATTCACCATCTTGCTATTTAATATAGGGGAAAGTGATCTAATATGAGATACTTTTCTCTGATATTATAAAAGGAAGAGTTTGTTTGTTTGGGACCGCAAAATCCTGACGATTCTATGGCACTTACAGTAATGAGATTTGGCACACAGATAGTCCGAATTATTTGCAATTTTTGGGTCGCTGCGAATTTTAAATTCAATCTAGAAGATTTTAAAATGAATTTAATAGTTTTATTCTCCATCTCTTTTTCAAACGCGGAGAGCTTTTACTACCCGTGTGACCTTGCAGTCAGGGGTTGGAACCTTGCCATTTTTTCATCCGCACAACGCTAAGAAAATTATTTTTTTCATTTCCGCTTTGATTTTGCGCGGACGAATAAATTTCCAGCCAGACGATAAATCGTTTAACTGAAGTCAGTTCTTTTTTTTTTATATCCTAGACCGTTAAAGATAGAGTAAAAATTTCAACAGATTTGAAATCTGTTGAAAATTTCAGTTTAGATTGATACCTAAAAATATGATTTTCTTTAAATAAATAATTTTTTAATTGAATATATACTGCTGTTTGTAAAAAATGCACCATCAAGGAGTCATCAGAATTAAATGAAATTTAATACACAAACGACTTGTATTAGTACAAATAAATGAATAAATTTTCGAAGCAAAAAAAACAATATTAAGTGTCTAAAATCAGTATTTCGTGTAGCCACCACGCGCTGCCATACGTGCTGCTATACGACGTGGCATGGAGTGAAACAGATGTTGAATGTCTGCTTGTGGAAGAGAATTCCATATTGTTTGTATGCGCACCCAAAGTTCGTCTTTTGAAGTTGTAGTACGCGGATCACGAGCTAGACGCCGACCAACCAAATCCCACACTTGCTCAATAGGCGACCTATCCGGCGAATAAGCAGGCCAAGGAAGAAGTTGCATGTGTTGGGCTGAAAAAAAGTCTCGAACATTCCTTGCAACATGTGGGCGTGCATTATCCTGTTGAAAGATAGATCCAAGGATGCCTTGAAGGAAGAGAACGACTTCGGGCTCCAGCATTTCACGGACGCACTTGTTGCTATTCAGAGTAGCCTCAATTCGTAGCAGCTGAGATCGTCACCACCGCCATGTGGACCTGTGGAAGGTAGCTTTCACCGGCGGCATAGCGTCTAACACAATTGCGGCCATTATGGTTCCACAAATTAAAGCGGGATTCGTCAGAAAGACAGCTAGTTGCCAATCAACCCGCCAGGATCTGTGCTCATGAGCCCATTGCAGACGCAGCCGTCGATGGTTATGTGAGGGGGATCCTGTATAAAGGAATCCTTGCATGCAGTCCACGGTGCAGCAGACGTCGGCGAATTGACGAGGCCTACATTAGTACACCTGTAGCAGTAGACCAAAGTGCTACTAACTGCCTGGAGGAAAGTGTACGGTCATTCACCGCCATGTGGACCAGGTGTCTATCATAGCGCGTTGACGTCACCTTCCGTCGTCCACTCCCAGTTTTTCGAGCTGTCCGGTGCTCGTCGGTTCACTGCTTCCAAACTCGCATCACTGTAGAACTGTTCCGCTGCACACGAGCTGCTATTGCAAGATAGGAAAATCCTCCTTCACGAAGGCCGATGATTCTCCCCCGTTCAAACTCCGTAAGTTGTTGAAATTTCACCCTATATCGTCGTGGAGGCATACTTAGTTCACACTAAACGTTCGCCACTAAAAAATAAAATTGCACTATTTTCAACGTCCTGCTACAGCCCTCTATTTATACGCTTGTAGCATCAGTTCAGAGGGCGCTGCTCACACCACGCATGCGTGGCGGCTCTGACACTTTACTACTTTGCATAACATCCTATAATTGACATTTGCTGCAAATTTCATTTCATTCGGATGATTCCTTCATGGTGTTGCACTTTTTACAAACAGCAGTGTATCTTCAACGGATTTGAAATCTGCGGAAAATTTTACACCAGATTAATACTTTACAACACGGGCAACGCCGGGCTAGCCACGCAGTGGCTAGTTTAATATAAAATTGCATTAGTGACGGTCTAATGGAAAATTTAGAAAACGTCTTTTTGATTTTCAATACTGTCACTAAAGCTGTTTCGTAATGTTGATGGATTTTTTTGGCAGAATACATGGAGCAAGTATACGCAAAAGGCAATTTTATAAAATATTGTCGAATCAGCTATTTTGGGAAAAGGTTGCCCAATATAAGACACCAATCTCTCTTAATGTGATATTGTGCATTCAGAATGACAAAGAGATACAAGCGTGACAAAAAATCTATTTAATATAAAACTTATTTATTTATGTAAAAACTTTTCAATTAACTTAACAACTTACCTTATATATCTAAAAATCATTCAAAAAGAAGTCTTCCAAACTCTTAAAAGCGATGTGGTACAATGTAACTGAAATAAGGGTCGACTTCCTATGAGGAAGGTTATATTTACAATTACTCTGCAGCCCTAGCTAATAGTTCACGACACTTCCAGTAGATGTCGACATGGTACAAGTAGTACAAGACACCTTACATTAGGCAAGTATCTCACATTCTTCTCTTGCGAACAGGGATGCACTAGAGTGCCTATATAATAAGAGTGGCGACATACGGGAAACACTTTCTGATTGGCTAAGAGACCTTTTCTACCGCCCGAGGCGGTCTTTTCCTAGCTCCCGTAGACTTAACATGGGAACTTTTTGTGTGTTCGAGAAAAACGTGTGAATATTAAATTAAAAAGAAAATATCGCCTTTTCATGTTATATTTCGTGTTCTAGAATGTTTATTTATCATTATTTTAGTGTTTTGTCAGTATAAATTTGAAGACTTTTTAAGGAAATAGCTTTTTTTTAACAACGTGGTGTTTCCCGCAATCTAAGTTAGCGCGTTATGTAATCCATCTCATCAATTATGCATGTAATTGAGCGTTTATATGATTCATTTTTATCGAATGTATCCATATTATAACAATCATATGCTTTTTGTTCTCCTTGAAATGATATATTAATTCGCCCAGCAACCTTCTTCGAGACGATTCTGGTAGAAAAATGGCTGCCGCACATGCGGATTGGGCCAAATTAGAGTGCCTATATAATAAGAGTGGCGACATACGGGAAACACTTTCTGATTGGCTTAGAGACCTTTTCTACCGCCCGAGGCGGTCTTTTCCAAGCTCCCGTAGACTTAACATGGGAATTTTTTGTGTGTTCGAGAAAAACGTGTGTATATTAAATTTAAAAGAAAATATAGCTTATTTATGTTCCATTTCGTGTTCTAGAATGATTATTTATTAATATTTTAGTATTTTGTCAGTATAAATTTGAATACTTTTTAAGTAAATTGCTTTTTTTTAACAACGTGGTGTTTCCCGCAATCTAAGTTAGCGCGTTGTGCAATCCATCTTATCAATTACGCATGTAATTGAGCGTTTATATGATTCATTTATACCTAATGTATCCATATTATAACAATCATATGCTTTTTGTTCTCCTTGAAATGATATATTAATTCGCCCAGCAACATTCTTTGAGACGATTCTGGTAGAAAAATGTCTGCCGCGCATGCGCATAGGGCCCAATTTGGCCCCTTGTCGCCACTCTTATTATATAGGCACTCTATTTTATATAGGCACTCTGGGATGCACTGACTTGTTAAGATCAAGGGCAATATAGATTCACTGACTAATGAGACAGCCGCCTAAAATGAAATTCATCTGTCGTATATTATTTATTTGATTTATATTTACCACATACTGTTATGAAGAAAGGTAATAAAAGTCAATAAGGAATTTAATTTGATGCGTGGTGGTAATTTTAACTAATTAACTTCGCACTGGAGCAACACAACGGGCTATTGGCGACGGTCCTGGATCAATCCCGAAGGGAAAGTTCCGATTACAACATCTCGTCATTTTGAACCCCAGTCAGACGACGAGAACACCTCAGCTGGCACCCACTCTCCGAACTTCCACACCACGACAATGAGGACATTTGAGGCCACGACAGATTTAACGTACAACAACCCACGTGTTCACGACGGTGTCTGGTTGGACCGTGTTTCGAAATTGCAACCCTCCTGTTGCTAATCCGTTGCTCTTCCAACTGGGCTACCGTAACCCGTTTAAATCAGGGATTCACAGACTTATTAATACCAAAGGGATATTAATAAGTACAGAGATATTTATAAGTATCATATATTGTTACAAAGAAAGATATCAAAAACTAAATAAAGAATTCAATTTGATTTAACAACTGCTTTAATTGTTAGGTTCGATTTTTGTTGAAGACGACTGCAAAATGAATTCTAAATTTTCGTTACTCAAGCGGTTCCTATTTTCGGATTTCTTAAATAAATAATTGGTAATTGTTTAGTTAACGTCGTACTAGAGCAACACAACGGGCTATTGACGACGGTCCGGGATGCCAATTTCAAATACGTACATTGATTCTGCTACTGGGGGCGGGGCTAACCGTAACAGCCAATGAGCACTTGTTTTTTACTACGCATACGTTTGGACTTTTGAAAATTTTTGGATGTATTTAGGAAGGTCAGTGTTATGGACCTACTTCACATTCAAAGTTATTTTCATTGAAAACAGTGGAGGACACAATTTTCACGACAATCGGCAAACTTTCGTTATCCGCCATTAAACCGTTGAGTTTTTGAAAACAGAAAGCAAGCGCTCGCGATCATTGGCCGTTACGGTTAGCCCCGCCCCCGGTTGCAGAATCAATGTACATATTTGAAATTCGCGTCCGGGATGTCTCCCTTAAGGGAAAGATCCGAGGACAACACCTCGTAATTTTGAACCACGGTCAGATGTCGAAGCAACACCTGAGCTGGCACCCCACTCTCCAAACTTCCACACCAACCCAACGTGAGGACTTTCGGTCACACAGATTTAAGGTGCACCAGCCGCGTCTACACCATACGATTACAAACATCCATGCCCGGACCCGGATTTGAACCAGGAACCTTCCGATCTAGAGGCTAACACCTTAACCACTATACCGGTTTATCGGCTCGGATTTCTAAATATTTGAAAAGTTTGTTCTCAGATATACGTGAACCCAAAGTAATCTTCTCGACTTCAATGCACTTCTGCCAACGTTTTTCCAATCCTTAAAACATATCTTAAATTCATTTTTGTGAAACACCTTCAGAGTTCTTTGATTGCATCAATGGACTCAAAACGGTGAATACGGAGCTTATGTAGCCGTATATGTTGAATGCTTTGTCAAAAAATCAAGAATAATAATGGTTTTGTGAGAATGCACATTATCGTGATGCAAAACCCACGAATTATTTCGCCACAATTCAGGTCGCTTTCGACGAATTGCTTCACAGAAAACAGTCAACATTGTAGCCGTATACGGTATTGTGAAAACAGTACGAATCGGACACAAGGAAAAGACAGTCAAAAGCTGAGATTTTTAACTTATTATTCCAAGAACGTAAGAATATGTACAGTATTTACATTTTGACAATAACGTTTCCGAAATACATATTAGTACTTGTTCTCAAAGTCCAGCTTGGTCACCAGTCACTCTCTACCTCCGGCGCTCTCTGTCGTCTCTCCCCTGTTCTCTAACGGTCGTTCGTCCGCAGTACAAAAAGAACCCAACGGTAAGAGTCGAGATTCTATCAGAGATATTCTGGACAAACACCACCTCTTCTACTCAAGTTGTTGTAAAGTGGTTGACGAAAGAACAGCTGCTGGCGCGAAATAATAACCAGTCAGAATATATCCGGCATTCCGACAAATGTGAGAAGGTGTGAAAGTCTTTACAACATTACCTTGATTTTTGAGGCGATATCGTCGTGGTACGTTTGGTCTTGCTTCACCTTTCAAGCGCCATTTACTTGATTGTTGAGCTGTTTCAACGGATTTCAAATCAGCGTAAAATTCTACGCCACATCGATACCAAAAACAGATTTATTATTTACCATTTAATTATTAATAAATAATTAGTTATTTATTTAAAAAAATCACATTCAAGATATCCATGGGGTGTAAAATTTTCAGCAGATTTCAAATCCGTTGAAATTTTTAATTTATCTTCAACGATCGCAAAGATAGAAACTTGAATTAGAGCAGGGCTCGAAATACCTGGGTGCACAGTGCACATGAAAATAAAATTGTGCACCTAATTTTTTCCCGCTAGGTGCATGCCGTGCACCTAACGTTATAAAACGGGAGGGAACCATTTATGTTATTTTGATGCTTGAACAAACTATTAGTATCGACCTCTCTCACTCTAAATGAATGTAATTAAAATTCCTAAATACACACTACGCGAAAACAAAATCAATGGGCCGTAACGAGTTTATACAGGAGGAAGGTTTACTAGTGACACTGCCAACAGAACTTTCAGAAGATCGAAACATTTTCCAGATGGCTCTGTTGAAGCGACTGTCGCGATAGCCGTGCGCTGGAGAAGGGAGAATTTTGATGTTCAAATATTTTTATTTACTATCTACTATACTCTCTCTCTCTCTAACCTTTGTAAACATAACCAACTAATAAATATTTACAGTTTAAGGAAGCTCAATTATATCAAGGCTCTTACGTTACGTTTTTTTAATTTGCACCTCAAATATAACCTGTGCACCTAATTTAAAAACTTAAAAAATCTACTTCGAGGCCTGAATTAGAGGAATAGAAAAACATACTTTAATGTTTACGGAAAGCTGACCTCAAAAAGTCGCGTTAGAAAACGCCTGAAAAAGAAACGAACAGGGCCTAAAAACCGCCCCAAGAAATTTTTTTTATTTGTACTGGTTATTTATGATGTATTTTGAAAATATCCAGATGGCTTTAATTTGTTTCGATTTCTTTTTTGCTAAAGTAAGTTTCTTTGTTTCAGAGTGGCGATGAGTGGACTGACGTGATGATTCCGGTATCAGAGGACAGCCTTCCCCAGGCCCTCTTCTTCTCTCAGTCCTACAACGTGACGGGCCTGGACACCGGCACCCGATACGAGGCCGTCTTGCAGGCCCACAACAACTACGGTTGGAACAGGCCTTCGGAGACCTTCTTCTTCAGTATAGGTAACTATAGGACTGCACCTCCCCTGTACTAATGGGCCGTGGTAGCTCGACTAGAAGAGCAACATATTAGCAACCGGAGGGTTGCGAGTTCGAATCGAACCAAAGACCGTCATGTACAAGGGGGCTGGTGCATGTTTAATCTTTCGTGGCCTCCAATGTCCTCACGTTGGCGTGTTGTGGAAGTTTGGAGAGTGGGGTGCCATCTCCGGTGTGACCGTTGTTTCGAAGTTGCCGTGGTGTGGTCCTCGGATCTTTCTTTCCCTTTGGGATGGATCTCGGGACCATCGCCAATAGCCCGTTTTGTTGCCCCTGAGCGACACTTTTTCAACTACTTACCTATCCATACGATTGCTTGTTGATAAATAGAAGCAAACCTGAGGTGCTGACAAAATGTTCACGACAGTCTGTCTTGAAACAAATTCTTAATGGCTTAGGAGGGTTGCGAATTCGAATCGAACCAAAGACCGTCATGTACAAAGGGGGGCTGGTGCGTGTTGAATCTGTTGTGGCCTCCAATGTCCTCACGTTGACGTGGTGTGGAAGTTGGGAGAGTGGGGTGCCATCTCCGGTGTGACCGTTGTTCGAAGTTGCCGTGGTGTGGTCCTCGGATCTTTCTTTCCCCTTGGGGTGGATCCCGGGACCGTCGCCAACAGCCCGTTTTGTTTCAAAGCGACACTTTTTTAACTACTTACCTGTCCATACGATTGCTTATTGATAAATACAAGGGTAAGTCAAAAATTACTTACACTTTTTGTTCTACAGCTTTATTAAACAAAGATAGGGGGCGGCTTCGTGCGCATGCGTGGAGTTGGCGCGTCTGTGGTCACGTGTAATGTACTGTAACCACGATCGCGTCAGTTGTCTTCTAGCTACAAGAGAGTAAGCATGTCAGCTCCGCTATCAGATTGCACCAAAGACGTGTCGTGTAATGTACTGTAACCACGATCGCGTCAGTTGTCTTCTAGCTACAAGAGCGTAAGCATGTCAGCTCCGCTATCAGATTGCACCAAAGACGTGTCGTGTAATGTACTGTAACCACGATCGCGTCAGTTGTCTTCTAGCTACAAGAGCGTAAGCATGTCAGCTCCGCTATCAGATTGCACCAAAGTGGAGAAACGAGGAGTGATCATATTTTTGTGGTCAAGAGGGTGTGAAAGGTGATGAAATTCACCGGAGACTTTTGTCACAATACGGATAAAGTGCTTTATCTCGTAAAACCGTTTTTTTGTGATCGAAATGTTTAAAAGTGGCCGAACGAGCGTAACACAAAAAGAGGGAGCTGGAAAAAATTCAAGATCTCGCCATCGGCTGGGAAGGTTAAGCTAACCCTATTTTGGGACGAAAAAGGCCCTATACTGGACGACTACTTCGACAGGGGTACTACCGTAAATAGTGCGAGGTACAGTGATTTGTTGGCCAATAAGCTGAAACCAGCAATTCGAAACAAACGCCGTGATCTACTCTCAAAGAAAGTCTTGTTGTTGCAAGACAACGCACGGCCGCACACGGCCCACGACACCATAGAAACAATCAACAGGTTGGGCTTTGAGACCCTGGAACACCCTCCCTACAGCCCAGATCTCGCTCCCTCAGATTTTCATCTCTTTGGGCCGCTCAAGGAAGCTTTGAGAGGTCGTCGATTTGCCTCAGACATGGACGTTCGGGATGCAGTGCAAAAGTGGCTTCACCACCAACCGAAAACCTTCTACCAGGAAGACAAACGGAAGCTTGTGCCTCGCTGGACCAAGTGCATTGCTCAAGGTGGAGACTATATGGAAAAATAATGTATCTGTCGCACGCCTATCTTTGCTTAATAAAGTGGTAGAACAAAAAGTATAAGTAATTTTTGACTTAACCTCGTAGAAACAAACCTCAGATGCTGACAAAAT
Organism: Metellina segmentata; assembly: GCA_947359465.1. NCBI lineage: Eukaryota > Metazoa > Arthropoda > Arachnida > Araneae > Tetragnathidae > Metellina > Metellina segmentata. The sequence continues at coordinate 18,998,004 of OX375883.1, read as the reverse complement.
GTTCAAATGTCTGTCTTAAAACAAATTCCTAACGGCTTAGGAGGGTTGCGAATTCGAATCGAAGACCGTCATGTACAAGGGGGCTGATGCATGTTAAATCTTTCGTGACCTCCAATGTCCTCACGTTGGCGTGGTGTGGAAGTTTGGAGAGTGGAGTGCCAGCTCAGGCGTGACCTCGTCATCTGACCGTGTTTCGAAGCGTGGTGTTCTAGGATATTTCCCTTCGGGTTTGATAGCCCGTTATGTTGCTCTAGTTAAAGGTATCCGAACACGTTCAAGGACCTTTTTTTTTAATGTGGTATACAGACATTTTAATGATATTTTATGTTTAGTGTTATTAAACAATAGCATTGAGCTATAAATATTTAAAATATATATTAATAACTTTGTAAAAATGGTAATTAAGGATGAAATTTTATAGAAATTTGTCAAAAACTTCAAATGTGCTACAAGAAAATCTATTCAACCAATTTGAAAAATGATGCTACCAAAATAAACTACATGCATTTTTATAGGGAATGAATTAGAGTCAAAAAGGTATTTAAATAAACAAAAATTTACGAGCGTTAGAAAAATGAAAACAAGATTTTTGATAGTTTTGCAGTCCTATTTCTTAAATAAATTACCATAATTTAAAAACTTTTCAACTCAGCATAATTATTGTAGTTCATTCCCTAAACAAACATTATAAAGAACAATTTCTCAAAGTTTTACAAGAATCCATCAATAACTTTTCGTGTTATAATATTTGAAGTGAGGAAATAATGCATAAATGTTAATTTAGAGTAAAAACAGTTTGAAGTGTATCGTTTGCTCTCTCTTGCATTTGCTGTTTGTGTAAACAATTTTGTTCTTCACTTCTCTTTAAAAATGTTCACATTTTTTCCAAAGGATAAACCATTTTATCATTAGTGAAAACTGTCTAAAATTATATGTGCAAAAACAAGTAAATTTAAAATTTAAATTTTGACAGGTTTTTAGCCTTTTAACGGCCATTTCCGGTGTTTCCATACCTACTTCCGGTTTTCCCGCCTTGATTAAAATCTTAATATCTCATCAACTCTAATTAACTTAGAAAAAGTCAAATCTATATATATAATTCTATTACTTGGCACGCAAAAAAGGTGTTATTTGCTATCGCGTTTTGGCGACATTGTACAATTGTTTGTTTACCACGAAGCCTCGCGCCTCAATTAAATTTATAGCGTTAGTGTTATCGGATGAAATTTTATTGAAAAAAAAGAGGAATTTTAGTCGAGCTGTTGCACTTTATAATTAGAAATCAAAGAAACGGAGGATCTTTTCAGGGCCATTTAAAAAACGGTCATTTTCAGAGCCAACAATTATAGTTCAATAAGACACTTGTACTACAACTTTCGACAACAAACTCAATGAAAAAGTGTGGGTGGCTCGAGTGCTGGGGAAAACTATACTCATACATCATGCTGGGTATCCGATTTCCAAAGCACCGCTCAGATTTCTTGTCAAAATTTGCTCAAAGTTTTCATTTGAATTCTGATTCCAGAGGTACTGTATATATTTTTTCTGTAAAACAGCAAATTTAGATTTAAAAAATATTTCTTTGGAATATCATATTTTGCAAACAATTCCTTCGGTACAACTTCACTCTATCTTTATGAGCGGTGGCAACGGCTTTGGCGATTTTTTGGCCCACTTTTAGTAGCGAGTTACGGTATATTTAGGCAACCCATCTAGCTTTACGGTTATTGTGGTTTTCATGGCAACGTCGGCAAACGGTAACTTTCAATTTTCATTTTGAATGTTATATAAAGTTCTTCCAAATCCGTTTAAGTCGTTTGATTTCATTGGTTCGTTTGAAATTTTTTCTTTGCTTCCATTGGTTGTTTTGATTTTAAAATATCTTTTGATTGCATTGATCCTTTAATTTTTTTTTCTTTGATACCATTGGTTCATTTATTGGTATTTTTACAGTTGTGGAATTTTTATTTTATTATTACCCATGGTCAAATGGGTTTTGTTCTCGGAGAGGGTTTTCAAGTCGTCCGGTGTAAGAAAAAAATATATAAAGATGTAGGAATACTAAACAACGGTAGTTGTCTACTAGTCTGGAAAGAACTCATTATAAGAGCAACGAGACTGGTAGGAGTCAGTTGCATTGTAGTAGGAATGCAAGGCAAGACTGTCACGAGCCAGTCACATTCCGGTATTCAATTACGAGAAAATTAATAGAACAGACACTTTTCCCCCTGGACGCCATTGAGAGCTGACGTATTTTTTCCGAGCAGAGACGACTGCTGCAGATAATGACGGAACTGTTTTAAAATATAACTCAACTGTACATAATAATTGTGGATATTTATTCATTAAATGTCAATGTGCTGTAAGATTCGAAGTCTTTAATATAGACCTTACCAAACAGAACAACACGAATCTTACAAAGATATGGGTAGAAAACGTAAAACCGAAGCAGAACGTGATCAGGCTAAGCGTAGAAAGATTGAATACAATCAGAAATATAAGAAGGAACGATCAATAGAGACCAAGGCCTATGATCGTGAAAGAAAACGAAAAGCCCGTTCGAAGCCTGAGGCTCGAGCTCACAGTAATACACTCCTGCGTGAGCGTCGTGCTCTCAAGCGTCAACAGGGTGCGTCTGAAGATGAATTTAAAGGACGTAAGAAGCAGAAGGTGAATGACAGTAATTCTCTTTACTCTTCTTCATCAGTTCTTCCTCCTGATATCTTCTTAGGTCTTCCTATTCCTTCTTTGGCTCATTCTTCCCCTTCATCAGATTTGAACGATGACGAGTATAAATCAGTCTTGGCTGGAGACTTTAATATCAACATGAACACTGAAGATGGGAAAGAATTATACGAAGTGTTGAGAGAAGTCTATTGGTTGGATCTAAAGACAAATCCTAAATATTGGACGACGAGAGGCAGAACTTCGATTGATGCAATCTTTTCCACGCACGATTTGAAATGTTGTGGAGTTTACGAGAGTACGTTTAGCTATCATGTTCCGCTTTACGGAAGACTAACATAAAAATTTAAGCAACTAGTTATATATCTATTATTAAAAAAATAAAAAACATTTGACCATGGGTAACTTGTAATTGGCTTTCAAGACAATTACAGATAAAGTTTTTTTTTTTTTTTTTTTAATTTTTTTTTTTTTTCACGTCAGAGTTCTGTTAGGTATTGTTTTTTTTGCTATTTGTGTGGAATATTCTTGTTTAATAATTTTTTTTTCTCGGAACAGTTATGATTTATCAGGTTGTATTATTTCTTGCTTTTTTTTCTTTTTAAAATCTTTTTCTTTTTCAACATGCCCACTGTATCTAGTGTAATTGATATTTCAAGGTTATCTTTCCCAACAAATGCAGTTTAGTTTTTCTGCTGGTTCATAATTGTCTTGAAAAGTGTTTAAACTTATTACTTTTTGTGAAAGTTTTTAAAAAATATACTTTTTAAAACGTTCTTAAATTTGTTTTCAAACTTTCAATTTCCGTTGTAAAAAAAAAAAATTTGGAAGAAAAATATTTTCGAAATACTTTTTTCCTTGGCGACGTTGAAAAAGCGCCCAAAAAATCGCCAAGGCCGTTGACACCGTTCATAAACGTAGACTGCAGCTGTACCATTTCTACTAGAACACATGTCTTCATTGATGCGAGCGAAGCGAGACCTATGAGGATTGCAAAGCAATCGTCCGGGGGTTGGCGAGCATCAGCGATCAGGGGGGTGGATATATTTTGAAAAGATCTAGTATATTTTGAAAAAATAAAAAACCTTTTTTGGAAATTTTGGTTAAAAATGACTTTTTAACGCGTTTGGATACTTTAACTCCATTGAGTCCGTTGGAACTTGTTCAAGCAACAGCATGTTAAGTGTTTGACACCTCCGCGAATTTCTCCTTAAAGGGATAGATATAGTATTAAGCGTACGAGGAACACACAGGGTTGGTTGGTTTTGAGTTTTATGGCACTAAGGCCATATTTCGCCAAGCTTTACCAAACACAATACGACAGCGAGATGGAAAAAAAAAGCGGAACGTAGAAGAGGGTAGGCCATGTTTAAACAGGTGGGATGACAGACCTCAAAGGTTCTTAGGGCTGTGATACCCGTACACATCTAAGGAAGATGTGCACCTGAGGGCGGAAGACACATTCCGCGAACGGAGGCCCCACATCTATCCTTGTAAGGATTCACCGGCTTAGTAGTCTCCCTTGGTTGTTTATTAGTTTCTCATTTGCAGAGTTTCTGTTAGGTTTTCTTGATGATCATACGGGAACTGTGTTTATGTCGTTGATATAAAATCCCTGCCCCGGATTGTCAGATTATCACTGATTCTGCAAATGTTCATTCTGCAATGCACTTCCTATGCTTTAGTGCTAGGTTTAGCCATCCTGGGGTGGGTCCTGGTAGTGGACAACGCAGGTGAAGTGAGCTTGTGAGGGGACAATCCAAGACATTGGAGTTCCCACTATTCCACTAGAGCATTGGAGTTCCCGCTATTCCACGATAGCATTGGTTGGTTTCGGATCACCCGAATCTGTGGAGATGGCTGGGGAATGGGCCATGACCCGTTACAAAACTGTAAAAGACGTCTATCTTTGATGCGGGGTATCCGTGGAGATGTCTGGGAAAAGATCGTGTGTTGAGCGGCTTGTGTCATCTATATTCCATTCATCCTTCCACAGTTGAAGGATGTGGTCTCTAGTGAGTCTCTTGAAGGGTGAGACTGGAAAGGCTATTTGCTTGTTCTCTGGAGCATCTTTGTTTGCTGCCGCTTCCTTGGCCAGACTGTCTGATATTTCGTTACAATCGTGTCCAACATGAGCCTTGATCCGTCGTAGTTCTAATGCTGGCTTCTTGTGGAGGAGGGAGACACGATAGTATGAATCAACACTATTTTAACCCAATAAGGGGTTCACATGCATCATTCCCTCCTTGCAACCCGCAGTCTTCCGTGCATGATTTTTTAACCAAGTTTGATCTTCTTGACCGGAAGAATATTTCCAGAAGATTCCATTCTAAGGAAATGAGCAATAGAATCTTTTCATGTGATCTTAATCTAAAAAATGAGCGATAGACTCTTTCCATGTGATTCTATTCTGAGAAAAGGAACAATGGAACCTTGTTCTGAAGGATTCTTCTCTAAAGTAAAAGAATAATGGAATCGTTCCAGAGGACTCAATTCCAACGAAAACGGCACTGGAGTCTTTACAAACGAGTATATTCGGACAAAAAGAGCAATAGAATATTTCCAAAGGATTCTATTATAAGGAAAGGAAAGTGGAATCTTTTTCCATAAAATTCTAAAGAAAGGAACAAATTAATCTTTTTCCATAAAATTCTAAAGAAAGGAACAAAGGAATCTTTTTCCATAAAATTCTAAAGAAAGGAACAAAGGAATCTTTTCAGAGGATTCTATTACAAGGAAATGAGCAATGGAATCTCTAAAGTGACTGTATTCAAAGGAAAGAAACATTAGAATCGTTCGAAATAAAGATTCGATTTTAATGGACTGAATAATAAAATTTATCCAGATGATTCTATTTTAGGGAATCGAACAATGAAACCTTTCCAGAGGAAAGGAACATTAGAATCGTTCCAAATAAAGATCCGATTCTAACGAAAAGAGCAAAAACATGTTTCCAGTTGTTTCAATTTTAAGGAAAAGAGCAATGGAATCTCTCCAAAGAAAAGAAACAATGGAATCGTTCCAAAGAAAGATTTAATACTAAGTATAGGAATAATAGAGTCTTTTAAAAAAGAAGTCTGTTCTAAAGATTTGAGGCCTTAGAATTTTTTCATGTGATTCCACTCCAATGAACGGAACAATAAAATAGTTTTAATGATTCGATTCTAAGGAAAAACCAATAGAATCTATCTCTAGATGTTTAACGAATCTATGAATTGTGTTGAGAGATTTAGTTATTTTGTCATTAAGCGTGTTAAAGCATAAAAGCAACTCAACACTGCTCGGAAATCTTTCGACGCTCAAAGGGTTAATGATGTAAACAAAAAGCGCAAGATGGATAATTATGAAGAGAGTAAGTTACGCATCGTAAATTAAGTTGACATCATCGTCTGGCTTCTAAGGAAAGCCGTCGTCTGTCTCCATGTCTGCGTGTGTATTGCCATGGAAATCATAATAGTTAGCGTGACGTTATCTCAAAGTCGGAAGCCTTGTTGCAAAGTTGCATAAGATAACCTCGATTTTCTGTCACTTGAGAAGAAAACTTCCAACTTTTCACAAGTCCTTGTTGTTTTAAAATTAAATTTCTCCAATAAGACTAAATTATTTGCAACTGTCTAAAAAAACGGTAGGTCAGTTTTTTACAGCATTTATGAAAAAGAAAATTAATGTTTTCAACAAATGTTTTTTAATTGCAAAGTTTTACAAGAATAGCTTCATCTCGTTAAATAAACAACCTTGATCTTCTGTCACTTCAAAATCTCAAGAAAAAACTTTCAACTTTGGAAAAGTCCTAATTTGCTTTATAACCGTAATGTTATTCCAAAATCAGTAAAGTTTATTCAAACTTTCGATCGACTGAGAGATCGAATTGATTGATTTTGTAAAACTACAACTGGCGGCGAGTTTTAAATCAATTCTTTGTTCATTTGCTTTGCCAATTGAAAGATCCAATATTTAAATGGTAATGGGTAAATTTAAGGGTAATGATAATTTTAGTTAACGTCGTACTAGAGCAACACAACGGGCTATTGACGACGGTCCGGGATCAGTCCCTTAAGGGAAAGATTAGAGGACAACACCTCGTAATTTTGAACCACGGTCAGATGACGAAGCAACACCTGAGCTGGCACCCCACTCTCCAAACTTCCACACCAACCCAACATGAGGACTTTCGGCCACGACCGATGTAAGGTGCACCAGCCGCCTCTACACCATACGCTTACAAACATCCATGCCCGGACCCGGATTCGAATCAGGAACCTTCCGATCTAGAGGCTAACTCCTTAACCACTATACCGGTTGGTCGGCATGTCTTTAAGGATATTTTGCATTAAATTAGACACTGAAACATTAATTTTTCACTGCCGGGTACCAAGTAGCAATATAATACTTTCATTATTAGTGGGTTTTTCGTTTGCACTTTTCGGAGGATAAATAGGTTGGTAGGTATTTTAATTAACGTCTCACGAGCAACACAACGGGTTATTGGCGATGGTTCGGTATCAATGTCGAAGCGAAAGATCCGAGGACACTACCACTTAATTTTGAACCACGGTCAGATGACAAAGCAACACATGGGCGCTTAAAATAAATAGATTAGTTTCCTTGCAAAAATGTAAGTTATGCAAAATTAAATGCTTTTTAACAATTTCCTGTCATTAGTTAGAGAGTGGGGTGCCAGCTCAAGTGTTGCTTCGTCATCTGACCGTGGTTCAAAATTACGAGGTGTTGTTCTCGAATCTTTCCCTGATCCCGGACTGACGTCAATAGCCCTTTGTGTTGCTTTAGTACGACGTTAACTAAAATGACCAAATAACCTGTCATTAGTTAAAATATTCATAAATTTTTGATATTTTGGAAAGAAGTTAAAAAAGTATTAAAATTTAAATTCTTTCAATACATTTTTTGTTGGTAGGTAGTTAATTAATATCGCGCTGGAATAAAGTTTTAAGTATTTGGAAAAACTAATTTTCCAGCAATCGTAATAATGCTCCATGTTATTCCTATGGGGATGTATAACTGCTTTTAGCCCCCTCTTCTCACCTAGAACAAATAGAACGAGTGCTAATATGTAACCCATATTATCCACTGGGCTCTACAAAATAAGTTTACCAAATTTGGTGCGGATTGGTCAAACGATGCATATTTGTTTAGAGAACAAACTGAACGCCAACTCTGCCTCATATACACTCATGTCCAAAATTATGTTTACATACCTAAAAATATTTATATTCCATGAAATACTCAATCGATATAATCCTTTTTTGCAGGGAATGTATGAAAGACAAGCTCCTAATTAGAATTATCCTATCAAAAGTGTTCAGACGGTTTCTTATAAGCAAATCAAGGCGTTACGTCATCTGACGTTGAATAAAGCGCTTTGCGCTAATTGAATATCTGAGTGAATTTCTGCAAAACAGCGTTTGATTTCAGTGCGTAAGGACTCGAAACGGTTTGTTACGATTCCGAAATATCATTTGGTAGAATCTGTGATGTGACGCATTATCGACCGTTCAGAAGCACGGCATACAATCATGGAAGCAGCGAGATGTGTGAATATTTCAAGACAGACAGTCTCTGCACTATAAAAACAATTTCAGAACTCTGGAACTGTTGGAAAAGGAGGCCTGGACAAGGTCGTAAACGTATAACAACTGCTTCTCAAGATGGATGTATGGCAATAACTGCCCTTCGTAACAGGATGTCTACTGCTCGGCAGTTAAGTTCAGAGCTTGCAGCAGCCACGGGAACTCTTGTATCACTGCAAACTGTAAACAGAAGGCTTGATGAAAAAGGCCTTTATGCCTGAAAGCCAAGGGTATTTGTTTCACTGTCTTCGAATCACAAGAGGGATCGCTCTAATTGGTTGAAAGAACATCAGAATTAAAGTCAACACCAATCGACTCATGTTTGCTTTACTGATAAGTCGATGTTTAGTTTAACATCTGATTCTGAGCGTTTTTATTAAGGAAGGAAGTCAGGAACACGAAATCTTCCTTCGAACATTGTGGATGGTAATGGTAATTTTGTTAACGTCGTACTAGAGCTACACAACGGGCTATTGACGACGGTCCGGGATCAGTCCCTTAAGGGAAAGATCCGAGGACAGCACCTCGTAATTTTGAACCACGTTCAGATGACGAAGCAACACCTGAACTGGAACCCCACTCCCCAAACTAACATTATGGAATGTGACCGTTTTGGTAGTGCAGGTGTGATAGTGTGGAATGGAATAATGATCGATGGACGTACGCCCCTACACGTTTTCAACAGAGGATCTGTGACCGGCCAGATATATCGGGATGATATCTTAGAACGTTATGGAAGACTTTTCAGAGGTGCGTATGGGTCTGAATTTTTATTTATGGACAATAATGTTCGTCCACATCGAGCAAACCTCGTTGACGAATTCCTTGCCATTGAGCGAATACCGTGGCCAGCAAATTCTCCTGATCTGAACCCGATAGAGAACTTATGGGACTACCATGGAAAGCAAGTTGCATAGAGACATCCTTCTCCTAGAGATATAAATGCTCGGATGACCGCATTGCTGGAGGAGTGGAACTTAATTCTCCAAACTATAGTTAAGAACATTATCGCCTGCATGAAATTACGTTGTGATATGTGTGTACAAGTCAGGGGTGACCACATTCCATATTAAATTCATAAGCCTAAATCTTTTTCTGAGTTATTCATTTTTTCTAAACTCTCCTTGTTACATATTATTGCTATTTTTATGGTTTCATGCTACAGTTTTATATCATATCCAGTGTGTTTACTTTTTTTCTCCTTTGTATTTATGTGTTATGATGTTGTGTCTCATTCCACACAAATTCATAAAATTATAGTTCACAGTTTCTGAGAAATGCGTGATTTTATGCATGTCAAGATAAGTTTGGACACCAGTGTATATCGTCGGCTTAGAGCAAAAACTCATTAATTGACAAAAAAAGAATCGTAGTACATCCGATTAATGACTAACTCAAAAATAAAAGTTATAAACATTTTGATGATGTTGCATTTTCTTTCAAACCCAATATAATATAACAATTTATTTGTCGACATCATGAAAATAATCAATTTGTGTCAAAATACGCCTATCCTAAAGTAGCAGTTGATGAGATTCTGTTCGAAGCAGATGACATACATTGTATTTTAAGTAAGTTATTGCATTGAAGAACAAACTATTTTTAAATGAACTCGTTAAAGCTACGTGTTTATCTTGGCAGGTCCCGTAGAATCTTTAGAAGAGAGTACTGTGCTGACACTACTTCCCTTCTACGATGCAGATCTGGATATAACAGGTAAATGAACTCTCATAGAACTCTTAATAGAAAGATAAATTCCAACACCTTATTTTTATGGGCATGTTGATGTATTCGTTTAACTAACCCATGTCTTTAATAATCAGAGGGGCTTACACGCATAATTCCACCTTACATTTTGCAGTCTTCCCTGCACAACGTTTACTAGTTTGGACCTTCTTGCCCAGTGGAATATTTCCCAATGGTTCTATTCTAAGGAAATTAGGAATGGAATTTTTCAAAGGATTCTATTCTAAGGAAACGAGAGAGATACCAATCTACCTTTTCAAAGGAAAGTAGCAATGGAATCAACAATAGTTCAAGGAAAGGTCTGATAGAGAAAGATCTTTTCAAAGGATCTAATCTAAGGAAACGGCTAATCTAATTTTTCGAAATAATTATATTCTAAGCAAAGTACCAATTGAATAGTTCTAATGCATTCTAATCTAAGGAAATGACCGATAGAGGAAGAGATAATCATTCCAAATGATTGTGTTCAAAAGAAAGAAGCAATATAATTTATCCCAAAAAGATTCTAATATAAGGAAACGAGACCAATCTAATAATTCGAAAGGATTATATTCTATGGAAAGTAGCAATGGAATATTTCCAATGGATTCTAATCTACGGAAAAGACCTATATATTTCCAAAGGATTCTATTCTAAGGAATAAAATTTTCCCAGAGGATTTATTACAAGGAGAGAGAAACGACCATAATCCAATTTTACAAAAGGATTATATTCTAAGGGAAATAGCAATGGAATATTTGCAATGTGTATTCTACTTGAAGGAAAAGGCCGACAGAATCTATCCAAAGGATTCTAATCGAAGGAAAGCACAGTAGAATATTTCTAAAAGTTGAAAGAATACATGGATTCTTTGGAAAGATGTTGATTATTTGGTTATTAAGGGGTTAGGTACCTTTTAAATGTCAAAATATGCAAAAAAAATCACTACATTTCGAATCTTAATATCTTCATGAATAAATTATTTACATAAATGAAATTTTGTATGTAGATTTTAACTACCTTTATCTTTTGTAAACTATTTTTTTTTTTTTAATTTCTACCCCTTAAATATATTGTAAATTGGACCAAAATGAAATGCATTGTTTTTGTTGTTAGAACATAATTATAATAATTATTATTCTGAGCTGAATTTTTATATACTTAAAAATATATAGTATGATTACAATGACGAACTCTTGTATTTTTTTAAAATTTCTTACAAAAAAATTTTTAATAAAAAAAAATTTTAAAAAATTTCTTTTTTTTGAACACAAAATTAACTTTTTTTTCAAAAACTTTCAACAGGATAGACAAAAAAGTTGGTAATTTTAAACATATATATGGTTTACATAATCAATTAAAATTTCATGTAATTCTAATCAACCATTCCAGAGAAATCTTGCGCGCAAGTGGTAAAATCACAGTTTTGAGATATCGTCGTTTAAAAAGAATTCCCTTGTGAAATTCTTTCGCAGTAAAGGAAGGAAAACAAATGAAACTAAAAGTTGTAGTCAAAGTACCTTGTTCCCAGATAAAAAATAAAATTAATAAAACAATGTACACGGAGATGGCTTTAGCAATATAGAGCGTAGTCAAAATACATTTTTGTGATCGTTGATATCGACGAAGTACAAAATGTAAACAAACCATCTGGCTCTAAATGTTTGATTTAAGGGCTTCACTCTTTTAACCATAACTTCCGTTCTAGAGTGAAATTTTACACCAGGTATGTTTTAAAACGTTGCTAAGAAACAGAGCATTAAAATTAGATCATAATAATTTTTTTGATTTTTTTTTGAAAATTTAAAAGGTTCCTAACCCCTTAAGTGGGGTAAAGTTTCTCAAATTCTCATGCGTTATGCTCCGCGCATGCGCATTACAAACTTGCGCAAGAAAGAGACATCACACGTAGTCTGCTATTGGCTACGACCCAAGATTTTCACTACGTTCTCTCCACAGGGTATCCCCAGATCAATAGAATGTTTCTGAAGTCCAAAAGAACATCTGCATTCTTTCGAGTAATGGGTTTGGTTATGTGTGTTGTGGGACAAAAGCAATACCATCCTACTCTGTTGGTTGGTTGGATTGAGTTTAATGACGCAATGGGCCACATTTGTCCATGCTGCGTCACACGCCATACAGACAGTGCTGTAGTCGTAAATAAATCAGAGGGTGTACTATGGGGGCCCCTGCACTAGTTTAGGCCCCATTGTATACCCTCTGTTGGTACACTCAGACGTAGAATTTTTTCCATGGGGAGGCGAAACATGTACTTACTACTTACCCTATCCACGAGGGGGCAAAAAACATGTACACACATACATGTATATGTATATGTATATGTGTATATATGTATATGTATAGTTGTATATACATGTGTGTATATACATGTGTGTAATATATAACCAGTGATATATATAACCGTGAAACATAGTAATATTTCAATTGTTCTTAAACGAGGCTTTAATTTTTCTGGAAAAACTTGGCGTTTTCATTGGTCCCTCAAACTCCTGAATAGTGCACATTTCATCTATACCAAAAAGTCAACAGATCCTTCTTACCTCCTTTTTTACATGGCGAATATCCCCTGAATTTATATTCTCTGGATCAAACTTGGATATATCCTTCAAAAGTTGACAATTTTTTTCAATAACATCAGAACAAAGTCTGAATTTCATTCTATCGACAATACTTTGAATGAATTGCTTTTGATTAAAATGTACGATTTGGAATTATGTACCAAGGTGATATCTTAAAACATAATTATTTTCTTCTTGAATTCTTTTGCTTCTATAGCTATCTGCGTCTCACGTGATGTTTCGCGCGATGTTTTCTAGGGAAAACAAAGCGGTGTTCGTAGTTTTTAATAAAAAGCAGAGGGTATACGGAATTTGTTGGAAAAACCAGAGGGTGTACGGCGTATACCGCCGTATACCCTCCACTACAGCCCTGCATACAGACAACATCAAGTAATGAAAACACACAACCACAATCCGAAAATCTAGTGACCCACAGAGGGTGAATTGTCCGTGAATTGAAATTTCTAACATGCGTATCCGAGTACCTAATCTGCCGTTTCTCTCTTTCCAGATCCCACGTATCTGAAGCAGGATTCGGCGGCTGTTTTCATCAGCTCCAATTCAATCCTGACCCTTCTCTCGATCCTGGCCTGCACGGTGCGATGTCTCTGGCATCCGGGCTGTTAAGAGGAACAGATCGCAATGGGGACCGTGAAGACTATCAATCCGAAACTTCCAGGACAATTAAAATGAACTTGTGGACGTTTTTCTGAACTTTAAAAAGGATGTACATATAACCGCGGCGCGTTTCCGCTGTCGGTGTCGTGTCCACTGCGGTCAACTAATTGGAACAATCAGAGAATCAGAACCGTGTCTGATGTGCTGTGAAAGACGAGAGTTCCTTTAGATGTTTGTGCCAAGACGAACTTTATGAAACCATTTCAGCCAGCTAGTATTTCTTTTACACAGTAGACTTTTAAAATGCCACAATCACCTATCAAACACTGAGCGTGAAAATGTGTAGACGTTGAATTGTTGCCGGCAAAGTGAAGGCATTTCATACAGTGGCTGGGAAATACATATAGTGTGATTTGGAATCCATGGGACAAAGACATGTGGTGTTAGAGCACACTAAAATAATCTTTTTTTTTGTGTGTGTGAAACAATGTATGGATGCGAGTGACGCGTTGGAGCAAATACAAGATTTACGCAGGAAATTCAACAATGTTGATCTACATAATTTTTCTACAATTATTTATTTAGAATAATGTTCGACAATAGCCGACCAACTGGTATAGTGGCTAAGGTGTTAGCCTCTAGATCGGAAGGTCCCGGGTTCGGGCATGGATGTTTGTAAGCTCAGGTGTTGCTTCGTCATCTGAACATGGTTCAAAATTACGAAGTATAAATTGTTAGGGGCAATGATGGTCCTCACACTGGGTGGTCCTTCACAAGTGGCCATCACTTCCAGCCTTGTAGTGGCCAATGACTTAGGTCAAATATGCCCGCCATTAAAAAAGAAAAAAAATGTTCGACAATAACTGGTCAAACTAGAATACGACCACCAACATAAATTCACTCTTGGCAGCGTCGTTGCATGGATTGGCGGGCTTTTTTGCCGTTAGAGTGCACTGTTTAGTTTGGCGCATTTGAACATTGAGCAGTAATTGTAAAACATTAATGTGAATAAGTAATATTATAAAATAAAGATGCGAATAGACACTGTTTCATTTCCTGCGCAGCTCTTGTGTTTCTGTCTAAACAAGTCACTTGCACCCATATATTGTTTTTCAAATAATGGTTCTTTTAGTGTGCTCTTACACCCCTTTAAGTTCGTCCCATGAACTTTGAATCATCCTGTAGAATGCGTGACGTTTTCAACCAAAGCATACATTGTTATTTTAATTTTCTATATACTTTCCCTAGGCATTGCATATAAAACCTTGGCACTTTTCAGAACAGGTAGAATTAAGGCAAAGTATGGAAATACAGTCATGAAAAGGCCCTTATTGAAAAGACCAAGCAAAGTACAGAGCTTTCTTATAAAAAAAACTAGTGAAAAGCACTAGTGTTGGCCTAATTGTTGCAACAAGGAAGGCTAGAGAGGCATTTAAATCGCACTTAATTACCTTTTCCTCTCAAGAAAAATCATGCTTTGATATCTGATCTTGCACATACACATCACGATTATTTGTCCGCTTCCTGTAGAATTATTTTTGAAAATGCTGAGTGAAGACTACCACCTCATATGAACGTATTTTGTATGTCACGAATATTTGGTTCTTTTATATTTTCAAGGGTCCGCGTGATCCCTTTACGAATTATCGTTCATCTAGAGCAGCCCCAGAATTGATTATCAAGCGAGAGAATAGTTATATGCTTTAAGCACAGTGGCTCTCTAACTTTTATGTCTAAGGACCCTGTTGGAAAATTAAAATTTTCCGCAGTCCCTTTGAAGTTAAAAAATTAAATTGAGCAGATGAGACCTGCAAAAGGTCATACTAATTCTTACCTTCCCCTTGATAGTGGGTGTAAATAATATTGAGATCTATTAAATAGATTATAAAACATTAGAACTTCACATTAAGTATTAGTGATGACAATATTTAAAATTAAGTAACCGAGAAGAAAACTGAAATAAACAGTTGGTATTATAAAAACTCTTTTATATTAATTAAAATATCAAAAGGCTCGTAACTTGAAAAAATTATAATGTAACATAAATAAAAATATCTTAATCTTAATGTGAACAATGAATCTGCTCTTTTGCAGTTAGCACAAGTTTAATGTCTTCAGGTCTATTTCAACTCAATAAATATTGAAATCTACTAACTTTTGTTTTACATTCGAAAATTTTTAGTTGAGAATATTGAAAAAGCTGAGATTATAATGGAAAGTTTTAATTTTTCTAGCAAGTTTTCTAATTTGCCCAGCGAAATATTGCATGTTTTCGGGGAACCCTCGGAAATCACTCTTTGGGAACCACTGTCTTTGCAGCCATATAACACGGATACGTACTTCGTTCGTGGTGGTACAACTCAAAAAATCCCTTTAAGAGATAGAGCATGCTGTAAAGCACTTCTGCCATCTAGCGGTCAGGAAATGAACTGATATTTGTCAGTTTGAGGTTGAATAAAGTGTAAATTTCCACATTGATATACATGATTACTCCCATCATGTTTTTTGCTGTGCCATTCTACCCACCATTACAGATTCCAAACCCGCAGCGTTTTATATTCCCAAGTCTTAACATATCAAACAGGGGTCCTCAACATATCAAGCAGGTTTCCAGACAATTCTTAAAACATGCGAATTTTCCCAAGACACCGATTGTTTCGTCTATTAGCTGTTCAAAAATTACTGACAGCAAATATTATTTATACTAACTTGTGAAAACAAAAACAAAAAATAACATTTCATGATAACAATTAGATTGAGTTAGTGAAAAACATTTTTAGTGGGATTACTTAAAAATCCGTTTTGTCCCTGACAAGGGAACAGTGAGTGGACTTTCAAAACAAACTTTTGCAGTTCTTATCCGATTGTTATGAAATTTTCACATTTTTTTCTACTAAAAAGCTTATGTATCGTTTAGTCCCAAAATATTGAGTCATTCGGTTGTTACATAAAGCGTGGTAAAACATTTTGATAAATTAGCCAATCACATTCAATTTCCGCGTATTGCGAAAATTTTAATTCATATATTTTGTATAGATATGGATAAAATTTAATCCATTTTGTAAGTGTATCGTTTAGCAAACAATAAATTTTCTTGTGAACTAAAACTTTTAAAGTATTGCAAAAATACCGCATAGGTTGAGTAACCTTTTAAACCAGAACTTGAAAGTATGATAAATTTCTCATTTGAACTTAGATGTATGAAACAGATTGCAAGGATTATCGAAAACATTTTTTCATGGAAATCAAGAAAAACCAGATGCTCAGTGAACATTTTGAAATCAGGTGTCCAAACGGAAAAAACAAGTATTTGTTGATTTAATACTAAATTTTATGCCAATTAATTTTTAACGCTAAATTTAAAAACTCGATTTTTAGGTCGATTTCGGTGTTTTTGGAGTCTATTTTACCTTAACCACTTTAATTCTGAACCATTCATGCTTTAAATACCGTCTTGATTCCTTTCAGAATAGAGCGAATAAGGACATTCGGGGACGAAGCATTCGATCACTATTTACTTCGAATCTGAAATATTTACGGTCGTTCATGAACTCAGGTGATTCTCTATGGGCAAGTACTGTTGTATAATAATAGCAAATTCAAAGATTACTAATCAAGTGCCTTTGGGACTTAGGATACTAATGCTTAGGTGCTCGGTACGTCTATCCTAAGTAATGCCCATTGAGAATCGTGTATTCTTACATTGTGTACATTTGAATAAAGATAGAAGTATATTGTCCGACAGTTTCTGACCTTTTTTTATTCTACTCTTGCTTATAGGTCATCAGACGACGAGAACAGTAATAGAGGGTCTGTAGAGATAAAATTTGGTTTATAAGAAATGGAATACTCTGTTTCGCACAGCCGCAAGGTTTTACGTGGATACGTCTCGTTAATGCGTAGTATTTATTTGGGTGTAGTAAATGAAAGGGAAGACAAATTTCAGTAGTCAAGTCAGTGTTTATACATAGGCTGTTCGCACATTTTTTAGACGATTTTGGTTAGCTGTAATAAAAAATCGTTTGCTGCAAAAGAAATAACTGCAGTTGTACTATGTTTTTTAAAAGTCAAAATTATCGTCTGCGGCTTGAGAGGTTTTTTTAAATTCAAAATGGCGTTTTTAACGAAGCAGTGGTTCGAAGGCTATATTTATGCTCTTTCCGAAGAGAAATATTCATATTCCGTTATCCAAAAACGATGTGAGAGTCATGGTTTTGTGATATCTAAAGCGTCGATAGGTAATATCATCAACAAGAAAGTAAAAAACGTCAAATTGGAGCCTCTAGTGGGACAAAAATTCCAAACAAGTATCCAAGGAAGAAACGGACATCTTCGACTATTGCAAAGGTACGTTGTTTAATGTTAAAAGAAAATCCCTCTAGTCAAAGGACAGTTGCAAAATCATTAAAATGCTCGGTGTCCACTGTAAACAAAATGATAAACGTTAATTTAAATCTTAAGAAAGCGAAAAAACGCAATGTGCATCGTCTTTCTCCAAAGCATATCGCTGAACGCAGGACACGCTGCCGAATTCTATATGAGAAACACTTATCCAAAGAAAAATGGGAAAAAATTGTCACAATAGATGAATCATGGGTGTATTTAAATGATTGCAACAAAAAAAGAGCCATTTATTATCATAAAAGGGGATAAAAAAATTTAAGTACATGGTTCACAGAATCGAAAGAAAGTTTTTCTAAGGGATTCATGATTGTTGCTGGTTTTTCATATAATGGCAAGTTAAAAATAAAGAGAGTGGGAAAAAATGTCAATATTAACTCCAAATACTATCAGGAACATATTTTACCGCCAATTTTTCTAAATGAAATACCATCGTTTTACCCACAGTGCCATCAATCTGTGGAACTCCATCAAGACAAAGCTAGCAGTCGCACATCAAAATCCACTGTAAATTTCCTAAAAGAAATGGCACAAAAAGCCGGTATCAAGGCTATACCCTTAACTGATATCCTTACTAAATCTCCCGATGTATCACCTATGGATTTTTGTGCTTTCGGACTTTTAAAATCTGCATTATCCAAACGTCATCACAACCCTTACAGGACTCTGGAAAGCTGTTCAGGAGGAATGGGATAGAATACCTCTTCTGACACTTCAAAAGGCATTATTATCCTTGAAATTACGGTGTCGAAAGATAGTTCAGAATAAGGGCTATCAATTACAACATTTAAAACACAAGAATTTTATGTAATTTAGTTTTGTGAATACAACATACATTGTCTAAAATATGTGTGAACAGCCTCTGTAGTAGCATACTACCGTGATCAAAAAGTTTACGGAGTGTTTCCTTTAAAATATATATAGAGAGAGAAAATATCGTCTGCAAACTTTTATCAAATATTTTTACGACTTACATAAACTTGTGGCAACAATCCGGAATTTATTTAATTTTATCGTCTGAAAATAAATTTGTTTTTAATAAGAAAAGAATTTTCACTTCGTTGATTTTCCAAAATGTCGAATGTAATTGAGCAAAGAACATGCATTCAATTTTGTTACCGCAATGAAATTTCTGCTAGAAACACATTTGAACTGTTGCAAAAAGCTTTTACAGACGTCTGTTTATCAAAGACAACAGTATTTGATTGGCATTAAAAGTTTAAAGGTAGAGAATCCGTCGTCGATGATTCGCGATCTGGTAGACCATCTTCTTCGACTAATGAATTATTAACATGGTCAATCAGGTCAGAGAATTGGTGCTTACTGATCGTCGTTTAACAATAAGATATATTATAGAACAAGTTCTTATATCATTTGGTTCCTGTCATGCAATTTTGAAATAGAATACTTCGTGATCACAGTTTTGAGTCCATTGATGCAATAGAAGAAAATTCGCGCGATACACGAACCCTTTAAAGGTTTCACAAAAACCACTTTAAGGTATGTTTTGTGGATTAGAAAAAACGTTGGCAGAAGTGCATAGAAGTCCGAAGGAATTACTTTGAAGGAGTTGTAATAAATTTTGACCAATAAACTGATACCTTTTGTTTTATGACAGCATTTGGGGGTACTTTTTGATCACTGTGGTGTAACACCACTAGGTGTTCCAACTATCGCCCATGTGCGGAATATCGCCTACTCGAGTTTGCAAGCTACTATGCGCGACATCTATGAGTTTATGTAGTTACCTTGACGGACTAGGGTTTTGCCACAAGTAGCGCCACTGGCAAGTTTCCTATCAGTTCTATCAACAACACTATTGCAACTGAAGTATTGGAGGCTATGATCAACGTATATTTTGTTCCCAATCCATTCAGAGACTATTCAGATAAGTGTTTCCAAATCATAATTTCGTTTATATGACTTGGAAAGTACATTCAATACTAAAGATAGGTATGTAATGCTCTACTAGCAACTCGTTTTTAATCGTAGCTTCTAATTTCGCCTGGTGGGTGGTAATAGGAACAGGGGTCAGCGATATTAGGAACCCACTCTTGAAAATTCCCTTGGGAAACTTTCTGAAGTTTTACTAGTTAGCTTAAACTGATATAAGTAAAGAAGGTGTATGATCTCTGGAAACCAATATAGAATAATTCCTAGTGATATTCATTTAGTTTCCAGCTTGATTCCCCAACCCAG
The DNA here is from genome assembly GCA_947359465.1 of Metellina segmentata. NCBI lineage: Eukaryota > Metazoa > Arthropoda > Arachnida > Araneae > Tetragnathidae > Metellina > Metellina segmentata. Next base: position 18,978,209 of record OX375883.1, on the reverse strand, counting down.
GAGGTTGAGATACAGAGAAATAGGGAGGCGATAACATCTACCCTGTAGTACAATACTAGAAATGTATAGTACAGTACTATAAATACTGTACAATAGTATAGATATAGTAAAGTACTATAATACAAATGTGATGTTGGATAGTCGCCAACAGACCTTTGTGTTGCTCCAGTGCGACTTAAATTCAACTACCCTCAATACGATGTATCTTTCTATGTAGTCCGGTGAGAATAATTATGTGAGGTAAGAAATTAAAGTTTTATAAAGTTACGCATAGGAAACGGCAGGTTGGAATGTGGTATGTCACTTCTTCGGGAATTAAAATAAAAAATAATGTCTCACTCAGACTTATATAAAAGAATTGTCGTTTTTCTGGATTTATTTATTATTTTTTGACACCGAAGTTTAATTTTTGTTATGGAATGTCGATCTTTCTATGGACCCTACGCCATTTATTAAGAAGCACTGCCCTTGGACTTACTTGACTTGAAAATGTTGGATTAAGATGGGAAAGTAACAGCACCAAGTCGAACACAACTAGCGAAAGTAATTTATTCAATGCACAAAAACAAAGAAACGACCTCAGGACCTTCTTTATATATCCCATTTGGTGCACTTAGGGTTTGCCAACACCTGTATTTCCCTTGACAAGAGTACTTCCTTTACAGTACAGTTCATTTTGAGTGTCATGGAAGATGAGTTGAGAGAGGACAATATGCTGCTGTTCATTTAAACCACTTGTGGCTAAGATTCACCAACCCTGATTTGTTGTTGAGGTCAGGGAAGACCTGGAATCCCATCCTGAAACAAAACAAGATGTCAGCAGTTTTTTTCGTTAAATCTCAACAGTAGAAATACAACATATTTCTCTCTTTTTTTTTTGCACAATGCCATCATAATATACATTCTATTTATTTTCATAAAGTAGCGTGCCAAATAGCACACACCGGTTGACTAAGCTGCGCCCACAGGAGCAGAAAGTGCTTAGAGCTGCGACGTACGTCGCAGAACAAAGTCTTTGCAGAACAATTTTCCCTTCATTTTATCAAAATTTTGGCTGATTTTTTTCCAATTGTAAGTTACGATGTTCTGCAGTGCAAAGAGCGCTCCTTGCAACACCTATTTGTCTTTTCTAGCTACGGAATAACCTCCCTACACCGCACAAATGACCAGAAACACTTTATAAGTAACACATCTTCTATGCCAATGACAAAATATTTAACTTCAAAAATGATCGACAGTATTGCAAATTCTGAAAGTGTGCCTTGGTTTTAAGTAAATAAAGTAATAGACACCTCAACATTACGGGTGTTATAGATGACACATTATGTAGAGGTTGTCGGATGGTAGAGAACTCTATACACGTTCTATGTGAATGTGACCATTACTCTGCACAACGATTCGAATGTCTGGGATACCACTGTATCGAACCATGGGAACTGTCAAACATTCCAATCAGTTATTTAATGAAATTTATTTCGGCAATCGGTCTTTGGTGGATCAGAAGGGGTCTCAGTACAATAGATTATCAGTCGCGTTGCTGGCACTCTTCGGAGTCACCCCTTCAACAAGTCATAAGTAAATTAAGTAAGATAATTGATTTTGATGTTTTATTATAAATATGTAATACATATTCAGTCGATAGTTGTGTTTTACGTCTGTTTTTGATTTTACTGCAGTTTTCGAAATTCAGACAAAATGACTGCACAACAATTGCAATTGCTTGGAGTTGTGTTGCAGAATGTAGAATTCTCGTCGAAGCTCATTTGGTAGTAAGTCAATTCACACACACGACCAGTGATAGTGGACTGTATGAGTTTTATTGTTGAATCATGAATTCAATCACCAATGGACAATTCTTCCCGGTGAAGAATATAAAGCAAAAACGGTACTGTAAGTCAAGGCAAAATCCCTGTCTCCCCACACACTCAGAATACGAATCCAAAAAGAAGAACGAAGTTGGCGCCTAAAAAACTAAGATATTACCTGACCTTGTTCTGAATGTAAAAAAGAACATAGTTCAGCTACTGTTACTCGCTTATACATATTTCTGTGTGATCCATCTAGAACATTCCATGCAGAACATTCCATCTAGAATTTTCCCTCCAGAACATTCCAAGCAAAATTGAATCATGTGAGAAATAAACAGACTAGAAAAAGCGAAGAGGATGGGATGAAGGCTTCTGAATTACTTTTCAAATTGTTACGATTAAACACAGAACACTGCATATAAGGCCCGGTGCACACATCCGGTTTTTCAACGTGCGGCAACGCATGTGCGGTCTGAGATACATTAGATCCAATGGAGTAGTGCCCACATACCTCCACCGACGCTGCGGCGACGCACGTCTAACTTGCGTCCAATTTGTACCGCAGTTCCTCACTTTGCCGCAGCTCGCCGCACACGCTTCTCCGGTCTGAAGTGTATTGTTTTCATAAATAAATGGAATCAAAATTTACTTTTTTTACACCAAGTAAGCGATAGAATATTTATCGATTAAGCGCGAAATAAGTACTTGCGTCATTTTAGAGTTATGTGTGTATAGTTGGGCTTCGGTGCCGCACGGCGCCGCATGTTGAAAAATCGGATGTGTTTACCAGGCATTAAGCAAGTACTCATTTCACGCCATTTTCGATAAATATTCTATCGAAGAAAACGTGTTTATTTCGCTTGGTGTAAAAAAATTATATTTTGAAATAAAATAAACGTTACTGGATACAACCATTTATTAATTATTATTTATATTCCATTTATTTATGAAAACAAGCCATTTCAAACCGGAGAAGCGTGTGCGGCGAGCTGCGGCGCCGTGGGGAACTGCTTTATAAATTGCACGCAAGTTGGACGAGCGGCGCTGGAGGCATGTGTGCACTACTCCATTGAATCTAATGTATCTCAGACAGCACTTGTGTTGCCGCAGCGGCGCCGCACGTTGAAAAACCGGATGTGTGCACCGGGCCGTAGTCGGATTTCTGCAGAGATGGCTCCCAGATCTAATGATCAGCAGACACACTGTACCCATGACCGGGATAAAACAGAAGAATATGTGCACTAGTCAAAAATAAGAAGGATTTAAGCATTACATTTAGGTAATCTATAATATGCGAGACATTTTCTGTCAAACAAATTTTAGTGGTGATAGTGTTTCTGACTTAATGCGTGTTTCCTGTAGGTTTTTCGAATATGATTTCAGCACTTTTTCGCAACAAAATTCCTAAGAATATATTCCAAATTGAAAAATGATAGTTGATTGGGTCAATACCAATTAAAATAAGAGCCAACCATTGCCAAAACGATGATAAACAACATTTAAAGGTAACCCCGTTTTGCATCAAGCGAGAGCATTTGGACAGCAGACCGTTAGCTTTCCATGTGTTACAATGAAAATATACCTCATTGGTATAATTTCAATTAAATAAAGGAAGGTCAAAAAAAAAATTTACGTTGAAGCAACAAACTGAAAGTAAGTTCGAGTTACAGGCAAAGTTACTTCTGGAATAATACAGGGAATGCCGCAAAACACTAGTGCTATCAAAAAATATAGCTTCATCGAAAAATCTGAGAGATTGTAAACCGAAGGTGATAAAAGTTAATCTAAAATAAAAAAATTAATCAGTAATCTGAGAGGGAGTTCTGTGATCTAAAACAAACCAGACGGTCTGCGAAGAGTTTTCTTATGCTCTCCAAATGCTCTCTTATGATTCATGTCGGGATTGCCTTAAAATGTAGCTTATCATCCTTTTGGCAATGTTTGACGCTAATCTAGTAATCTAATGTAATTGGTGCTTGCCAATCAACTGTCAGATTTTTGTTCGTTTTCCTTAGAATATTTATTGGCGAAGTGCTGAAATCGTATTCGAAAAACCAGATAACTGACGCCACGTTCAGAATACGAACAAGGGACAAATCTCCGAATACAAACTACCGAAAACCTATAATTAGTTTGACAGAAAATACCTTATATCGGTAAATGCATAATTACAAAAATTCAACTTACTTAGCAGGTCCATCTTCCGGCCTTTTCATGAACATGGTAAAAAACCTGCAACGAAAAATTATGCACATTTCAATTTCAGATTATTCGTTTTTACTTTGTTTAGATGGCAATATTATTTTTAGAGGTGATTTAATTGAAATGGGGACATTTATTTCTTTGGCGCTCATGGGTCACTTGAGCGGAATGACGTAATTATTGATATCATGGGATGTTATTCTGCTCTGTTTTCGATGTGTAGTGATTCATTATTCTGTTCCATGAAGATTCTGTTTCGTGTTCGTTAAACGAAGAAAAGATAGTCCATATTTTGAACTTATTTGGATCCCCGAAAGTGTGAAAAAGTGTTGCATACGATAAGTTCTAATCTCGTAGAGGTGTAATAAGTAGGGGAAAGACGGACAAATCGGTAAAACTGGGATCCGGCAGTTTTGGCTTGATTATTACTGCAATCTGTCGGATAATGCATGAAACTAGTTGCAGACAGCCGTTATGTTATTCGGAGTTGAATGAAAGGTAATGGTAATGGTAATTTTAGTTAACGTCGTACTAGGGCAACACAACGGACTATTGACGACGGTCCGGGATCAGTCCCTTAAGGGAAACATCCGAGGACAGCACCTCGTAATTTTGAACCACGGTCAGATGACGAAGCAACACCTGAGCTGGCGCCCCACTCTCCAAACTTCCACGCCAACCCAACGTGAGGACTTTCGGCCACGACCGATTTAAGGTGCACCAGCCGCATCTACACCATGTTGAATGAAAGGGAATGTAGATTATGTGTTTGTAAATGCCGATGTATTAGGATTCGATTCGAGTAGAAACGGTTCGATTTTTATTCCACCGATTTTACTCTGTAGTTTCTAATTGCTTGAAGATTTATTTTAGGTAAATACAACATCTGATAACATCACTTTCAGCTATTATTTTAAATCATTAAACCACGTTTTGCATCATGTTTGAAATATGATATGCTTTATTTTCTGATTAATGGCGTAGTCGGATAAAAAAAAACAAGGCCTTGGCAGCGGACAGGACAGGATAGGAATTGGAGCTTGGGGAAAAAAAACAAAAAACGAAAACTTAAAGCAGAAACTGTTTAAGGCCCCTAACGCAAACTGTCAAAACACGAAAGAAAATAAAGTTCAGCATTAAAACTGACTCCTCGGCATCAGATGCAGACGACGTGGATGAGAACGAAGCCTGTAACTTTTGTAATGAATTGTACGCCAGGTCAAAATCTCTGGAAGGTTGGATACAGTGTTTCAAAACTGTAAGGGATGGGCGCATGAAGCCTGTAGGAATGCAGAGGAGCATGATCAAAATTTTATTTGTGATTTGTGTTCTTAAAACTTCTTACAAATCTGATCAATTAACTTAATTTACTATACATTCCAAACACATTAAATTCAAAATTACTTATGTTCCGTGATTATTAAACCCACGTATCTTCCTCAGTGTAGGAAGGCCATTATACTAATTTATTGTTACAACAACATTTTTTAATTATTCCGGTATGTACCTGGTTTTATCCGACCTGGTCGGAAATAAACCGGGTACTTGCATACTTCCAAAAAACTATTTATTTGCCCGCCAAAATATAGCTTTTTCACATTGAAAAACATATTTTTTCGGAACTGAAGAACTTATTTATCATTTTAATAGAACTTGAAGCAATTTTATTCACGTATGCGCTTAGCGGGAAAAAAAACACATTTTGGGACCCGGTTTTGTCCAACTTTCCCCTTGAGTCGATATTTCGCGTTAAAACTAATCACGTGACTCCCTGAATCGTTTTTCACTAAAACCTAATTTCAAATTTTAAATATTCTACAAATAAAAGTGAAAAATTGTCTCAGAATAGCAAAATTTTGTTTACTTGATATTACTTCTCGTCCTGATTTTCAACCGTCCGAAATTGGGAAAATCGTCTGCTATGCTTGCTTTCATTTTAAACTAATTTAGAATTTTATTTTGCCACCAAAAGATCACGAAAATCTATTTTTTTACTATTTATTATTTTATTGATATGCATATAGTATTGTACTCGAACAATTTAAGACTGCTATGTGCGATAGTTTAGCAGAAAGTATCTGACTATATCAATAATTGTTTCAGAAACTTCTGAAACGTTAATGAATCACATCCATATTATAGCACAAATAAATTCTCAAGCTTTAGGTACAGTATAATTAATCAGTCGGTAAATATGTCGTTTCCGGGGCATGTTTTGTCTCCAAATGAAGATGGCGACCGAAGCCAGTTTCTAAATTATAATATCTTTTGTACCAAATCTCAAATTTAAAATCGTTGAACGGTCTATTTTTTAGAATTTCTGTTATTAAGGTTGGTTTTTGTAAGATTTATTGGATGCCAAAATAAGAACTTAAATTTTATAGTACCGTGCTTACTAGATATTTATATGTATTTTAAGCCTTTTATAATATTTGGGTCGCCATTCCAGGAATTACATTCGTGGAAAAACCATATATATAGCGTTAAATTTGGCTAGAAATCTAAAGAAAAAATATATTCGATAAGAAAGTAAAATCAATTATAGAAGTATATCTGCTATATTCGAAGCCATTGCATTTAAAAAGAATTGTGCATTAAAAAAGTTCCTACTTCACCAAACTTATTAATAAACTAGCAAAATACCCGACCTTACTCCGTTTGAATTGGTTTACTCTAGATTGAAGAGATAATCAAAATATATACTGACTTACGTTTTTTGTAGGATAAAAATTTATTTTAACACCTTTCGCCATCTTTATATTTTCTACAACTTACTTTGGACACAAATCCTACACATGCATATCCATTCATGTAATACATTTCACATACATTGCACAATTGCTGTATGACAAAGCTACAAAATGACGAAAGGTGACACTACAAAGGTTTCTACTACAAAAGACGATTTTGAGAGAGATTTGGAATTCCCTTTCTTAAGTTCTTTTCATGTTCAACTCAATTAATTAAAATTACGATTTACGGCGAGTGCTCTCGCACTCATAGTATAACAATATTTTTTTTACAACAAAACAATATTTTTTTACTTGTGGCACTCTTGCCTCCGGTATGCGACATTGTGAAATTTTGCAATCTTCTCCTGTCATTATTACAACAAATTTTTTAATGTTGGAAAAAGTTTTAGTTTGGATTTTTAAACATTATTATTCTTTCAATAACGGCATTATTCTTTAAAAAACGGCATTATTCTTTAAAATAACGGCATTATTCTTTGAATAATGGCATAACTACACTTAAAATTTATACTGGCACCTGACATTTCAAAGTCTAATACTTTGTGGTGCTGTTGCGTGTGATGAGAAGGAAAACACATTTATTAAAATAATAAATATTTAAAACAGGAAACAAAGAAGTAAAACAAAATAAAAGATGTCGCAAAAAATTGTTCTAAAGATATTAATTTGTGATTCATTTTTATCTTTTGATCTCGCACAGTTGCCACAACTTACAACTAAAAGTGCACAAAATTTAGAAATGTGAAATTAATTCAGAGCGAAAGAAACAGAAAATATCACTGCTCACGCGATCTTGTTCATTCTCGTTTCGTTGAAAAATATCGTCTGTCTCAAATATTCCGAAATCGTTTTCATTGCGCAAAGAACAAAAATAAGACTCGAAATAAATGAAGTATCAGAGCTGAAATTCCATTAAAAAATATAATTTTTGGAAGAATAATTACTTTTTCAACAGTACTGGTAAAGCAATCGAAGTAATCGTAATATTCAATAGACATTCCAATTTTTTCAAAACTATCAAATTATGGTTGATTTAAGTATACTTACTCAGGTGTTTTAGCATGAAACTCATCTAAGTATACCAATAAAGACATGTTTAATATTGCATTCACTAAACTATTAGATAATGTATAAAAAAAATACACTGCAATAAAAGATCTAGAATACAATTCATGTGATGCCTACACAAACACACAAACACAAAATCGAGCATAGAACAGAAAGACGGACAGACAGACTTTCGCAACCAATGCCACTCACTAAATGAAGATAAGTACTCACTGTATGCAAATTTCCATGAAAATATCTTAAACCGTGTGGACGTGTATAGGGCACAACATACAGACAGACAGACAGGCAGACGGACAGACAGACAGACAGACACCAAACGAGAAAAAGGCGGATTCGGCATCAGAAGGGTCCAAAACGGACAGAAAACTTGAAATGGGTTGAAAATATTGAATGTACAAACAAACACTCCATTCTTATTTATACAGGGTGGTCCCGAATTCATGGTACAAACTTTAATGGTAGGTACAGGACATTGTAACAATGATTTATTGTATAGGAATGTATAGTCGCAAGTGACGCGGTGAGGCGTAAACAGGGGAAATAAAAGGAAAGAGAAATGGAGTGATCGGTTGGTATCATTGCCGGTAGAGGGCAGTAGATGTCTAGCCGCTGTTGAACATGATGCATCGCAGTAGGGAAAAGCGCCATTCACAATTGTGCTGCCGTAGACGATGGGTGACTTTACGTATGCAGAAAAAGCATACATGCATTACATGTACGGCCGTGCAAATGGTAACGGCAGAGCTGCGTTACGAATGTATCGCGCGGAGTATCCTGATCGACGAATGCCGGATCATAGAATTTTTCAACGGTTACATCGTCAACTTTGTGAAACAGGTGCGTTCGACGTCAACAGACATGGCGCTGGTCGAGTAAGAGCTGTACGCACTCCAAGGCTGGAAGAAAGCATCTTGAACATTGTGGCTGATAGACCCGAGTCAAGCACAAGAACTGTTGCGCGTGACGTAGGTGTGAGTCATCAGACTGTATGCAGAGTGTTAAACGAAAATCGCTTACACCCCTTCCATTTTCAGAAAGTACAAGCATTGAATCCGGCAGATTATCCTCGCCGCGTGAACTTCTGCCTGTGGGTGATGCAGCAATGTGCGTTGCAGCCGGATTTCGTAGATTATGTGCTATTTACAGATGAAGCGACATTTTCACGCGAGGGTGTCTTTAATGCGCACAATTCCCATGTGTGGGCAACCGATAATCCACATGCAACGCGTCGACATGCGTTTCAACAACGTTTCAGTATTAATGTGTGGGCTGGTATTGTGAACGACTTTTTGATTGGCCCATACTTACTACCCACGCGGCTCACTGGCGGAAGCTATCTTATTTTTCTGAAAGAAGTGTTACCACAACTGCTGCATGATGTTCCGATCGCCATTCGTAACCGCATGTGGTTTCAGCACGATGGGGCGCCAGCACACTTCAGCATTGATGTACGGAATTACCTGAATGCCACGTTTGGTACTCGATGGATTGGGCGTGGTGGACCAGTCCCTTGGCCACCCCGATCTCCCGATTTATCGAGCCTCGATTACTTTCTATGGGGACATCTAAAGCATCTTGTTTATGAGACTCCAGTTGACTCAGATGAGGATCTCGTCGCTCGCTTATCTGTAGCTGCTGCAGGTGTGCGTGAAATACCAGGCATCTTTGAACGTGTACGCCAATCGCTCCACCGACGCTGTCAAGCATGTATCGATACTGGTGGACGCAATTTTGAACAATTACTGTAAACATGACACTTGTCAACAACGCTTTCAATAAAATCTTTGTTTTTCCTTTCGGCCGTTATTTCCCCTGTTTTCGCCTCACCGCGTCACTTGCGACTATACATTCCTATACAATAAATCATTGTTACAATGTCCTGTACCTACCATTAAAGTTTGTACCATGAATTCGGGACCACCCTGTATAGATTTCCACATAATGTCTGAATTTTCATTTTGAATCTTTAGATGACAGTTTGTGAAGCCTTTTATCGTCTAGTCTTTCGCACAACGAAAGTTTTTTCAGCATTTATACCACCTGCTTGTATAATATTCCACAACTCAACAACCTCTCTGGTTCAGAATCTATATGTACTTCACTGAACGTGGCACAAAAATAGACGTTATTTGTGTTTTGGCAAATAGGATGAAACTCATGAACACGGTACCATCGCCAATTGGCGACAGTTATGGAATTTGGTAACCCGTCGAAGGCAATGGAAAGAGACGTTGTGAGTCAAAATTTTCAGTCGCCAATTTGGCGAAGGACCGGTTGTGTGTTCATAAATTTAACCGCGAATGGACTTCAACGATTACAAATAATATAAAAAAAGCTGCACAATATTACTAGAACTGTACGGAAGAGTTATCGGCGCTCTGATGAAATTCTTCAGCAGTCTGATGACAGAAGTCAATGAGAAATCTGGAAGGTAGAAATTAGCTCAGAGAAGTAAATCTGAGACAACCCGAAAATAGGCTTAGGCGTCAAAAAATGCTATATCGCCATTGAATATAATTGAAGTGGACGTTCAAAAGCTAATTGTAGTAACATGACTGAGGTGTGTGAACTTTTTACCATGCACTGTATTGGAAATACAAATTAACATCAGTAAGAGAACAATTGAACGATGTAAACAAACTTTTATATTTTTGTCTAATTAGATTTCATTTGGGAACTATGAAATGTACATATTGATGTTTATATTCATGATAAGTGGATTTAAATAAGATATCAAATGTGAGTAACCACTCTATCATCAATAGATATTAGCAATTCAGGAACTTTAGCGCTGATGCTATTCGCGGGTTTAGTTTCCAATTTTGCCGTACTATTATTATTTCAGTGAATAAATCACGAAAAGAATAAACGAAGTTAAGTCGTGGTCAAGTAGGAACCGCATAACGACAACACTCGAGCTGATCAATGAGAGTGTTTTCACCGCTCGCGCCGGTACATCTGATTGGTTGCTTTGCGCTTTAAATTTTTGATTTTTTTTAAAATTTATTTGAAATGATCTTGGTCTTAATGTTATGAAAATTACACAGGGATGCTCGAAGGTTTTTTTTTTTAGGAAAAAAGGGCAATACGGTTTGAAAACTATTGATTTCATGCAATCACACCTACGGTTTCTACTTACGGTAAGGCGCGTATATTCAGATCCATGGGTCTCTTGTAGAGTGGAACGCCGTCGTACTTGTTCTTGACTGTCTCTCTTTCATCGTCCTCATCGTCATTTTCACCTGCGTGTGCCAACACGATCAACATGGAGACGAATAAAATGCGAACCACACGAAAGCTCCTCGCCATTTTTACCTAGAAAGATAATGAAAAGTAGATAGTAGTAGTATAGTCGTGCGAATTGGCATATAAATCACGTGTTTTTTAACATGTCTTTGTATAATTAGAGGGCAGGTTAAACGCTAACAACATGGCCACACAACCGCTTTAACGCGGTTTCTGGCTTCGAGTTTTTCCTTTCTATGCTGGAAGTCACAGCTGTAATTATGCGGTGGCGGACCAAATAACTATCCAGATCGATCGCCACATGTTATTTCGAATATCTATTTACAAATGCTGGACAATTGACAATGAAAACATTAGCCTCCTTGCTTCGCATAATCCCCCTCGTGAACTGAAGCAGAATACAACCATGCTGTTGCGCAATTTGGATGTCTGCAGTGGAACGAGGCTGATTGTAACCGCAACAACATCATCAAGGCAAAGATACTGACTGAGGAAAATCAGACCGAGATAATTGAGCAGCTTTTTGGGGACTACAAAGTCTATCAAAGGTATAATGCTGTCGACCAATCAGAAGGAGCGATCCAATTCAAGCCGGGATTCCTCCATTCCATCGCCATTCTCGATTTGCCACAGATGAGCTGAAGCTGAAGGACACAGTTGTTGCGCAACTCGGATATCTAAAGATAGCAGTGTAATAAGGCTGATTGTGACTCAAACATCATCAAGCCGAAGATACTCACTGTACAACAATCTGACTAAGATCATTGAGCAGTCTTCAGACTACAAAGTCCATCAGAGCTATGATTTAGTCGAGCCCCAGCCAAGAACGATTCAATTCACGCCGGATCTTTTCAATTCCGTCGCCATCCTCGATTTGCCACCTCATGAGCTGAAGAAGACAATGCTGTTACAATGAGGAGAGAGGGATTAGACGATCTTGACCTCAGTCTAAAACATGAAAGTTCCAACCGATGAACAGAAGGTCCCGCTTTCAACTCATGCTGCAGATTCCGGTTGGTTAGAGTAGCGAATCAGCAACTGGAGGGTTGCGAGTTCGAAACTCGAACCGACCAAAGACTGTCGTGTACATGAGGGCTGGTGCATGTTGAATCTGCCGTGGTCTCAAGAGTCCTCACGTTGGCGTGGTGTGAAAGTTTGGAGAGTGGAGTACCAACTCAAAGGTTGACCTCATCATCTGACAGTGCTTCAAAATGACGAGGTGTTGTCAACTGATCTTTCCCTTCGGGATCGACCGTCACCAATAGCCCGCTGTGTGCGACGTTTATTTAATTACTTTCTGATACTAGAATCTTTCCAAAAGATTCTTTCAACCAACAGATGTGGTTATTTAGGGACTGGTGTTGTCCTTGGGTCTTTATTTTCTTGATTGATACCGGACCAGCCCTAATAACCCATTACGTTGCTCCAATGCGACGTAAGTTCAACTACCTACTTTCTTAAAATGATGTTGCGTTCACCGAACCCTTTTCCATATTTGTGTTACGAGCCTCTAGCATCCGATCGTTCAACCGTGGCGACGAATAGAATGAACGAAAGCAAAAAGAATCTGGATGAACAGAATGTCACTTAATTTCTTGTGCACATTTGATGACTTGTGCTTCAACTCTCGTGCTGCCGTCATTTTGGTGACCCCAAGCTCATTTCTGTATCCACGGGGAATAATTAGATCGGAGCCCTACGGCGTAACGCTCCGTGACGACTGATGTGAATACGAAATGATGCTGCTCCTTGTGTACAATCATTTATTATACGATGTTTCTTTCTTTTTTTGTTCTCTTACAGATTAATGGTAATGGTAATTTTAGTTAACGTCGTACTAGAGCAACACAACGGGCTATTGACGACGGTCCGGGATCAGTCCCTTAAGAGAAAGATCCGAGGACAACACCTCGTCATTTTGAACCACTGTCAGATGACGAAACAACACCTGAGCTGGCACAAAACTCTCCAAACTTTCACGCCAACCCAACGTGAGGACTTTCGACCACGACAGATTTAAGGTGCACCAGCCGCCTCTACACCATACGTTTACAAACATCCATGCCCGGACCCGGATACGAACCAGGAACCTTCCGATATAGAGACTAACACCTTAACCACTAGACCGGTTGGTCGGCCCGAAGACCCCGGAATACATCTCGAAGGGAAAGATCCAAGGATCACACCTCGTCATTTTGAGGCAGGCATGTAGGTATTTTAATTGACGTCGCACTGGAGCAACACAACGTGCTATTGGCGATGGTCCGGGATCCAAATCCTAAAGAAAAATCCGAGGACAACGTCTCGTGATTTTGAACAACGGTCCGGTGACGAGGTCAACACCTGAGCAGGTACCCGAATTCAACACCACGCCACCGTGGTAATTGGTAATTTTGAATTAACGTCGTACGAGAGCAACACAACGGGCTATTGACGACGGTCCGGGATCAGTCCCTTAAGGGAAAGATCCGAGGACAACATCTCGTAATTTTGAACTACGGTCAGATGACGAAGCAACACCTGAGCTGGCACCCCACTCTCCAAACTTCCACGCCAACCCATTTGAGGACTTTCGGCCACGACAGATTTAAGGTGCACTACACCATACGCTTACAAACAACAGCCGCCTCTACACCATACGCTTACAAACATCCATGCCCGGACCCGGATTCGAACCAGGAACCTTCCGATCTAGAGACTAATACCTTAACCATTATATCGGTTGCCACGCCACCGTGAGGACATGCGTGGTCACGACAGGTTTAACGTGTACCAACCCCCACATTCGTGGCAATTAATTAGATCGAGTTTGGAACCCTCTGGTTGGTAATCCGCAACTCTACCAACTAGGCTACCGCAGCCCACCTGTTCTGTATAGAGTGAAAGTTGTAATGGTAGAGAAGGATTTTCTTCAGTGGTTCTCAAAACTTCCAACTGATGCTGGGCCTCCACTTGCGATTTCTGGTCGCAGCGATCAAAAATTTGCTGTCACAGAAAATCTACAAGGTGCACACACTGCGATAAATAAAAATCACTGAATTATTTAAATTATGTTTTTTATTCACCTAATTCAAGTTTGTATCTTTGCAATCGATGAAAATGGAGTGAAAATTTCAAATCAGCGTCAAATTCTACGCCAGATCGATACCCAAAACAGATTTATTACTTAATTATTTACCATTTGAATACTTAATTATTTATTAAATAATTATATATTATTTATTAAATAATTATATATTATTTATTAAATAATTAATTATTTATTTAAAGAAAATCAGTCGACCAACCGGTATAGTGGTTAAGGTGTTAGTCTCTAGATCGGAAGGATCCTGGTTCGAATCCGGGTACGGGCAAGGATGTTTGTGAGCGTAGGGTGTAGAGGCGGCTGGTGCACCTTACATCTGTCGTGGCTGAAATTCCTCACGTTGGGTGGGTGTGGAAGTTTGGAGAGTGGGGTGCCAGCTCAGGTGTTGCTTCGTCATCTGACCGTAGTTCAAAATTACGAGGTGTTATCCTCGGATCTCTTCCTTAAGGGACTGATTCCGGATTGTCGTCAATATCCTTCTGTGTTGCTCTAGTACGACGTGCAACCAAAATTACAATTACCATTACCGAGGACAACACCACGTCATTTTGAACCACGATCAGATGACGATGCAACACCTGAGCTGGCATCCCACTCTCCAAACTTCGTAGTCCAGTTGGAAAAGCAACGGCATAGCAACTGGAGGATTGCTAGTTCAAAACTCGATCTTTCCCTTAAGGGACTGATCCCGGACCGTCGTCAATAGCCCGTAGTGTTGCTCTAGTACGACGTTAACTAAAATTACTAAATTACCTTCCGTGACACGCAAAAAAGACGTTATTTGTTATCGCGTTTTGGCAACACTACGATTGTTTGTTTACCACGAAGTCTCGCGCCTCAATTGAATTTATAGCGTTATCGGATAAAATTTTATTGAAAAAAAAAAAATTAATCCTAATCGAGCTGTTGCAGTTTACAAACGACATGCTGGGTATTCGATTTCCAAAGCAGCAATCACATTTGGAGTCTCTAATTTGCTCAAATATTTCATTTTAATTCCAAATTGTTCGAGTTCTGATTCCAGAGGTACTGTATGATTTTTCTGTAGTACAACAAATTTATATTTGAAAAATATTTTTTGAAATATCATATTTTGTAAACAATGTCTTCATTGATGCGAGCGAAGCGATCAAGGTTTGCACAGCGAACCAATGACGATTGCAAAGCAATCCTTCTGAGGTGTGCGAGCGTTAGCGAACAGGGGGCAGGCCCCCTAATATAATGAATTAATATTAAAAGGGCTCTTTACCTACGAAGTATTTCGTCCATCTGACAATTTTGCTAATGATGAAATATCTCGTCATCAAGATAATTGCGATTTTTTTTAGACCAAGATCTGGTCAGTTGTATTCTAATGATACGCTATATGGACAAAAGTATTTGGACACTAGAAATTTCGGAGGAGGATCCATTTTAGTGTGGAGTTGTTTATCCCGGTTAGGACTCGGTCCACTACTTTAAGTACATGGTACCATGAACGTTGACGTGTACCTCGACGTTCTGGATAATTCGACCTTGCCTACACTATGGCACTACAACGGCGATGAGGGTTGTTTCTTCCAACAGGATCAAGCTCCATGTCATACAGCAAAACGTGTGCCGGATTGATTTCCTGAAAATGAGGTGAATTTGCTTGACTGGCCTGTTCAGAGCCCCGATGGCAATCCGATCGAGCATTTGTGGGACGAGTACGACACCGCCACGCACGTCCATCTTCACAACAATCCCTTCTCACCGCCTTGCAAGAGGCATGGCGTGTTATTCCTCCCCAGACTTACAGAGAACGTGTGGAAAGTATGCCTCGACGTGTTTCAGCTGTAATAGAAGCAAACAGGAGGGCCTACCCGTTACTAAATAGAATAAAGCACTTTTTCTGAAAAACATGCAGTCGGAATATTTTTGTCCATATAGTGTACCTCGTCCAATATCTGGTCAGTTTTGCTAAAGACGAGATACCTGGTCAAGACAAACACCTGTAGGGTTGACTTACAAAATAATATTAGACATTAAAATAAATACTTTAATTTCAATGTGAACAAGGATGGCTGCTTTTTGTCAATTAGTTCATCAATGTTAGTATTACAAATTCAAATTTCAGAATAAAGTCATTCTCAACTTCAGGTCTTTCGAATCAATAAGTACTGAAATCTTCTACTAATTGCTTTAGATTTAGAACATGAAAGAATAGAAGAAAATGGCGGAATATTTGATATTTTTTCTTGTAAATTGGGCTAGTGAAATATTACGTGTTTTCAGCGGACCGTCTGAAACCTTTTGACTACGGCTATAGATATAACAAGCGCTCATAACTTTCAAGGTACAACTGCTGTAATGTGTCCGTAGTTTAAATTCTTTCTTGACGGGATTCTTATAACATTCAAGGTACAACTGATGCCCTTGTCTCAATTCTTTCTTGGCGCGATCATAATACAACTGTTGTACCGGGTGTAGTCTAAAGGTTAATATTGAAACTATCAGATATTAAACCAAACATTGATGAACTATTGCTGAAAAACAGTCCTTCATTATTCGCGCTAAGATTAATCATGTGTTCTGCGATGCATATACCTAAATATCATAATTTTGCAAGCTAAGAGCTATTTGTTTTAATTAATAATTTGAAAAATTTTGCAGTTTATTGCAGAACTAGCTTTTTTGTTTCAGGATTTGAAATTGCCATCACCAATCCTTAATATGAAAAGTTATAACGTTTCAAAATCAACTCGCTGAATAACTTAAATGATTGCAATAATGCAATAATTTAAGTTGTAAAAAAACTTTTAAACTTCGTTTTAACTTTTTTATAGCTTTTATGAAATTTAGTAATGCTTAAATATGACCTCAACATTTCCCTGCATTAACTCAAATATGCAAACCCTGTAGAACGTGTTTCTTGTCAATATTAATTTATTGCAAGAAGACAAACTTTAGATTTTAAAATTGAGGTTTCAAGGGGCACTTTTAGGACTACCTGTGTGCCAATTTTCATGGTTGTAAGTGTTACAGATTAGTCTGGAGACAGGGAAATAATAGCCTATGTTTTCCGCAGTGTTCTAAACTATAAGTGTACCCAATTTGGCTTGAATTGGTCAAACGGTGTAGAATTGTATAGAAAATATACACACATAGAACACACACAAACAAAGAGACATAGATTTAACATATATTTAGATATTTTACTCTCAATATTAAGGTGACAAATAAGAATCTTAAACCGGTATTCAGTGTAAATTTGGGAAACATTGGTATATGCCACAAATGTCGAATCTATGACACTCTTGCCAGAGTTGGCAGGTACGAAAATTTTGTCTCACATCATCGATTTACAGGTGATACAATTTTAAAAGCTTTTAAATTATCCAAAATTCTATTTTAAGAGTTACAATCTACAAGATTAAGTTGTTTTGCACGAAAGAAACTAACCAACAAATACATAACCCACTCCAGGAACAAGGAACGCCAACTGAAAACTACACCTGATGTTAAGAACATCTAACCATTGTCTGAAGCGCATAATGACACGACTCAGAATCCTTTGAGTCCGTCTGGGCAGGTCGAACTCAGTTAAAGAAGCAGAATGACCGATAAATTCTATCCGCGAATTATCATGCGTTTTATTTTTCTATAAAGTTTGTAATAATTTGATTGTTTGTAATGAAATACTTAGTAGCTTACATTTTTCAGTGCCCAACAGAGTTCTCAGGAAACAGTGCTTATTTAGAAATGCTTTTACTAAATTGAATTATATTGATAATTTTTGTCTCTATAAATTTTATAAAATCTATAATAGTATTGGTTTTGATCTAGATATTTTTAGCATGTCTTTGGATATTTTTAAAACTAAATGTTCTGTACTAAATATTCTGTATTTCTATTTTGACTATACTTCTGCATTGTGTGTTGTTCTGTTTTAGTTTTGCTACACTGTAATTGGATCTATGATATGTTGTGTATGCTTTCATATAAAATAAAATCAATAAATAAATGTAGTTTGGCTTATGTATTACTAAAAGTGACGAAACATGAACCAGAAATAAAGCATTTGGCATCCAATGTAATACAACAGCAAAAATCATTAATTTTTACGGCAATGTATATTCCATGTTAGGAGTTCATCTGTGAAATTAACGTTAATTTTTTAATTTGCCTCAATAAAATTGTGCAGTAATAAATTTTCTATTATTATCCCTCATTAGAAACTACTCGGAACAACAACAACAACATGTACATTATTTGTAAATTTTAAGCGTTTATAAAAGATTTTCGACACCACTAGTCTATACGAATAGTTAAAATGAGAGAGGTTATTACCCCAAACTCATTTTGGAATAAATAGTTTGGAATTCGAATGGAAAAATAGCACCAGAGCAATATTTTTGAAATACAAAAATCAAATCAATATAATGCTTAAAGTTTTACCTTAAAAAGAGCTCACAAATCACTCTTCACTGAAAATTATTACAGGGACGATGCGCACCAAACGATAACAATCCGTGTTTTGTTTCCACCAAGGGGAGGAGTATATTATCTAAGAGAGAAATCCTTGGCCCTGCGGTTACAACGTAGTGAAGGGGAAGGGGTGTTGTATTCCGGTTTCATCCCTTCAATCGCTTTCACTAACAACTTTCCATCGATGCGACCAGAATATCAATCATTTTCTCAGAATTCCATTTCTGCGGCGGACGTAATCAAGGGACGCGGAGTCAAGGGTAAATTCTAGAGTTCACGTACGGGGTTCACTTATAACTTCAATTTGTGGCTGATACCGCTTGCATTCTTTTGAGACACGGTGTTTCCTTAAGTGGCTGTTCTAATGCATATTTCATCTCATTATGAGCTGACGAAATGTCTTTGTATGTTAATTTGTATGCTCATTATAGAGATTATGCGATTTATTCCAAATCGAAAGTGTTACTAGAAGCCATCTATTTTGTTCTGATCTACGATACTAGAACTGTGATCAGTGCCATAACTAGCCAGGTGCAACAGGGGCTCCCGCACAGGGCCCACTTGGAAGGGGGCCCAAAAGAGAGAGAGAGAGAGAGAGAACCTCCCCAAAGAGAAGAGTTAAGAAATTGGAAATAGATGAAACACCAGGATGAAGGAAGTAACTTCACACCCGAAGAATTATTTAAAATATAAATTCACAGTGTTCTTGATACACTATTGTCTCAAATAGATTGGCGTTATCAAAAATTAAAACTATCTGTGACGATTTTTGTTTTCTGTATGGCTTGTCTTTACAATACATGAGTGTGACCAATTTTTAAAAAAATTGGCTGCAGATCTCGCTATTAAATATAACAAAGATTTAAAAAAAGTACGAATTCGCATGTGAAATTGAAAGTTTTAAGTTTCGAGTAACGACTCTTATACAAAATATAGAAACTGCATCTCCGCTTAATATTTTACAGGCTCTTGATGGTTTTGGTTTAAGTGAGTTTTACACAAATATCAATGTCGCTCTTCGAATATTTCCAACTCTTCCAGTTTGTATTGCTTCGTTTTAGCAAGTTGAAATTAAGAGAAAATAATTTAAGATCAACTATCGGACAAGAACGATTATCCAATCGATCTATTATTTTTATAGAAAGTATCGTTAAAAGTATTAATTACGACGATGTAATTAATGAATTTGCGCCCCCAACCCCAACATTACCTAATTAAAAAAATAAAGGGGCCTAAATGCAAATTTTCGAACAGAGCACAGGAATGGCTAGTTACGTTACTGACTGTGAATGTTATTTAGCCCCGACGATAGTTGAGTTCTGTATATAACAACACTTTTCTTTACATTAATTTACACATTTTAGAGGATAACTAAATAACACTAGGGAACAGCTCGCTTGCGATCGCCAAACCTCGTGGATTGCTACGCAATGTCTTTTGTATGTTAATTTGTATGCTCATTATAGAGATTATGTGATTTATTCCTGATATAAATAAGAACAGCAATGAACGACTACTTTATCCAGACACAAGACGAACACTGAAAAACACTTACAGAACACAACAGCTACTCTGGAAAAAAAAAATACAGGGTTAAAATATTAACCACAACCAATCAGAGAAGCGATCACAACCAACACTTCCCCTTAATCGCTTCGCAAAGAACACAAAAGCAACAATTTTGCTCATTTACACTTTGGTAATAACGTGCAATTCAGTACCAAATGTACTTCATATATCTATCTATATCTATCTATCTATCTATATATATATATATCTATATATATCTATATATATATATCTATATATATCTATATATATATATCTATATATATCTATATATATATATCTATATATATATCTATATATATATCTATATCTATATATATATATATATATATATATATATATATATATATATATATATATATATATATATATAATGTTCACTCAAAGTTTCTCTTATTTACTTTAATTTTACATCCAGATGTTTTAACCTGGCCCTAATGTTTTCATTAGATGCACTTTTGATGGCTGATTGGTTATCTTCAAAAATTACACCATTATTTACATAAGAAATATTATTAATAACATTTTTGTAATACAGAAAGTCTTGAAGCGATTAACACATTGCAACAATTTCAGCATCAGTAGATGAAAGAGATATAGCTTTGCTTTTCACAACACCACTGTTTCTGTCGTTGGGAAATTAACTCAGGCTGACGCCGTGATGACTAACAAAAACAAGATTCTTAACAAAAGAATAAATGAAGACGCGCTTGCGTCCTGCTTGTTGACAATACAGGAGCAGGAACTATAATGCGCATGAAGCGCCGAGAGGAAGTAAAAACAAAGTATCTCCCTCTGGCGGATTTGCGCGTCACATACATGGAGGCTGAACATACTCCCGCCCTCAGGACCTCAGTCCTGATACTTGGGTAAGGGTATCACCTTCACGGTTGAGCGCTTGAAAGTTCCAAGCCGTGTCTGTATGGAGACTGTCCGTACTAGTCCGTCTTGTCCTGGATGGACTGCAACAACACGCCCCAGTGGCCACGTCAGTGGAGACGTTTGCAGGTCTTGTAGGAGAACCATGTCGTCCACGGCAAGATTAAGTTGCTTGGACTGCCACTTCTTACGGGGTTGAAGAGAAGTGACGTACTCTTTGCTCCACCTCTTCCAGAATCCTCGTCTTAGGTTTTGAAGGAGCTCCCATCGGGACTTCAAGGACCGAGAGGCAATAGGATCATCTGGAATTGAGCTTAAAACATCTTCTGTAATAAAATGAGAAGGAGTGAGGGTGTTTATGGATTGAGTGTCAGACTCATTCACATAAGTGAGGGGTCTTGAATTCAAGATAGCCTCAATTTGTGCGAGAATTGTAGCAAGTTCTTCGAATGTTAATAGCGTTCCGCACAAAATGCGTTTCAGATGAAATTTCGCTGACTTAATTGCAGCTTCCCAAACACCACCAACGTGAGCAGAGGCTGGTGGAATCATGTGCCATTCAATAGTTGATTTTGTCAGATGATGTGACACAGCTTCGTTATCTTGAATGGTAGACATGAATTGATATAGTTCATTTAACTTTCTACGGGCACCCACAAAATTAGAGTACCATTGTCACTATATATGTGTCGGGGGTTACCTCGACGCGAGGTGAAACGTCTAAGTGCGGCTAAGAAAGCATCAGTTGTGAGATCGCTAACGGCCTCAATGTGTACAGCTTTTGTAGCCATGCAGACGAATAATGCGATGTAGCCCTTAGTTGTTTTAGAGCCACGACCCTTGTTAAATTTAACTTGAACTGGGCCAGCATAATCAATTCCACAGCTGAAGAAAGGTCTCTCTAAAGTTACACGGTGTTCAGGCAAATTACCCATTTGCTGTGGCGCTGTTGAAGCCTTGAATCTGCAGCAAATCAAACACTTGTTGACACATTTATTAATGATTCGTTTACCTCCGATTATCCAGCGAGACTGTATGACAATATGAGAAAGCAACGTAGGCCCGGCATGCAAATGAGTGATATGACGCTCCTTAACGAGTAATTCGCTAATTTTATGTTGCGAGGGAAGTATAATTGGATGCTTGATGTTAAATGTTAATGGTGAATTTTGAATACGTCCTCCCACCCGTAGAAGACCGTCAACATCTACAAATGGGTTTAGTGAACGTAATTGACTTTTCTTTGGTAAAGGTTTTTTCTCTTTTACTGATTTCAAATCCTCAAAAAAATAAAGTTCTTGAATCCAATGATTTATAGCTCGTTCAGCAGTGTGTATTTCTGTTAATGAGAGAGGCACTGAACGTTTAGATAGGTCATTGTGTTGAATTCTTTGACTATCAATACGTTTCTTGCAATTTTTAATAAATCGTTGGCAGTATGCAACAATGCGAATAACTTTAGATAAACTTGAAAATGTTCGAAAAGATTTGTAAATAGATCATTAGATTTTTGAAGATGACAACTGAATACCGAATCAGATCTCTGCTCGGCGTCGACTTCTTTGTAACCGTCTGCCTTAAGTTCGGTTTTCGGCCAACTCGCTTCGTTAAGAGCTAGAAAGTCTGGACCTTCCCACCACAATTTGCATTGTTGCAAGCTCTCAGGATGAATACCTCGAGATGCAATATCTGCCGGATTTTCTTTGGAAGGAACATGATGCCAGTGTTTAGTGGGTACTAATTCAATGATTTGAGATGTTCTATTGGCTACAAACGTTTTCCATTTTCGTGGATGTGCGTTTAGCCAGGAGAGAACCACCTTCGAGTCAGTCCACGCAAACACTTCAAATTCGTATTTGCTTAAAGTGTTAAAAACTGCTTTGAGTAACTTGGATAATAAATGTGCACTGGAAAGTTCGAGTCGCGGTATTGAAACTTGTTTGATGGGCGCGACTTTAGTCTTAGCAACTAAAAGATGAACCTTTGCAGTGTTGTTGTGAACTTGACGGCAATATACAGCAGCCGCAAAAGCCAATGAAGATGCGTCGCAAAAACCGTGTAATTGTATAACACACTCGCTGTTGATGATTACACGTCTCGGGATGTTGCAGTGATTTATCTGACTAAAAGTACTTCGAAATTTGATCCACTCGTTCACTAAATGTGGTGGAATATGTGTGTCCCAGTCTCCTTTCGTGAGCCATAATTTTGATAAATTATTTTAATCAAAATAGTGCAAGGAGATAAGAGTCCTAATGGGTCAAAAATGCGGGCCGACTCTGAAAGTATACTTCGTTTAGTTAAAGGTGTAGTTAGCTGTAAAACAGCTTTGAAATTGAAGTTATCCTTTGTTGAGTCCCAAAACATTCCTAACACCTTAGAACTTTCTTTTGGAATGATTTCAAAATTTGATTCATGTGATTTGTGATCACGAAACTGAGTTAATAATTCGGATGAATTTGAATTCCATTTTCTCAAATGAAAACCATGTGCTTGAAAAATTGAAGTAATTTGCTTGCAAATTGATGCAGCTTCATCCACGGATTCAGCTCCACTGAGCAGATCATCCATGTAGAAGTCTTCTTGAATAATGCGAGTCATTTCTGTATCATCGCTAACCTGGAGCGATATTTGTTTCAAGCATCTTGTTGCCAAAAATGAAGCAGATGAAGTGCCATATGTGACTGTGTTTAACTTGTATTCCCGAATTGGATCATTGGGATTATAGCGCCAAAGTCTGCGTTGAAAATTTTGATCTTCGTCCGCTACTAAAATTTGACGGTACATTTTTTCCAAATCTGCGGTAAATACCACTTTCGGAATTCGAAAACTTAACAAAATTTCGAAAATGTCCCTTTGTAATTTAGGGCCTACTCCTAGAATGCTATTTAACGAAACGTCATTGCTACTTTTACTTGATGCGTCAAATACAACGCGTGTTGAAGTTGTTAGGCTCGATGGTTTCAAGATAGCGTGATGAGGGAGTATGTACTTGCCATTACAAGGAGTGTCTGATGACTGATCATTTTCGATGACTGTCATGTGACCTAGCTGTTCGTATTCCACCATAAAATTTTTGTACTGCTTTTCAAACTCGTGATTAATTGCAAATTTTCTTTCCATTGCCAAGAAACGTGAAAGTGCTGCAGGTTTAGAGTCACCCAAACTGAGATGTGTTTTATAGAAAGGGAGTTTAACCACGAAACGACCGCTTTGATTGAGGGAATGAGTTTCCTTAAAATGTGTTTCGCAAAATTGCTCTTCTGGTGTCAAAAGATTCTTTTTTGTGTTCTCTATTTCCTGAAGCCGCTGAAGCTCTGTATCAATGTTCAACTCGAACACATCAATTTGTGTAGAGGCATTTGTTTTGGAATATTTTTCAGGCAACTTCCCGGAAATGAGAAATCCGAGAGTTGAGTTGTGTGCAATTAAATTGCTGTTTGGAGATACTATTTTTTCCGGTAAAAGAATAGAGATAAAATAGTCTGCACCAATAATTAAATCAATTTCTTTTGGAATGTAAAACTCAGGATCTGCAAGTTGGAGGTTTTTTAAGTGTTGGAAGTCTTGGTGATTTATTTGTTTTGCAGGTAAAGGACCTGTCAAATTATTCAAGATGAAAGCGTTGATATTTAGTTCTGCCTGTGAATCAGTTCCAGAATGTAATGTTAAACAAACCGACCCCTTGGTGAAACCAACTGGCGTCTTTCCTAGCCCCTTAACCGGATATCTATCCTTTTTTCTGACTACACATAAATCCTTCAATACACCTTCTCGCACCATAGTAATTTGACTTCCGCTGTCGAGAAGAGCTGTTACATGTTTACAATTTCCTTCACTATTGCTTACTGTTAATTTCGCTGTTGGGAGTAGAGCGCATAAATTTGTTGTATCGGGAGAAACTTCTTTCCCCGTCAAGTGGTTAGAACTCGGCTGCGGTTCAAGGTCAGTATCTGGGGGTTCTGTCGCAGAGTTACGACTACGTGAAAATGCTGAAATGGGACCCCTGGATCTCCTGCATAAATAACTGCTGTGTTTTTCTCCACAATTCTTGCAACTACTTAACTTACACATGTAGTGATTATGACTCGTTGAAATCAAACAGTTTTGGCAAATTTTATTCCTCAATACGAATTGCTTCCTTTCTTTTACGCTTAGGTTTTTGAATTTAAAGCATTCATACAAATAATGAGGGTTTGAACATAGAGAACAGTTGTTACCGTTGTTATTTGAGAAACTTTTATTGCGAAATCCCTTTTCTTTTTTGTCGATTGAAATGTCATCGCTTTGATATAATTCTAATGACGCACATCTGTCATTAAGGAACTGTAAAAACCTTTCGAAAGACGGAAATTCGTCTTTGGTTGTGAGTTGTGCCCATGCTTGGCGTGTTTTAAAATCAACCTTTTGCAGTAATATAAAGATTAACCATGGGTCTTTTGTAGTTGCCTTTTCATGGAGTGATTTTAATCCTCTGATTGTCTCGTCAGAGATGTCTGCTATTTTTCTTAATTCCCGAGAGTTTGGTTGACTGACTGCGGGTTGATCAAGAAATATTTTAATTAATGAGGCAGTGATTTGTTTTTTACACTCGTACCTGCCCATTAATTTGTCCCATGCTTCTTGATAGCTGGTTTCCGAAACAGGAATGTGCTTTATAATAGAAGCTGGTTCATGCATTAAAAGACCTTTGAGGTACTGAAATTTTTGAATATCTGTGAGACATTCATTATTATGTACAAGAGATAGATACAAATCTTTGAATGAAGGCCAATCAGTATACTTGCCAGTGAAGGACTGAATATTAATTCTAGGCAATTTAAAATTACTAATGTTATGCAATTGATTATGAGCATTTGATACATTTGGAATAGAAAATTCATCAATCATGTCCTGCAACTTGGCTTTGGTTTCGAAGTATTTTTCTTCGAAATATCCTCCATTTCTGATTGTTGCGGAGGTAATATGGCGTCTGCATTCTTGAAATCAGTATAAGATTGTTCCAGCTTTTCAAGTCTGTTGCTTAGATCTCTTTTTGAAAATTGTGACGAACTGTCACTAATATAGTTCGCTATGCGCGTCATTGAACCACGGGCGTGGCCAAGTAGTTGTTTTGCCGTAGCTTCTTTTTCAGTCATTGTGACTGAATGGCAATTGCTGATTGAATTCACAGTTTTGTAAAATTGATGCAGTGAAACCAAAGACAAGCTTCAGTACGAAATGAAAAACCACTTAGCTTTTTTGGTTTTGATGCGCTGTTGCTGCGTTGATCCGCGAATTCTTGTAATAATCTCGTCGGTGCCTCCAAATTGTTTCTGTCGTTGGGAAATTAACTCAGGCTGACGCCGTGATGACTAACAAAAACAAGATTCTTAACAAAAGAATAAATGAAGACGCGCTTGCGTCCTGCTTGTTGACAATACGGGAGCAGGAACTATAATGCGCATGAAGCGCCGAGAGGAAGTAAAAACAAAGTATCGCCCTCTGGCGGATTTGCGCGTCACATACATGGAGGCTGAACAACCACAATATTGAACAATCAGTAAACATCAAAATATAACCACTCATTGATTTTCTGTCTATCGAATGAGAAGCTCAATCTGCATTCACAAGTAATTTAAGATCAAAAACTAAACTTACTTGTTTTGTATGAACAATTTTAAGATTGGTTGAACCTTTCAAATACCTCAAATATGTTTTCCATTCCAGGCTGAAACAGTCGGTTTTTCTTGAAGTTGGCCGAGACAGTTCACAGAAAAGAGGATATCAGGTCTCGTAGTCACAACCAGGTAGAACAAAGTGCATACAAGTGCACGATGTTGTCCTTTAAAGCAGTGGTCATCAACCCCCGGGCGACGGACCGGTACCGGTCCGTGGATCAAATGGTACCGGGCCGCCCAAGGAACATTAAATTATTTCCATTTTATGTACTGTGGTGTATTTCTCTCGGGTTTGTGCGGTTCTTATCTATGAAATGTCCACTCAAATTAGGAGGCGGTAAATCATAACTTGAAATTTGTTCTGTTACTAGAGCTTAAATTATGATTTCTGAATTCTGTATGTCTCTATTTTCCAATTTTGACAAATGTGACAGCTGTTTTCAAGTTGGCAGACAAAGTAGCTGCATTTAAAGCCAAACTGAAGTCGTGGGGACGGCGCGTGAACAGAGGCATTTTGGACATGTTTCAGACATTAGCGGGATTTTAGGCGAGACTGAGCCTAAACATTCATTCTCCCAGTTGGTGCACGATCACCTGTCTTTGCTTTTAAAAGAGTTTGATAGCTACTTACCAACCACAAAAGACCCACGAGCTAGTAAGGAATGGATCCGCAACTCATTTGTCAACAAATCAGGCGAATCTAGCATGTCTGTGCAAGAAGATCAACCGCTGGAGATTGCAACTGAAGGCGGCCTTAAAACTACGTTCGAGACAACAAATCTGCCGGTGTTCTGGATTAAAGTCATGGCAGAATACATTGAGATTGCCACCACAGCACTTAAATCCCTATTGCCATTTCCGACAACCTATCTGTGTGAAGCGGGGTTTTCTGCAGTGACATCAACCCAAACAAAACAACGGAATAAACTGGGCATAAGCAACACACTTCGGGTGTCATTGTCTCCCCATATGAAACCGTCTCGTTGCAATGAAACAAACTCAGGGTTCTCATTGATTTAGCGTTCTAGTGAGTTAAAATGTTAAATAACTTTATATTCATTTTTTGGTGTAACTGTATTTTATTTTGAAGGCATGTTTAAATACAATTAAATTAAAATTATTAAATCAAAACAGTCTAAAATATAAACAATTAACGTTCCTCTCTCCCCCCCCCCCTCAGCCGGGCCGCGTTAAAATTATCAAACGATGATCCGGTCCGCGGCGATAAAAAGGTTGGGGAGCACTGCTCTAACGGAAGTGGCATCATATCCTTGCGGTTGAAACATGTAAACAGTCTCTTTGAGATCACCATTTAGAAACGCTGTTTTCACATCCATTGCATAGGCATGCAAATTTTCTTGTAGAATGACGGCCACACCAGTCTGAGTGATGATACGTTGATAACTGGAGAGTATGTCTCTGTGTAATCTAACCCCTCTTTCTGTAAGAAGCCTCTGGCTACTAGACGTGCTTTGTACGTTCCATCTATCTTCTTTTTGAAAACCCATTTGTAGGTTATTGGTTGCTTTTCGTCTACAGGCTTTTCAATTACACTCATGTTCATAAATTATGGATAATTCAGAATCACTCTGAAATCGAACTCTAAAATAAAAATTTCAGCTATAGAATTATTGCACACATCTTCAAGAATAATATCAAAATTACAGGAAGCCATCAGATGACGCCGATAGTACGTCACAATGACGAGAGTGTAAGAGAGGTGTATATAAGGAATGGTAGAAAAGAAGTAAAATTGTTCACAAGCGTTCTGTAAGCCGCTGAGTGCTACAACCGAATAGTTATGGCACAGGGGAAGCATGTCGATGATTTTTTACATGATAGAATTATCGGCCGCCTGGAATGTGGGCGTACTCAGACGGAAGTTTCAGTGTAACTTGGAATCGCCCAAAGTGGCGTCTCTAGGCTTTAGCAACGATTCCAAAATGATGGAAATGTCAGTAGAAGTTACAGTACAGGTATCCTCCGAGTTACAACGCCGAATGACGACCGGTATTTGGCAGTAACTGCAAAAAGAAGCAGACGGAGCACCGGATCCGACCTTTCTCGTCAGCTATCTTCAGCCACGGGTACGACAGGTTCAAAGCAAATCGTTTACAGACGTTTGGAACATGTTGGGACGTTGGGGACGCACGCAGGCCTGTCAGACGTGTTCCGCTCATGGCAACTCATTGTCGCCACCTGTTAACCTGGAGTAGAGAACATGCAATCTGGAATCGTCACAGTGGGCTTGTGTGATGTTTTCCGACGAGTCCGGGTTTAGCTTGCAGTCTGATTCACGGCGGACGTTCATATGGAGAACGCCAGGTACCCGCTACCACCAAGACAACCTCATTGAACGACACCGTTACGGTGGTGCAGGATTGCTCGTTTGGGGCGGATTTATACTGGGCTACAGAACAGATCTACATTGTCAAATCGGAACCATGAGAGGCCAAAGTTATCGAGACATCATTCTAGAATAACATGTACGTTTGTTTAGGAGTGCCATGACCGCAGAATTTGTATTTATGGATGACAACGCCCGTCCTAACCGTGCAAACATTGTAAACGAATGCCTTGAATCTGAGGATATCACCCGTATGGAATGGCCAGCATTCTCACCTGACTTGAATCTGGTAAAGCATGTGTGCGACATGCTTGGCCGACGAGTTTCAGCCCGTCAACCACCTCCTACATGTGTACCGGAGAGCATTGCTTCCTGAGTGGAGTGAATTTCCCCAAGATCAGCTCGATAATTTGGTTCTCAGCATGCGTAGGCATTGTACGGACTGTATTTCACCGTCTGGGAGACATACAATGTATTAACCATCATACCAACCATGTCATGTTAAGTTTTTGTTTGTCGATATTTGTTGTAATTGTTCCAGTGAGCAAAAATCGTAGTTTTTATGAATGGTATCGTACATACACCATCTTTTTTGTTCTTTATCTTTTGTTTAATAAATGGGCTTTATGAATAAGTCACGTTTGTTTTGTTTCTGAACCTTTATTTGCCGGATCTGGCATTATCCTTAATTTATGGACATGAGTGTAGTTCTGTTTTTTAAAATCGAGATCCTTAAAGATAGCTTGAAAATTTCAACGGATTTGAAATCTGCGGGAAATTTAACAACAGATTGATGCTTTATACGTTTGATTTTCTTTTAATAAATAATTTTTGAATTAAATATTTATATTTTCCCAAAGGATTGTGACGTCACGCTGAATTCCTAGTTGGTTTGCGAAGCCAATCAACACCACCGGCAAATCCGATATGACTGGTATCCAATTTGTGAAGGAAACCACAGTTCATGTTATTCATAATTTGGTTTGCGAAGAAAACCGAATTGGAATTAGCAGGGAATTCATTCCAATAGACTACGAATTTCCTTACGCTTACAACACCACGGGCAACGCCATTATGGCTGTTCTCCAATAGGCTACGAATTTGTATGGGAATTCGTAGCAATCACCAGGGTTTAGCGAGCAGGGGTCACACCTGACCCCACGAAAAGAACTGTCACGATCAACGCCGGGCTGACCCCGCAATGGCTAGTTGTATAATAAAAAAAATGAAATATTTCGTAATAAAGCACTTTTTACAGATGATAACAAATTTAATTTGTTTGAATATGACGGAGAGGTTAATGTAGAGAAAGCCAAATCAAGGAAAATTTAAAAAATTTTAAGGATGTATTTTAAGATGTAAAGATAATTTTATAGATGGCATTGTGGACATATGAATATATTACATACTAAAGGGCAAATGTGAAAGAAAACGTGCAAAAATTGGCCAGTAACAACTTATATCCAGTCACTAAATCTCAATGTCACTGAGTACATATATGAAACTATTTGCAGAAAAAAGAACGTGAACATCCCATTTCAAATAAAAAAAAAAGATCTAAAGAATGGTTGATAGAAGAATGGAAAAAATTCGACATGATATTTTGCAAAAAACTAAATCAGTCCATGCCAAGATGGCTCAGAGCTGTCAAAGAAAGCAAAGGGATGCATACAAAATATTAGCAATAAAATTGTTTTAAAGAAATTTGCTTGTTAAATGCATTTGTTCGATTTTAATTTTGAGATTTCAATGTCCATACTTAGATTAATAATTTCATTGAACTAAAAATTACGTAAACTAAAATTTTATAACTTGTGTAATGAAACAAACACTAACGGCCATATTCACAAGTCTCGAGTTAACTCGAGGATCAGTTGATACGCGAGTAAGAGTTAACTCGAGGATTATCAAAAACGGTATTCTCAAACGGCGTGTTAAGTGATCCGGGGATTAAAATGAGACGCTCGCTGTGATTGGCTACCTCACGATCACGTGGTATTGTTTACATTGGCCCGAATCTGCATTCATACTGATCAAGCACGTACTTCGCCGTAGAATTGATTCCAAATTGTGAATAAATAGGACTCGCACAGCATTTTAATATGGGTTTGGGAAAAGAAATACAAAGGTATTTAATTTCAAATTGGATTTTTATGGAAACCTAAATTTGGCAAGAAAGAATTGTACACAATGTCTTGACAGATGTATGTAATCTGATTATCTTTGTACCTGTCAGTATGGGTGTGTGTTGGTGTCGTGAAAAGTAACTTGCATTGTCAATTTTCTTTCATTCGTTTTGTATCAACAGAATAATTTTTATTCTACGACGAATTTGTATCTGCCATGGTCGTATTCTACCGTTCGCCCTCTCCGGCTTAGAGGACAGAGGTGGCGCCATCTATCTTATCGCTAAGCTGCTTGTTAAAGATTACGCAGCTAACTTTATTTACATTTTTCTTTTGAATTTTAAAAAAATTATGTTTTAAATTTTCCATTTAAGCAAAATTATGATGAGGACATGAGCTGCTATGGAACAGGTTCTCAGTAATGATACGTCCTATCCAGTGACCAGTAGTCGCAAGAATACTATACTTTAGCATAGAATGAAATGTGTCATCCATTTTGTTTTTGCAGAATATCCTTCGCAAAAAGGTAGTACTGCGCATGCGTAACTCTTTCTCGCGAGTTACATTTAACGCATGCGCAGTACCATCTTTTTGGAAAAACAAAATGGAGGACCCATTTCATTCTATGCTCAATTACAGTATTCTTTCGACGACTGGACTGGATCTGTCATTGCGGAGTACCTTCTAAATAGCAGCTCATCTCATCATCATAATATTACTTAAATGGAAAAATTCAAATATGTTTTTATTGAAATTCAAAAGAAAAATGAAAATAAAGGTAGCTGCGTAAATCTTAAACAAGCAGCTTAGCGAAAAGATAGATGGCGCCACTTCTGTCCTAGAAGCCGGAGAGAGCGAAAGGTAGAAAACGACCATGGCAGATACAAATTCGTCGTAGAATAAAAATTATTCTGTTGATACAAAACGAATGAAAGAAAATTGACAATGCAAGTTACTTTTCACGACACCAACACACACACACCCATACTGACAAGTACAAAGATAATCAGATTACATACATCTGTCAAGACATTGTGTACAGTTCTTTCTTGCCAAATTTAGGTTTCCATAAAAATCCAATTTGAAATTAAATACCTTTGCATTTCTTTTCCCAACCCCATATTAAAATGCTGTGCGAGTCCTATTTATTCACAGTTTGGAGAGTGGGGTGCCAGCTCAGATGTTGCTTCGTCATCTGACCGTGGTTCAAAATTACGAGGTGTTGTCCTTGGATCTTTCCCTCAAGGGACTGATCCCGGACCGTCGTCAATAGCCCGTTGTGTTGCTCTAGTACGACGTTAACTAAAAAATTACCAATTAATTACGTATTTATTCACAATTTGGAATCAATTCTACGGCGAAGTACGTGCTTTATCAGTATGAATGCAGATTCGGTTATCGTAAGCAATGTAAACAATATCATGTGATCGTGAGGGCCAATCACAGCGAGCGTCTCATTTTAATCCCCGGATCACTTAACATGCCGTTTGAGAAACTTGCGTCTGCCGCCAGTAATGAAACTAGCGCCTCAGCGTACAGCGTAAGTGTTCGACAAGTTGACTCTGATTGGCTCCTCATATATATGTTGTATGGTTGTTGTTAGTAGTATTTCTCGCCAACTTATACTAAGGATACTTATACTTTTAAAGAGCTGCTTTCCATGAAGCAACGGTGGCCTGATGGCTAAAGTTACCTACCCACAGATTGGCGTTTGCAACGGAGGATGACTTTACGAGTTATCAAGCTAGCGGAAAAAATTTTTAGATCCTCCAAATTATTTTAAAAAAATTCCTTTTGAGTCAAAATTACTTTTCCTAATTTTTAATACCCTTTTTATATTTTTCCAAGCTTCCGTTGATTTTACATAAATAATCTAAGAACCACTCCTGAACTCACTACCAGCTGATATTTTCGCGCCCCTCTGCCGTCCCCTTTGTTTTAGGATGATGGTGTCGTATCCACACTTGGCTTAGGACCATTCTGATGTAACAAAAAGCATACATAAAACACTAAGTTATATAATTATTAACTTATATAATAAAATGATAAAATTTTCGGCTCCCACCTCTACCCACCCATAGCCATAGATCTGAAAAGAAAAGATGAAAGCAGAAAAATTATTCCTTTATTTAAGTTTTAAATTGTGACTTATAAAGTAGTTTTCACTTAAAATACATAATTGATACCATTGTTCTAAGTAAAAACCAGGAAAGATGGGACTTGGTGTTGAAAAACACATTTCTTTAATACCATAATTGAAATTCAGGCACTAAAATTGGGTTACCATACCAGAATTACTATTTTAAATATGCATAAATAAATGCCTTATTAAATATGTTTTTTTTTGCGGTATGAAAAACGACCGCTCTCCACAGTAAAAATAAAGCAAAATGTTAAAACCTTTCGAAAACCGGTCCTATCAGTCAAAGACATCTGCGCCAAAACGTAGATAAATAGCCAAATGAAACACCTTTACGTCTCAGATGTCACATGATCATACCAGCCAATCAGAGTCAACTTGTCGGACACTTACGCTGTACGCTGAGGCGCCTGTGTAATGAACCGTCCATTTGGGTATATGCCTAGTCTGGCTCTTAGGAGCTAGCAAACTGCGTAAGCGCACACTTGGAGATGAACTTCAATGGCGACTGTTTTGTGATTTGAATCTGCCATAAATTGCCAAAAATAGTAGTTTTTATTGTTAGATAATTGGTAATTTTTTTAGTTAACGTCGTACTAGAGCAACACAACGGGCTATTGACGACGGTCCGGGATCAGTCCCTTAAGGGAAAGATTCGAGGACAACACCTCGTAATTTTGAACCACGGTCAGATGACGAAGCAACACCTGAGCAGGCACCCCACTCTCCAAACTTCCACGCCAACCCAACGTGAGGACTTTCGGCCACGACAGATTTAAGGTGCACCAGCCGCCTCTACACCATACGTTTACAAACATCCATGCCCGGGCCCGGATTTGAACCAGGAACCTTTCGATCTAGAGGCTAACACCTTAACCACTATACCGGTTGGTCGGCTTTTATTGTTAGGAAGAAGAGTTTAAGTTAGTGATAGGGGGTATGGGAGGTATAAGTAAGATGAAACTTCCTCCGTTTCCCGCCTTTTGAAAATCTTGTTTTCATTTCGTACTAACATAAAACAACAAACGAATTGAATAATTAAACGAAAAGGGAAAATGTATTCCACCGTTAAAAGTAGTTTTGTTTGTGGTAAGAGAAGGGGTCTCGATATATCCCCTTTTTTTTTTCACGGAAATAATAGGAACTTCGAAATTTTTTAACTTGATTCGATATTTGAATTTTTGCAAACGAAAATGAATACGCTCGGATATTTTCTTTAGGAGTGTTGACAAATTGATCATCAAAATACTAATAAATTCATTTCTAGAGAATAATTTCATGTTTAAAATTTCATAATCGATCTGCTTCAATAGTCACGTTGTGAAATTTAAAACAACAACAAAAAAATTGCTCAAAATTTATTTGAAAAATTAATTTTTGTTGAAAATTCTTAAATTATAGAACGTTTAGACAACTCTCTCTTCTTTTTTCTTTTCCTACAAAAACTAGCCAATTTACTCTGATTATTCAAGAGTTCTTTAAATTTATGAGCAGAAACGTTTCAGTATTCCTGTGTTCACTGCTAGGACATATTAACATTTGTGAAAAAATCACTAAATTTTTTAATAATCTCATAGCAACCAACAATCTTGGAACTCCATTTTAACATTGCATTTCTTGAGCACACAATGTTTAACTGTAGAAATATTTAAGGATAATTGGAACGAACTTATTAATAATTAGCTCTACTATATTATACAAGGAAGTAGGTAACGGTGTTAGCCTTTAGATCAGAAGGTTCCTGGTTCGAACCCGGGTCATGGATACTTGTAAGCGTATGGTGTAGAGGTGGCTGGTGCACCTTAAATCTGTCGTGGCCGAAAGTCCTTACGTTGCGTTGGTGTGGAAGTTTGGAGAGTGGTATGCCAGCTCAGATGTTGCCTCGTCATCTGACAGTACAAAATAACGAATGGCTTAGGCTGAGACGGTGGTAACGAGTTCAATATCTTTAATAGTATTAAAGGAAGTGTTTGTCTGTTTGTTTTCTGCCCTCAAATTCCTGACGAATCTATGCCACTTGCAGTAATGTAATTTGGCACACAGGTAGTCCAAATGTTTTTGCAATTTTTGAGTCCCGGTGAATTTTAAAATTTAATCTAGAACATTTTAAAAGGAATTCAATGTAAAATTCAATTATTATTGAATGCAACATGAATGAAATCATTTTGCTCGGAGGAATGATTTTCCAGCCGACGATAAAAAACAAAAACTTTTAATTGGAGTTATTTAGTTCTTTTTTTTCTATCTCCTAGACCGTTAAAGATATAGTAAATATTTCAACGGATTTAACATCTGCGGAAAATTTCACATTAGATCAATACCTAAAAATATGATTTTCTTTAAATAAATAAAAGTTGTTTTAACTGAATATCTCTTATATTTTCGCAAGAGATTGTGACGGCACGTCAAACTTCGCGCTCAAGTAATAAACAGATTACATTTCCTACCCTCTTACAATTTCAGCAAAAAAGTTTTAAAAAAAAATTTGTCTGGCAATGTTTTGTTAATTTTTATAAAATCGCGGGATCGTTGAAGATAGTTTGAAAATTCCAACGGATTCGAAATCTGCTGATAATTTTACACCAGAAAATTTACCTTGTAGATAATTTTCAAATTTTTTTTCTATTTTTGCAAGAGATTGTGACGTCACGCCGATTGAATCTCTCGCATATGGAATTTGACCGAATTTGACAATGACGACGCATAATTCATAATATTCATAATTTGGTTTGCGATGCAAATCAACACCACGTCCAACGCTATGATGGCTGTTATCGAATTCGGCCGCATTTGACAATGACGAGGCCATCACGGTATTGCCCATTGTGTTGGTTTGCTTAGAAAATCAACAAACCAATATATTCCGCGCAACAAACTATTATATTCATAATTTGGTTTGCGAAACAAATCAAATGGGAATTCATTACAATAGGCTACGAATTCCCATTTGGTTTGCTTCGCAAATCAAATGGAAGTTCGTAGCAATCACCGGGGGTTAGCGAGCAGTAGTTACACATGACCCCACAAAAACAACTGTCACGGGCAATGTCGTGCTTTTTTAATAAAATGTTTTTTTTTTTTTTTTAAATCTTAATGTTTGAGAAACACAAAATTTTTACAATCTCTGTTTTACTTCTAGAAGTTATTATTTTTGCTTTGTTTTCGTCTGTATAATCTTTTGATTCACAACAGCTAATTAGACCGAAATAGCCTAAAATGGATTGCCAATTACTATGAACATCCATGCCTATTACGGGATCTGATCCTGTACACAGCCTGTTAAACTGAAGGCCAGAGCTTGGCTACCAGTTTGTTCTTCTTGTCCATTAAACTTCATTTGACCGCATTAAACAGGCACGTGAATTTAAATCAGCTGATTTCAATCAAGTGATAAGTGATCAAGTTTCCTTCCTATATTGTGTTTGATAATATTGAAAATGAAATAACTATGAACAAAATACATGTTATTTTTTCAAATGTTAAGAATTTGCTCGTCACACCAAAAATTATACTGAAAATCGACGAATAGGTGAAGAAGCTCAATATATACTCACTTAAATTATAACTTGCATTCATTCAATGTTATTTGGTATTGTAATCTGTTCATGAAAAAATAAAGACACTTAGTCACAACGAAAAGGTTTTCTGGCAGTATTACAAAAAACCATTCCAATTTTGCACACATTTTTTTTTGACAATGTTAATGTTTTCATTATGTTTTGAATATATTCTCTCTCTCTCTGGTAACTTTAATTTAAATTTTATGCATTGATCCTTTGGAATTCCATTGCACTACTAGCTTAATCATTCTGCATTCATGGAATTGAAATTCGGAATTAAAAAAAAAAGACGGGTCTGTGTCAGGACACAGCCGCTAGGTTTAAGGCGTAGAATACGTCATGAGGCCATATGGTGAATTGAGAGGGATGGAAATTAGTACAAGACTGTTTTAATTTTACACATCAAATGTTCATCGCATCAAATGTTGTTGAAGGTTGTGGCTCAATACCGACCTGGGTTAAAATCCTTAATTAGATTATAAAACGTTTGTGTTATCAGATATGCTATTTGCGTCTAACTGAGCGGTGGAGGTACTTGGCACACTCGTATCAACTTGTTCACCTTGAAGATGCGACGCCTAACTTTCAACCATCAACAATCCCTCCGAGCCCGTTGACACTCAGCATCGGATGTGTGGATCTTCTTGGATTTTTATCCCTCTTCCTGTTGACGTTTCCTCTAATTCTTCTAGGGGTTATTATATACTTGGACATTAAAATTTTTTTCTATTTTATACACTTTGGTACAATATTTAACAAGTATTAAATATATTTAGGTTTTATTTCTATTACCATGTATAAAGCAAATAGACAAAAGAACGAACACCTCAAACGTCGTGCTCGCACAAAAGAGGACGGAGCTAAACTAAATTATGTGAGCGGCACGAAGCCTCAACTTTAAGGCGTTCCTTCCGAGCCCGTTGACGCTCAGCATCGGATTCCAGAACTTTTATCGTGGATTCCCTATCTCTTCATCTCTCTTTCTGTTGACGTTTCTATAATGTTTGTTGAGTTTATTTTTTTGGAGGGGGGACATTTTGAAATTTTTGCGAAATTTCCACACTTTGAAGTCCGAAATAAGTTTTATTATTATTTTTTTTATAAAATGCAAAGAGACGAAGCAAATGACACCTCAAACAAACAAAGTAGGCCAGAATTAGACTAAATTAATGTGAGCGGCAGTGCGCATTTTTGTGAACTTCACGCAGTGCATAATCGGATGACGTCAGCGCAAGATTAATGAACATTTAAAACATTCTTTGTTTAAAGCTCTTTTGAACGTGATCTCTTTCATTTATTTCTTCTCCTTTCAAGTTATTAAAATTTTCGCATTTACGCTTTTATGTGAATTTAAAAAATAAAGCGTGGCATACCGGTTTCGAAAGGTAGGACATATTCAACGTCAAAAGTCCATTCACTCATCTGATGATTGAGTATGTTGAGAAAATAGAGTATGGATTGAAGTGAACATTTATTGGATTGATTGCGATGAAAAACTGCAATGATGAATTTCTTATTGCAAACTCAAAATTCCACTGGACTGGCATGTTCTGGGGATGCTATAACACTTGTTCTATGCTGTTCATAGAGAAAACTTCACTTTCTTATGTTATGCATAAGCCCTTTTTGGTGTGCAAGGAGTATACGAAATACTTGTCAATGCTCAGAGAATTTCAAAACTAAGCATTTTTGATTGAAAGTTTTTGTGTTTCGTCTCATTTTATATTTCGTCATATTTAATCACAAAAAACAATATTTTCAAATAGCGTTTTTTTTACAAGCTAAATATTAATGAAAAGTAAGAATTTTTTTTATGATTCCTTTAATTTTAATTTTTATTAATGACTTGATTTTTTCTGAATTATTAAATTTGAACAAATTAATTATTTTGTGTGAAAAGAACTAAAGAGATGTCATACATGTTATATTAATGTATCAATACATGCATGAAAAATTCTGAAATGTGTATGATTTGAAATATTTTACACAATAGGGGGCTCCGCCCCCTGCTCGCCAATCCCCGGTGATTGCTACGCAATCCCATTTGATTTGCCTCGCAAACCAACGCCCCTTTCGCAAGCGTCTTTCCGGGCCATGACGTCACAAAACCAGATAAGACGATCTAACGTTTCATCTCCGCGATGAAAAATGTGTACACGATCGCGAAATTATACTTTTCATCGCATCGAATTTATTTCTGAACCAATTGTAAAAATAATTATGCCATAGGAAAGAGCGTATTCTAAACTTTCATGTGGTATTTTGAAATTTTAAAACTAATAGTATTAAGCTATAGATATGACAGTTTTAATTTG
Source organism: Metellina segmentata (assembly GCA_947359465.1). Taxonomy (NCBI): domain Eukaryota; kingdom Metazoa; phylum Arthropoda; class Arachnida; order Araneae; family Tetragnathidae; genus Metellina; species Metellina segmentata. The sequence goes on along the minus strand of OX375883.1, from coordinate 18,938,999 downwards.
TATCAGAAATTCCGATATAAAAATTCCGAAATTTGTATGACCAACTTTTAATTGCATCGAATTTATTTATTAACCAATTAAAAAAATAATTCTACCACAAGAAAGAGTAAATTCTAAGGTTTTCAGTGATGTTTTCATATTTAAAAACTGATAGTAATAAGCTATAGATATGGCAGTTTTAACGAAAAAGTAACGAAAATGTCCTGATTTTCAAGAAAGTATTAACAGGAACCAAATTAAAATTTCTAAAAAAACTCGGCGATGTATAAAAGTTCACGTTTAGAGGTATTCTAAAAAAATTCATGGCTGAAGACTGAACATTTGTACCGTGTTTCGCTCACTCGCAAGAATTTCGGTTTTTTCGACTTTGACAATTAATCCATCCTAAACTACGTAATAGCCGCATAAGAAAAAAAAATTATTCTAGTTCCCTGTACAATTTTGAACAAACCTTATCAATTTAGCAATTTTCTGATGCGTACTTTCTGGGGAAACCGTCTGAGAACTGAGCATAAAAAGCGAGTTTTCATTCCTGCGGCAGAAACTTCTTTTTAATATACAAAAGAAAAAAAATTACGAGTGGTGTCTGTGATCCAACAAACTTATTTATCTAAGTTCAAAATTTTCACGTCACTGGTTATGGGTTACAATCAAAGTAACTGGCTTAGAACCAGATGAAACAATTTACGCTGTTCTATTATGTGATTTACTATGCTAAATTCTGTTGCATTTTAATCTTTAAAAAATGTGTCCAATTGTATTTCCTATTACAATAATGTTATAGATAATATATACTATTAATGTTTAAAATAAAAATCAAAACTACCTAGAAACTAAACTGATTTCATTACCTAAGGTCCAAGAAATTTAGACTTGTACAGGCAAGGAATTAATTTTAAAACCATAAAATTCGATTACTTGTGATATTTTTAGGTATCAATTTAAACTGAAGTTTTTCGCAGATTTAAAATCCGTTGAAATTTCTACTCTATCTTTAACGGTCTAGGAGATAGAAAAAAGAACTGAGACTCCAGTTGAAAGATTTATCGTCTGGCTGAAAAAAACATTCCCCTGCGCAAAATCAAAGCGGAAACGAAAAAAAAAAATTTCTCCGCTTGCAAAATGAAAGTGGAAACGTAAAAAATAAATTCGAATCATATCTTTAGAATCTTTCTCGCCGCGGTAGCTCAGTCAGTAGAGCGTCGGGCTCGCATCAGAAGGGTTGTGGGTTCTGTCCTCGGCGGAGCCTGCAATTCTGATGATTGTGAGATCGGCGCTTCGACCTGGCTAAAGACCGTCGTGTTCACTAATGGTGACTGGGCCACGTTAAATAGGTCGTGGTCACAAAGTCCCCCATGTTCCCATACCAAATAAATACCTCTGGGGGTATCTGATCAGAGGGTTATCGGCCTCTGATTGGTATCTAAATTACGATATGTGTGAGTGAATGGATGTATGAAAGGGACCTTCCTGTAAAACGGATGTGTCGTGTATGCCGAGCAAAGTCGGACTTCCTCCCAATGGGGCTCAATAACATGGAAGGCGCACCCCCTCGCCTCTTGCCGTCTTCGACGGGCCTGGCACTCCTCTGGTCTGCCAGTGTAGGCATTAGAAACAACAAACAACAACAGAATCTTTCGCGGAAGAAACCCGTTGAAGAATAAAACTATTTAATTAATTTAAAAATCTTCTAGATTGAATTTTAAAATTTTGCCGCGACCCAAAATTGCAAAAAAAAATTGGACTTTCTGTGTGCCAAATCTCATTGCTGTAAGTGCCATAGATCGTCAGGATTTTGCAACCGTGAAACAAACAGACAAACGCTTCCTTTTACAATAGATTTATATAGTAGATAATAAGTTAGATTTAATAGTATATAATAGATTATAAATGTGGACAATTTTGCATAAAATTTAAAAAATGCCCAAATTTTAAAATTGTCTTGTTATCTTTCAAACTCTAAAATTTTCATCATTAGTTTCTACCTTTTAAACTTACCCAATTATTTAAAAAAAAATTATATCGAATACAATATTTAAACAAAAAATGCATGATGCAATCCTTTCAGTTACACAACTTGAAATTTTAAGTTAATGATCATTTAGGTGTTACAATTAACAAACTAGGATCAGGGGCAGTAGAGTAGTGTGCAAAAGCAGCCTCATGAATTACAAATCTTGTTAAAATGGAAAATATAACACAAATTTATTTTTTTTCTTCAGAAAGTTTTGCAATGTAAAACATTTAGTGTCAATATTTAGTTGATCCTAGAAGCCCTCGTTTGTTTTGATAGTCATGAGGCTATTTAGAAAGTTTCCTGTTTATGTATGCCTTTCCAAGGCTATTATATATAATTTGTTCTGCTGAATTATAAAGAACTTGTAAAGAGATTCCAATAAACAGGTAAAAAATAACTACATTATTTTTATTGTTAAATCTTTTTATATAAAGTGGGTAGAGCCATTAGGCTTAACAGCAACATTGGTGAAACTTCTTTGAAGGGTTCCTTTAAAGTTGAAGATAAATTTTAAATCAGATATAAAATAAATGATACATACATCTTGGATGAAGCATTTCATTATAGAAGTTTCTTTTTCATACATTACCAGAACCTACATTTGATAGTTATAGACACTGAAGTTTTCATTCAACTCCTCTAGCAAAATTCATATACATGAATGTTTTGTACAGAATATTTGATTATTTTATTAAGTTACCTCTATCATGTGGCTGAACATACAAAATCCACCAAGCATTCAAAACAAAAAGAGCAATATCCAAAAATAAAATTTATAAAGCAAAATTTTTTTTATATTTTACAGCAAAAAGTTATTTTTTTTATGACAACAAATTGACACAAACAAATCCACTATTTACAGACGTAAACATAAGAGAACACGCATTACACACAATATGAAAGATCATTAATTTTTTAAATGGTAAATAGAGGCAAATTACCAAAAATCTCTTTTTTACCAACCAGAGGAGAAAACATATTCTGTTGAGCAACAGGAAAAACCCTAGCTGAATCTTCCTCTTGGTAACACAAAATATGCACTATGAATCAGAATTGAAACAATATAAATACAATACGAGTAAATGGGTACAAATATTATCTACCAAGGTTTATATCCTGATCCTGAGCTATAGTGTTATCACCTGCTATTGTTGAGATTCAGCAGGTAAAAAAATTTGCACAACAGACAAGAATACGTAATAGATCATAAATGTAAAAAAAGCCATGTTATTGAAAATCTTTGTTTAACAATCAAAAAGTAAATTCTATTGAATAGCATGAAAAAAAAATGTTCACTAACAAAATCTACCATTTGATACAAGTGCAAAAAAAAAAACATGTTCAAAGATCAAAATAGAAAAATTTGCATTTTAATAAAAGTGGATGCACATATTGTACTCGCAGATTTTTGTATTATGAAGATTGTTTAGCCGACCAACCGGTATAGTGGTTAAGGTGTTTGGTTTGTTAGCCTCTAGATTGAAAGGTTCCTGGTTCGAATCCGGACCAGGCCATGGATGTTTGTAAGCATATGGTGTAGAGGCGGCTGGTGCACCTTAAATCTGTAGTGGTCGAAAGTCCATACGCTGGATTGGTGTGGAAGTTTGGAGAGTGGGGTATCATTTCAGATGTTGCTCTGTCATCCGACCGTGGTTCAAAATTACGTGGCGATACACTGAATGGCTTAGGCTGGGACGGTGGTAACTAGTTGAAAATCCTGAAGATTGTTGGGATAAAACCTATGATCAAAGGTGATCCCATTCTTGGTGAATTATGTTGAGGTTTTTCTGCAATACAAGCATGAGCATAACTAGAAATTCCCCGTCATTGTAAAACTGGCTCAAGGGAAATGTTATGCTGAAAATACACTCGTGCAGAAATCTTGCATTACGAATCATAAATGTGATATCCAAGAGCATAAATATAGCTAGTCAAACCTTGTTAAGATGAACTTCATGGGACAGTAAAAATAATTTGTATCAACCGTAGTTAGTGTATTTACATTACTTAGGTACTGTACAAATCTTGGCTCACAGATTAAATTGTATTCATCACAAACATTATACAAGTGATTGTCGATTATTGATTACACAATTGAGCAGATGAATTTTATCTGTTAAACAAAAGCAGAACTATTTCTAAGCCAGCAGTAGCTTCTTTTTTGGCAAGCTTATTTCTTAGTCTATAGAATCTTTATTTATATTATTTCTTTTTCACTCTCTTTCACAAATAAATCTAGAATTTGGAGTCACTTAATGATTCTGATAATTGAAAATAATTCATTTGCATGCACACACACACTTAAGCTTTGAAAATTTATTTATTGATTAGAACAATCAGCTTTTTGAGTAAATAAATACTCTTTTTGATGAGGATTGGAATTTAGGTTGACCAAACAACATTTGCACACTAATATGTTATGAGGAAAATTATCAAAAGTATTGTACCTTAATAGGTATAAATGAAGCAAATGCTACTTGCCAGCTGAAAAGTATATTCTGCAGGTTAGCACTCATCGAAACATACTATTAAGACAGTTAAGAAATAAGAACAGTCAAGGTATAAATTCAAGTATACCAATAGTTTTAAATGAAAGCGGTTACAAAAATAGATACTTACCAAAATTTTAGTTCATATTTTTCAGGAACATCCAGCTTTCATCCGCGTTAATAAACAGGGCCAAAGGATAGTGTTCTGAAGCTGAGCGTGTAGAAAACATGCATTATCAACGATAAACACAGTATGCATGAGCAGATAATACAGTTATAATAACAGCATTGCATATCGTTTGCATTTAGTATAACAATATGAATTATCAGAAAAAAATGTAACAAATGCTGTCACTTACCCAGATATTCCTTAAATGTATCTCCTCGTAAGCCTTGCGGTCGTTAGCTCATATATTTGCCACATAAACCAATCTAATCAACAATCCAGACCAAAATAACAATAGAATAAGCATTTGACTATAATCAAAAGAATAATGCATATAAATAGAAGCAAATGATTTAATTTCTTTAGTTACCAACCCCAAAGTCTGCTTAGTAGTATTCCAGATCAAGCAGACTCAACAGAATGTACCATTTGGAAAACTAGTAGGAAATAGAAATATATTATAAATAGAAAAGAAAGCAGATGCAAACATTGTTACTTACCTGGATCTAATCCTTGCTTGCAATTTGTCTCCATTTGGATAGCGAAGTTGAACAATGGAACGAATACGAACAAACACATTATTCGAGCTAAAATATGAAAACCATTTTGCCAAAATAAAAATGCGGTACGCTACAAGGTTCGCTACGCTACTACAAGGGTTGCTTATTTCATTGGCGACAGAACTAGAATTGCGAAAAAATTAGTGATATCGCCAAAATCTACTGCCATATCACGTGGACCAATCAGACCATCAGGGTTCATTACTGGTGGCAGATGAAAGTTTTGAGAATACCGTTTTTGATAATCCTCGAGTTAACTCTTACTCGCGGATCAACTGATTCTCGAGTTAACTCGAGACTTGTGAATATGGCCGTTAATGTATTTTCAATTTATATAGGTTTATTAAATTTCTATGTTTGTTTGGATTGTACGTAGATATTTCTTTAATTTTCTTTGGTGTACGATTTTTACTTCGACTACTCACTGTATATAAAACAAGAGCGGAACTAAATAAAACTAGACCTAAATCTAAATAAAATTGGAGTGTTCTTCTCAAAACAAAAAATTCATATAAACAAAGGCACAATCGTATCAAACTATAACATTGATTTATAGCAAATAACAGTTTGGCTTTCAAAGCATATATATATATATTCAGTCCCAAATGCGCAAGCGCTGAAGGATTAAGAAAATTGTTTTTAAAACGACCAAGAGTTTGGTGATCGTTAAATGGAGGGAAAACTCTACATCTACAGAATCTGTGCAAAGCCACTTTTGGCCATAGATTAAAGGATAATCAATAATGATACAGTTTGTTTTTTCACAAGCAACACTATCAAGTAGGGATGTTAAGCAAATCACAGAACTGCTACTCAATCACAGATACTTGTGAATCACAGTTCATACCTGTTACTCAAATATCAAAATATCAGTGATTGGGTAACAGTGATTGGGTAACAGTGATTCGGTATCAGTGATTCGGTATCAGTGATTCAGTATCAGTGATTTGGTATCAGTGATTCGGTAACAGTTACTAAACTGATATCGCTAAGCTGATACCTTGGCTGATACCTTAGCTGATACCTTGGCTGATATTGATACTGTTACTGCGATCGGTGATTGCGACCGGGATCGGTGATTCGGTAGCAGTGAAAGCTGTGTCTGAGTTTTGGTTATTTGGTAGCGGTGCCAGTTGGTCTGTGACGGATTGGGATTTCTCTGGAGGATTTTTAACCGGATGTTTAAGAAGGTAATAGGTTGCTTTATGACTCACCAGATTCCCGCGCCTTTTTCTAAAGAAAAAAAGAATCTCGACAGTTTTAAGGATAGTTCATGTAAAAACATTTTAAATTCTCTGTTTTAAATAATTTTTTGTTTGTTCTTAAACTATCACTGATTATTTATTATTATTATTTTTTTTTAGAGTAACATAACTAGAACTTGTTTATATATATATTTTTTGGTTTGTTTATGATTAAAATTGTTCTGTTTAACCTCTTGCAAATTGTTTCTAATACTAAAATATGAATTATGTGCTTCTGAAAGTATAACTTGAATGAGTCGAAATCACAGGAGGGGGAGGGGGGGGGGGGAGATATTTATTTAATTTCGCTAGTGATTAGAATACGTTTTACGAGTTTCTGCCTTCTTTAAAGTTTGTCTCTTAAGATGAAACCGTTTCAGAGGGAGGATCAACACAACAACGTTTACAGCGGTAAAGAATGCATTCTGAAATATCGTAATGCAAGTACAAAAGATTTTGATGACTGAATGTTTAATTTTTAAAGCGTATAATTTGTTGTTTGTAAACACTGATTCTCTGGAATTCCTTGTCAGACTGTTTTCAAAACAAATAAGAATGTTACTCGTAAGAATATTCCCTGTTTGCCTTAGAATTAAATTATATACTTTCACTCAGCTTATCAATTTTAAAGTGCTACTAAAGATAATATCTTCATCTTTTGTCTTCGGGGTGGATCCCGGACCGTTGATGTTGTAACTAGTTATTCTAAGTGTTAACGTGTTTTGTTATAACTGTAACTTTTTTGTATTAGTTCTATCTTTCAAGTGGCTCGTGCTGTTTTTCGCTAGCTTTAATTATGATCTCTTTTTTGTTACGGTTCTTTCTTTTTTCAATAAAGTAACGTTAGATTATCTCTGCTAAATAACATCGTTCAAATAATTATTCAAACAGTTGACAATAATACGTGGTTACTCCAGTGTTGTGTGGAAACTGAACTACTCCACATTTTAGTTAATATTTTGTAAAAATTGTATGATTTATAAACTATAGTATTGGACAGAAATTGTTGAATCAAGTCAAAAGCTACAGATTTTTCACAGTAAGGCTTGACTTTTCTGCTGTTGTTCGTTTTGTGTTTTCTTCGTCTCAAATAAAATTGTTGTGTCTTTGGTATCCTGAGTACAGATCTGAGTTTTGGTTATTTGGTAGCGGTGCCAGTTGGTCTGTGACGGATTGGGATTTCTCTGGAGGATTTTTAACCGGATGTTTAAGAAGGTAATAGGTTGCTTTATGACTCACCAGATTCCCGCGCCTTTTTCTAAAGAAAAAAAGAATCTCGACAGTTTTAAGGATAGTTCATATAAAAACATTTAAATTCTCTGTTTAAAATAATTTTTTGTTCGTTCTTAAACTGTCACTGATTATTATTATTATTTTTTTTAAAGAGTAACATGACTAGAACTTGTTTTTATTCTTTTTTTGGTTTGTTTATAATTAAAATTGTTCTGTTTAACCTCTTGTAAATTGTTTTTAATTCTAAAAAATGAACTATGTGCTTCTGAAAGTATAACTTGAATGAGTCGAAATCACAGGAGGGGGAGGGGAGATATTTATTTCATTTCGTTAGTGATTAGAATACGTTTTACGAGTTTCTGCCTTCTTTAAAGTTTGTAAAGTAACCGTTTCAGAGGGAGGATCAACACAACAATGTTTCAGCGGTAAAGAATGCATTCTGAAATATCGTAATTTGTTGTTTGTAAACACTGATTCTCTGGAATTCCTTGTCAGACTGTATTCAAAACAAATAAGAATGTTACTCGTTAGAATATTCCCTGTTTGCCTTAGAGATAAATTATATACTTTCACTCAGCTTATCAATTTTAAAGTGCTACTAAAGAGAATATCTTCATCTTTTGTCTTCGGGGTGGATCCCGGACCGTTGACAATAATACGTGGTTACTCCAGTGTTGTGTGGAAACTGAACTACTCCACATTTTAGTTACCGGTATAGTGGTTAAGGTGTTAGCCTCTAGATCGGAAGGTTCCTGGTTCGAATCCCGGTACGGGCATGGATGTTTGTAAGCGTATGGTGTAGAGGCGGCTGGTGCACTTTAAATCTGTCGTGGCCGAAAGTCCTCACGTTGGGTTGGCGTGGAAGTTTGGAGAGTGGGGTGCCAGCTCAGGTGTTGCTTCGTCATTTGACCGTGGTTCAAAATTACGAGGTGTTGTCCTCGGATCTTTCCCTCAAGGGACTGATCCCGGACCGTCGTCAATAGCCCGTTGTGTTGCTCTAGTACGACGTTAACTAAAATTACCATTACCACATTTTAGTTAATATTTTGTAAAAATTGTGTGATTTATAAACTAAAGTATTGGACAGAAATTGTTTAATCAAGTCAAAAGCTACAGATTTTTCACAGTAAGGTTTGACGTTTCTGCTGTTGTTCGTTTTGTGTTTTCTTCATCTCAAATAAAATTGTTGTGTCTTTGCACCGCCACGAATACAACAATACAAATTAATTCGAATGTTACTAGAGATTTAGAAAAATTACTTAATGTTTTGAAATTGTCAGATTATCAAATGTAAGGAAATTGTCTTGTTACACATACTACGATGAAAACATTTTTCTTCAACAAACAAATATTTTGGATAAAGGTTATTTAGTGAAACGGATTTAAAGATAAAAAATAGGTTTGTCAATTATATATATTTATTTAAAGATTAAAAATCCATAATTTGAATTCAATTAGAAGTAAAATGATCACGCATGCTAATGTATATCTCTTGATTTTAATGTTTAATTAATTATAAAGTTTAATTTATATTAAAATTTTGATAAAGTTGAAACTTTCTTAGTCACCAATATTAATTTATTGAGGAGAAAAAGAACCTTTAAAAAATGAATTACGGGCTAAAAATAAAAATCGGCTCATAGTGGCAGAATAAAAATGAAAAATTCATTTTATAATTGAAGGTTTATTGAGTGGCAGTTGTGCGTTTTATTAAATATATTCCAGTTGATCTGGATGAAAAAAATACTGGGGTTCGAACTGTAAACTAGAGCACTGTAAGGCCACGACGTTACCGACTTAGCTATGTATTCCTTCGACGAAATCGTATTATTGAAAATATTCAACACATGAATAAAAAGAAGCGGCTCAATCCCATGATAGTACTTTACGCAAGTCCAATTTGATTGGCTAGTTTCACGGGCTTGGCTTCACTTGGATATCTCGCCAATCTGATTGTTGCAGTAACCATTTGATTTTGAATATGCGCGTTGTTTCGTAGAAATACAATACATACACTAGCGCCTCAGCGTACAGCGTAAGTGTCCGACAAGTTGACTCTGATTTGCTCCTCATTTTCATATATATGTTGTATGGTTGTTGTTAGTAGTATTTCTTGCAAACTTATATGAAGGGGTACTTATACTTTAAAGAGCTTCTTTTCGTGAAGCAACGATGGTCTAACGGCTAAAGTCACCCACATTCAGATTAGCGTCGGCAGCGGAGGATGACTACCCCAGTTCGAACCAAGCTGGCGGAAAACTTTTTAGATCCTCCAAATTATTTAAAAAAAATTCAAATTTAATTCCTTTTCATTCTAATTTACTTTTCCCAATTTTTAATACCCTTTTTATATTTTTCCAAGCTTCCGTTGATTTTACATAAATAATCTAAGAACCACTCCTGAACTCACTACCAACTGATATTTTTCCGCCCCTCTGCCGTCCCCTTTGCTTTAGGATGATTGTGTCGTATCCACCGCTGGCTTAGGACCATTCTGATGTAACAAAAAGCATACATAAAACACTAACTTATATAATTATTAACTTTTTTATAAAAGGATACAATTTTCGGCTCCCACCTCTACCCACCCATAGCCATGGATCTGAAAAGAAACGAAGAAAGCAGAAAGGAAGAGATAAATCGCCAACAGAAGAATTCTCATGACTACGTATCTAGGTCATGTGATCCGATTAGCCAATCAAGTTGGACTTGCGTAGAGTCCTATCATAGGATTGAGGCGCCTGTTGAATAAAAGCATTCCGTTGCTACGAGTGACTAGAGATACTTTGCAGTCAACCAATCAGATTAATTCACAGTTTGAATCACAATCACAGTTTTGAATCACAGATATTCGTCAGTAGCAGTCACAGTTAGAACTTTTACTGTCAAATCACTGTTAGTAACATCCCTACTATCAAGTTAAGTCACAGTTTAGATAATATTACAATCATCGATTTCCATTTAAAAGTTACATCGTATTAAAAGTAATTAACCTCCGATTGATTGAAGGTTAATAGTTTTGCAAGATCATCTTCAAGTTCGTACAGAAGTGAAAAAAAAATATTTATTATAAAAATAATTCTTTTTATTCTACTGGTGACTAAAGCCAAACTCCTAACTAATAAACATATTTAATAATGTTCAAATGGTTGTTTCTAACAATCAGATTGGCGAATACTCAAGAACCATCCACAGGTCAAAATATTCATGAACTTGACTTTCTGGTATTGTTGATCCAAGAGCAATTTGAAACATGATGTTCGAAAATTTACCAATAGAGAACGGTGCATGTACCGATGGAAAAAGGTTCTTTTAGTTAAATTTTCAACCAGAGAAAAAGCACAGTTTGCTGTAACTTGATACGATCGATGTGTTCATGGGCATGTACAGGATCTTTCAGAAGCTTCCTAACTGTGAACTATGAAACCGTGTTGGGAATACTATCAAAGAAGTGGTTTCGAATTTGAAATAAACAGGTTCTCACATTAGTTACAATCTTTGCTAATAGATGCCGCTGTTTTCTTTGAAAGCAGAAAATACAACTAAGAAGCTGGCAAAGCGTGGCAGGAAGTTTATATCCTGTTGGAGGAGGAAATTCGAAACATATGCATTCATTCAAACAGCGAGGATTAAAAAGACACTTCGTGGTTTTTGCAACTACACAACACTTCTACAGTGTCAATACAGTGTTCATCTTCCTTGATGAATATTTTACTGACAGAAGTCCTTGCTCGAAATTATTCCAGAGACCTGCAACGGTATATAGATTGGCTTCCGTTCTCCCCGGATCGCAATTCATGCGACTTCTTTATCTGGATCTATTTAAAGAGAGAGATTTTATATAGTTAGAATGTTCGATGGCTAGAACAAAATAATCTGTGAAATTTCAGTGGACGCATTGAAAATACGAAATATACTTCTCTACATTATACTCTCATTGTTTTGTCCCATGTCCCTTTTGAATAATAAAATATCCTTATCTTAACTTGCAGTTGTCTATTTGATCCCATAATTGGGGGCTCTGGCCTTTCTTCCTGGTCACCCTAATTACCCCTAGCAACAAAAACCGATCTTCTCAAGTGAATATTTTTTTTTTCAAGAATTGTGCCCTTCTGGATTACTTTGAACTGCCAGTTGTCCATGGTAAGTTCGCAATTATGACTTCCTTCACTTTGGATAACATTCCTTTTAGTTCAAACTTTTTAAAAAATGGAAATTTTCAATAGTATACCCTAACGAAACTTACGACCGCACTAGTCGAAGTAAACTTCGTGTTTTCGCAGGTTTTGATTCAAATTTTAATTTGAAAAACGCTAAGGAATCCCTGCTGAAAGAGTTATCTTTAACTAATTTTATCTGTAAATGTGATATTTTAAATTTAAATGTAGATGGTTCCGCTGAATAATTGTGTGAACGAATTTTACTTTCGCTTTCTGATTTGAAATCATTGCATGAAATATTAGACTCAAATTCTGATGATGAAACAAAACGGGAAATAGCCTCTAGTAGTAGTAAGAACGAAAAAGATCAAACGGAAATTTCCCCTAAACTGTTGTCGCAGGTGGCTTACCCCACTTTTCAAAACACACTCATAAATTCGACGCTAGAAGAACAATGGTAATGGTAATGGTAATTTTAGTTAACGTCATACTAGAGCAACACAGCGGGCTATTGACGACGGTCCGGGATCAGTCCCTTGAGGGAAAGATCCGAAGCTAGAAGAACAAAATATCCAAACAAATCCATTCAGTGTTAAGACGCTCTCATGTTCTGATAATTGGTCTAAATCGAATGCAGCTGTTGTTGACCGTTTTTCTTGGTTCTTTCTGAAATATGTGTTAATCGAAGAACGTTTTTCTCAGGTCTAAATTCTTATTCTGTTTATTCATTTATTAAGTGTATCGAAAATTTCCATTCATTGTATGAAGTAACTCTTGAGTTACAAAAGCTTCTAATGTGTAAAAAATTGTTGATAGGCACAGCAAAAACTTTCATTCAGAGTCAGAATGCCTTTTCTTCCTTGAAAACCGCGTTGATAAATGAATTTGGTCAAAGATTTAACTCCCGCGAAATACATGTCGAATTAAGTAGGCGCAAATTAGATGAAAAAGAATCAATTGCCGAATATTTAATAGCACTCCGCGAGATAGCAGCTAGATCTGATGCACAAATTGATGAAAGTTCGATTATAGATTACTGCCATACGAGGAATAAATAATTCTAACGCTAATAAAATTATATTATATGGTAGCAAATAAATGACAGAATTCAAGGAAAAGCTTAATAATTACGACAAGATTTTTCAGAGTAAAAATCGTTTTTCTAATAATAATTCTCGTACCCATAATGAAACAAATACTCGTCGTACTTTTGATTCTAAACTTCATCATTATCCTCAAAATTCTAAATCACAAAACCCAACTTCGAACTCTCCCAAACCTTTAACTTGTTATAACTGCAATGGTTCAAACCATATTCGCGAAACTGCCCCCATAAAAATCGTGGAAAACGCAGTTTAATTTGTAAACAATTAGGTTATATTTCATCCCAATGCCCAAAGCCGCGACTCAGAAATCATCCGATGTTGTTGGTTCCATTAACGAAATTACCCCGCACACATGTAAAGCAGTTACACTTTTAAATACCAAATACTCTGCGATAATTGATACTGGAAGTCCCGTAACTTTAATGCAGCATGGTATATGGAAATTCATTGGTTCTCCTGAATTGACGCATAATACTTCCCTCCTTACTGGATTTGGTTCAGCAAAGACCCCATAGGTACATTTAATTCTTCCATCCAAATTGATGGAATTAACTTTGATACAACTTTACGTGTTGTATCCGATTTCTCCATGACGTACCCCATCCTAATTGGTTGTGATGTCATTCATCAAGCAACCATGACTGTTGTGCCCCTGATGGAATAAAATTTACAAAAACAGACCTTCCCACTACGACGTCTGTGCCTGAAAATGTAATCCTGCACATCGAGGACAATACTCCAGAATTTGATGTCCACAACATTCCCGGAAAAATCCGTGATGACGTTCAATAATTACTCCACTCTTACTTTCCAAAAAAAAACTAAATCAACTGATGTCGAACTGAGTGTTACTTTGGTCGAAGAACAGCCAATCTATCATTCACCTCGCTGTTTGCCTTTTGTGGAACGTGACATAGTTGAAATACATGTCGACGAATGGCTTGCCAATGATGTCGTTGAGCCCTGCTCATCGCCGTACTCAAGTCAAACGCTTGTTGTGCGTAAAAAGAATGCTGATCCCCGTGTCGTTATTGACTATTGGCAAATTAACAAAGTGATTGAAAAAGATCGATATCCCCTACCACTAATTGAGGATATTCTTGACCAGTTGCAAGATGCTAAAGTGTTCAGTACTTTGGACATGGAAATTGCTTTTCATCAAGTTACAGTTGCAGAACAAAGTCTTCTATACACTTCTTTTGTGACATATCACGGACAGTACCAATTCAAACGTATGCCTTTTGGTATGGTGAATTGCCCCGCTGTGTTTCAACGTTTCATCAATACTGTGTTTCGTGACCTGATAGTCGAGGGAATTGTTCTACCTTATATGGATGATTTGGTCATACCTACCAAAGATGATGTCGAAGCTCTGTCCCGACTTCGTTTAGTTCTTGATGTCGCCAAGGACTATGGACCTGAGATTAACTTCAAGAAATGCCAATTTTTTCCACCGCCGTATTGAATTTTTTAGGACACATGGTTGAGTCTGGAAAACTTTTTCCATCGCCTTCTAAAACTGATGCCGTCACCCGTTATCCAGAACACAAATGCAAGAAAGATGTTCTGAAATTTCTCGGACTGACCGGTTATTTTCGTAAATTGATACCGTCCTACTCCCTCATCGCTAAACCTCTTAGTGATCTACTTCGTAAAGACTGTCAATTCCATTTTGACGCAAACGAACGACCTTCATTTCTTCACCTCAAACGACTTTTATGTGAAAATCCTGTTTTGACCATTTACCGCCAAAATGCTGAAACTGAAGTGCTCTGGGATGCTTCAATAGATGGTTTCGGTTTTATTCTACTTCAGAAGGACGCTGACAATAAATTCCATCTCGTGAATTACCACAGTCGCAAAACAAACGACAGTCAACGCAAATACTCCAGTTACGAACTCGAAGTCCTTGCAATCGTCGAGGCCTTACGCAAATTCCGTGTGTACATTCTAGGTCAACATTTCACCATAGTGACCGACTGTGATGCATTTACTAAAACAATGACAAAAAAAAGATGTCTGTACACGCATTGCTCGATGGATATTACTGCTTCAAGACTTTGATTATTCGATAGTTCATCGCTCAGGAAAAAAATGGCTCATGTTGATGCTTTGAGTCGTGTGCAAATTGTTTCCGTATCCACTTACTATTCGTATACATCGTACTCAACAACAAGATACTTCTCTTCGTGCCATCTGTGAACTCGCATCAAAATAGAATTGTAATGACTTTACTACAAAGAATGGTGTTCTTTACAAATTCGTAAATGCCAATGACATTTTTGTTGTACCAGAATCGATGCACCTTGATATAATTCGTTGTTCCCATGAACGAGATCACTGCCGTTAAAAGAACATAAGAACTCATTAAGCAGCAGTACTATATTCCTCAATTACGTCAAAAGATCGAACAGTATTTATCAACTTGTATACCTTGCCTTCTCTCAAACAAAAAAGCCGATAAACAAGAGGGTCTGTTAAATCCTCTTCCCATACATGATACTCCTCTACATACACACCATCTCGATCATCTCGGACCGTTAGCAACTTCAAACAAAAATTATCGTCATTTCTTAGCTGTGATTGACTCATTCACCAAGTTCTGTTGGCTATATCCATGTAAATCGACCCCATCCAAAGGAGTTATTGCTAAGCTTGAAGTGCAAAAAACTACTTTTGGTAATCCCTCCCGGATTCTCACTGATCGTGGTTCAGCTTTCACATCGGATGAATTCACGTAATATTGTGCCAATGAAAAAATTCAACGGCACCACGTAACTACTGGCTTGCCCCGTGCAAATGGACAGGTCGAAAGACTCAACCGCAGTATCATCGCTATGATTTCAAAGCTATCCCAACCTGATCCCACGACGTGGTACAAGCATGTCGCTGCAGTGCAACAGGCTATCAATTCAATCTATAATCGAAGCATTGACACAACTACATTCGAGCTGCTCATAGGTGCAAAAATGAAAACTAAAAATGATCATCAACTTCTCTAATTGTTATTTGATGAAATGCGTCGTGCCTTCGAAACAAACGTCGCAAACATCATCAACAGTACGCCGTCAATGACTTTGTGCTTATTAAACATACTCAGTCTGCACCAGGACAGAAGTTCCTACCAAACTATCTCGGACCATACAAGATCACACAAAAGTAAAACTTAATCATACAAATACAAAAATATTGACGGCCAGCTACAGGCTCAAGCCCAACAAGGCTGGTCCTTTGTTTATGAATTTCCCAATTCCCACTGACTAAACTCACGTTGGGTTGGCGTGGAAGTTTGGAGAGTGGGGTGCCAGCTCAGGTGTTGCTTCGTCATCTGACCGTGGTTCAAAATTACGAGGTGTTGTTCTCGGATATTTCCCTTAAGGGACTGATCCCGGACCGTCGTCAATAGCCCGTTGAGTTGCTCTAGTACGACGTTAACTAAAATTACCAATTACCAATTACCCACTGACTAAACAATTGTATCTTATATTCGTACACTCCCTTTGAATTAACTATATTTTCTGGCAACGCGTTCCATTTGTCTATTACCCTATTAAAGTAGTAGTTTTTCCTTAAATCCCGATTATAATGTGTCTTATTCAATTTATACCTATGGCCCCTTGTTCTGTTATCCCTATTGAAATTTAAGCCATCTGTGTTTATTCCTCTAATTCTGTGCCGACCAACCGCTATAGTGGTTAAGGTGTTAGCCACTAGATCGGAAGGTTCCTGGTTCGAATCCGGATCCGGGCATGGATGTTTGTAAGCGTATGGTGTAGAGGCGGCTGGTGCACCTTAAATCTGTCGTGGCCGAAAGTCCTCACGTTGGGTTAGCGTGGAAGTTTGGAGAGTGGGGTGCCAGCTCAGGTGTTGCTTCGTCATCTGACCGTGGTTCAAAATTACGAGGCGTTGTCCTCGGCTCTTTCCCTTAAGGGACTGATCCCGGACCGTCGTCAATAGCCCGTTGTGTTGCTCTAGTACGACGTTAACTAAAATTACCATTACCTCTAATTCTGTAACATATGATGTTACACGAATTAGTCTGAACGATGGACCAAAAACTACTACCACCATCGCTGATTATACTAAACCATTCACTTAATATTTTTGCATATTACATTTATTTTATTTCCATTATGTCTATGGTATATATTTTCTTAATTTTTTTTACTAAATGTGAGTGTATGAAGGGGGGAAATATTCTTATTTTCCACTTGTGTTTAAAGTATTTTTTTTTTATTTGTAATATCTAACTTTTTTCCACTCATTAATTTTTTTCTCAGATTTGATTTCTATTTTTGTGTGCAATTACCTCTTACATTCATATAAACCTTGAAATTTATAAGTGTACTTTCCCTGTAACTTTGCATACAAGGTTACGAATAGAATAATTTTTTTGATGATGTTTTGTTTTTAATTTTCATGTTCTATATATTTAATTTAGAGTCTTTGATTACTACTTTTAATTTACTTTTTTGTGCATAATTATTTGACCTTCAAAACTATTATGTTCTGTTTTGAATTTATTGCTAATTATTCAAATATGTTAGTGAGTCAAATGTGTCAAATATGTTTAATAGTGCCATATTCTATTTTTGTTTAATTTTTCTGTTTGATGTATATTTTACCCATGAAGTGCTTCATTTCCGTGTGTTATATCGCTTTCATGCGAGGTCGCATGCTTTGTCGGATGGCCGATTGTGGGAAAATAGTCCCGTCCGTTCCCATTCTACGCGCGGATGTATACATTATCGGTGACGCGCCGCATCACACTTTAACTAATCAGACGTCGAATGTAAGCCGCGGAAGCAAGAGCTTCGCGCTTTAACTAACGGAGCTATGAAGAGCTCTATTAAATGTCAATTCGACGCTGACGCTTCTTTTCCATTTATTGTAACTCTCATTGTTTGGTCCCATGTCCCTTTTGAATAATAAAGTATCCTTATCTTAACTTGCAGTTGTCAATTTGATCCCACGTATGTTACGACGCCCGAATCTGCATTCATACTGACCAAGCACGCACTTCACCGTAGAATTGATTCCAAATTGTGATTAAATAGAACGCAAGCGGCATTTGAATTTGGGTCTGGGAAAAGAAATGCAAAGGGATTTAATTTTAAATTGGATTTTTATGGAAACCTAAATTTTGCAAGAAAGAATTGTACACAATATCTTGACAAATGAATGTAATTCGATTATCTTTGTACTTGTCAGTATGGATGCGTGTTGGTGGTATAAAAAGTAACTTGGTACTGTCAATTTTCTTTCGTTCGTAATAAATTAACAGAATAATTTTTATTCTACGACGAATTTGCATCTGCCATGATCATATTCTACCTTTCGCTCTTACCGGACGAAGGTGTCGCCATCTATCTGTTCACCAAACGTTTTCCCAGCTACCTTTATTTTCACTTTTCTTTTAAATTTCGATAAAATTATGTTTAAAATTTTTCCATTTTTGCAACATGAGATGAGCTGTTATGAAGTAAATGCTCCGCAATGACAGATCCAATCCAGTCGTCGCAACAATACTGTAATTGAGCATAGAATGAAATGTGTCATCCATTTTGTTTCATTGCAAAAAGATAGTACTGCGCATGCGTTAAATGTAACTCGCGTGTTAACCATAGACTGTTAACTCGCCGATTTCGGAGGATCAAAATGTAACACCCAAAGGGCAGTTTAAACCACGGATCAGACCTTGTGAATACGGTTTTTTCGATAACTCGGGGCTTATCGTTGATCCTCTAGTTAACTCGGACTTGTGAATACGGCCGTAAGACTCCAATCATCAAACGAAGCATATATTCCCAATTATTGCTCCAGTAATAAGCACTATTCAATCATTGTTATTTTATTAATTCAGTAACAGTAAAGAACTGTGATTCAAAAGCATTGGTGATACCGCTTTACATTTTTAGTTCAAGCTATTCTTTTATTTTCATTTCATTGGAAACGATTGCCTCATCTTATGAGACAGGGGACAGCGCCATCTGAAGGTAATACTAGATTTAAACACCCAATATTTTGATTGATCCTTTATAGAATCGGTGTTAAAGATCTCAACGGGCAATTTTCGTGGACTTCTGATAGCAATTATTTACTATGATATGTTTGTTTTAGGTGGTTTATTGCTTTAAACTAGAAATAGGTCTAATTTGTGACATAGTCACCAGTATTTAAGTATTTAAAATTTATGTAATTAAAGCTCCATCGTCCACCCATCGGTCAAGTCAGCTCTTAACCGTCCCAAATAGAGAGACACTAATTTTTAAGAGGTCGCGGTCAGTACTTGGGAGGGTGACCGAAACAAGCTACTGCGACCGGTTAATTTAATACTCTTGCAGCAATATTTTAGCTTCCATTTTATTCAATTCTATCATCCAAGTAATTTTATTCTTTTATTATACCATTATTTTTATTTTAACTTTAAACTAATTCTGGGCAATCCAATATTTAACTCTGTCACTCCACTGAATGCCGTTCTACCGGAGATTTAGGCGGCCAAGCGCTCCGTGCTACGCACGTCCAATGAGAGGTTCCATCGGTCTATGGTGTTTACAGTAACAGTCTCAACGTACTAACGGCTTTCCCTTTGTGGTGAGAGCTGTTAAAGTAAATTTCTGTGACAAGCGGTTGGAGAAGGCGATCAGCAATAATAAAAATGGTCGTTTTCTGCGTTTTCTCAGAAGGGACTGACACAGTTAACCGATGATACATGATGTTAAGGTTAAATCAAACTGTTATTTATCATATCAGTTTTTGTTGAAAGTTTTCCTAGTTCGATACGCGATTGGCTTTATATGTTAGCTCTTTACTTTTATTTAGATTCAGCTTTGTCAGATTGAGTATTATTTGTTTCGAGCCCGATTATATTGTTATTTGGTGATTTTTCCAAACGTTTTGTGATGGATTCCGATCGACATCTGTTCGATTTGCTGAAAGTCTTGCAAGACAAGTTCTGGAATGTTTCAGCATCAACGGCAAATTCATGGTGTATCATCTACAGTCACCAATGCTGGTACAAATAGCCTAACGTGCCCAAGTTGCAGTCTGACACAAGCTTCAAAGTAGCAGCTAGAAATTCATTTGTTTGATGCACATGAAATACAATTTGACAAAGAAACAAAGCAATTTAATTCTGAGGCTTAATTTCTTGCTTTCAAAAATGAAATAGAACAAGCCACAAATTCTCTCTATGTTTACTCAAGAACTGTTTACCTTTCCAAACCTGCCTGCATAACATGTTCATGTTCATCCATGCTTTTCAAGAACTGTTTACATTTCAAAACCTGCCACCATCACATGTTCGTGATCACAGAGTATCCCTGCTTTCATTCCATCATGCCTTTCAAGAATTGTTTATATATCTGCTGCATCACATGTTCATGTTCATCCATGCTTCCCCTCCATTCTTTTCAAGTACTGTTTACATTTCAAAACCTGACAACATGCCATGAACTTTGTCTGTCGTTGAATTGGAAATGGCCCTCTGTACCTTGCTTCGCCACGTAATTGAACTTCTACAGTAGAAAGTAGCTATACCTCTGTGAGACCTGCTTGTTTCTGCACAGCTGTTGTTGTCTGCATCACCAAACAGGCTTCTGTCATTTTCATTATTGTACACAATGCCATGTCCAATGGTATTCCAAAGGTATCTTAATGTTGTCTGCACGATTTCCCAATCAGTCTCTGGGGTTGTCCAACATACGAGACACTAAACTCACTGCGTAACTATGCACAATATCGGGTCGAGTCCCCATTGCCAAATAAAGGAAACTGCCAACAAAGTAAAAAAGATCGGTATGGAATTTCACTGCTTGGCCGGGCATGAAAAAAATATTACTGAATTTGTCCAGATTTGGAAGGGTTGTCAGCTTCGGAAAATGAAAAAGATTATCGAAAGAACTCCAATCACTTCAATAGTTCAACCGGAGCTGCCTTTTGAAGTTGTCAATATTGATGTTGTTGAACCCATTGAGCCTCCATCCAGTAGAAGATAAAGATATTCTCTGTATGATGGACCAGCACACTCGTTGGCCTGAAGCAGTACCTCTTAGGCCTCTTAGGTCAAGGAGGCATGCAATAATTTGCTACAAATATTTCCGAGAACTGGTACATCCAAAATTGTCGCGAGTGACCAGGGAACAAACTTTAAATCGTCCGTAACACAAGAGTTTTTGAAAAGATTTGGATTGATTCCAAGGTTTCCTTGTCCTGGTTACCCATCTAGCAACAGCTTGATGGAGCAGTGGAACATAGTGTTGAAGGAAATGCTTCATCACGCAATTAGAGAAGATCCGAGAAGTTGGCATCAGCAACTACCCTTCCTGTTCGCTGATCGAGAAGTGACGAACACTACTACGTGAGTTTCACCTTTGCAACTACTGTTTGGCAGAGAAACTCAGGGACCGCTCTCAGTTTTCAAATCCTCCTGAGCTGGTGAGATATACCTGCCAACAAAAATCTCAGTCAACCGTCGATTTTTCAGTGACATGCTTGATGCTTAGTTAGAATTCTGTTCTGAACTTTTTCTGTTCTAAAATGTATTTAAATTTCTAATAAGTGATTATATTTTTTTCAATTTTGAAATCAAATGTGAATTTTTATAATGGGGATAATTTCATAGCCACAAGAATTGTGTACAGTACATTTATTTCTATTTGTATTATCAGTGTGTATTATTTGTTTACATATATTGCTATATCATACAAGAAGGTTTAGACTTATTTTTTTGGTTTTATTAATATGAATATGTATTTGAATTTCAATATTTTTGTACGATTCCTTCTGGGATTGTCAGATTGTGTATCGTAGGTGATACGTCAATCTTGCATGGGATGTGCTATACTCACTTGATGAAAGGAAGTGTGTTTAGGAAGAGATTAACGTCTGACTCCGGCGAGCTAGGTCGGTTGTCTGAGGGGTGTGTAATCATTGTTTCTATAAGTCCTTGTAATCTGTTTTTGTTGTGAATAAATTTATATTTTTGTTGAATACAAAAGTATTTTCGTGTGCTGGATCCTTGAGAAAATAACTATGCACAATAATCACTATTTGGAGGCCTTTTCCCACTACGTTTTGCATTTTCCATGAATGTATGTGAAAAAGCACTTCATAAGATATAATATAGCATGAAAAAAATATTTAAAAAAACATGTTTTGTAGTTCTAACCTTCTAATAATTTTTATTGGGCTTATAAAGTGATAATAATACAGCACTGCACAAAAACTTGAGTTTCTTAAGCAATAACTTATCATTTGAAAATTATTAGGATTTCAGTATAATTGAGAGTCGAAGTACTCGTATGTGTACCTAAAATGTTTAGTCCCCCTATAATTCCATCTAAAAGAGGAATTTGCTTGATAACTTTGAAGTATTTCATATTTATCGGAAGGGAAAAAAAAACTGATTTTTAAACAATTTTTATTTAGTTGGTAGTGAAAAGGTTTCAGCGGAGCCTGCAATTCTGATGGTTGCGAGAACGGCACTTGGACCTGGCAAAAGACCGTCGTGTTCGCTAATGGTGGCTGGGGCATGTTAAATAGGTCGTGGTCACAAAGTCCCCCATGTTCCCATACCAAATCAATACCTCTGGGGGTACCTGATCAGGGGGTTATCGGCCTCTGATTGGGATCTAGATTACGATATGTGTGAGTGAATGGTTGTATGAAAGGGACCTTCCTGTAAAACGGATGTGTCATGCATGAAGAAGTCCAACCCTCCGGGGCAATGGCACTCCCAATTGGGCCATATATGGCCCGCACGACAACAACAACAGTGAAAAGGTTACATATGTAGAGGTTAGGACTAGACCTATTTTAACTCAAATCTATTTCTAAATCCACACAAATATTAGCAATTTTTTCTATGCAGAAGTTACAATGGAATAGTACAATTAAAGCTTTCTGATTTGTTTAAAATTTATTTTTTAAATGGAAAGATATTTGATAAAGACAATTATATCATCAATGTTTTACATTCAAAAAAAGGTTCGGACCATTCTATTGTTTTAAATTTATCAAATTTGGCAATACTAATGGCTAGGGAGTGGACTTGAGCACCCCTGTATGGGTGCCCATGACAAGGATTTGATGAAATAAAGCATATGCAAATAAAATCTAAACTTTTAAGGGGGTCCGGGACACAAAAATCGTCAAATTTTTGAATTATTTTTTATTATTTTAAGAAATTCTCTGTGTTTTTTTGCTTAAAATGACGTCTAAATCATGTTTCTATCTTAATTAGAACTAGAGATATAATAATTTTTGTGGTGCGTTGTTTTGAAAATCTAACACTCTTGACAGTTGTTGTCGTGGCAACAACATCAGTCCTTAAAACTTTAAATGCGTTTTTCTCCATGATGCATTTTTTCAAGATTTCCTGTATTCAAATTGCTATAAGTCGAAAACCGATAAAGTTTAAGGGTTGAAATTTGGAATATATCTTTTTCAAACATTATACTTTAATTTTGATTCAGCAAATTTAAAACAAATATTTACTTTTAAAAATATGACTTTTTTTAAAAAAAAGTACTTTAAAATTTTCAAATATTTTTATTCAAATATTTTTTATTTTTTATTAAATTAATATTTTTTAAATTCCTGAATCGAAATTAAAGTTAATAAATTTGTGAATAATTTAATGCAAGAATTTTGAAAATTGATCAAAAATGTTTTGAGCCTTAGCAATTTAAAATGACCCCTCTTTTTTTCAAAAAATTTTAATTTAATATTTTTAAAGAACTTTTGAAAAACTTTTGTGTTGTGATTTTGCTTATTAGTTAGATGGGTAATCAGTACAAAAAAATTCAAAATTCTAAATTAATTAATAAAAAAAAAATTTCAATGTGTCCCGGACCCCCTTAAGATGAATAATTATATCACTGAACCGTAAGTTAAAAAAGAAATGGTAATTATAACTTACTGCATTTCACATTTAAAAAAATCTCTATTTAATGTATCAAATGATTTATGCATCAATAAGTAAATTAATTTAAATGTCTTGTATTTACTAGAGGTGCTTTAGCATAGTCAGATTGGATTCTTTTTTTTCTGAATGAATTCCAAAGAAATCAATCATGGCAATGCGCAATTAAATCGTTTAAAAATTTGTTGGATATCTGCATGTTACATAAAGCAAAGGACATTTCATACAACCAAAATAATGTGTTCCCGAATTCCATGGTATTTATTCATCTTATTACAACACAAGTCATTGAGATTTAAAATTAATCAGATACAAATTTTATTTTCAAAACATACACACTAAAATAAACTCAAGTTTTGTTTTCAAGTTAAAGTTCAGGTAAAAATTGTGCGAGAACAAGCGCCGAAAATTAACTCAAACTTTGTTTCAAATAAGAGTTCAGGGGTAAAAAAAGTTGAGAACAATCGGTACAAGTAAAGCAAAATGAAAAAATTTCTCAGTTTAAACATATAAAACCCCTATTTCTATATGCTTAGGTATTAAAATATGCGAGATTCATCACAGTAAAAACAAATTGGTGTTTCAATTTTCAAAATTATCACGAGAGCGTTCAGAAAATTTTGCAACTGTGTCAAACTTTTTTTAGAAGTTTCGAGATAACCTACAATGTTTGTTACCAAATGGAAAGGAAAACAAGACAGAACGATCATGAAGCTATTGTATTGTTTACATGTGAATAAAGATGTTATTTTGCACAGAAAGCCATTACCGCAAAAAGAACATCTATTTTAAAGAAAACATCCAATTTAACACGTAGGATCGTTCTGTCAATATCGGTTAGTCATACCAGGTGCTTCACTACAGCCGCCGACATCTAAGTTTTACATAGCTGATCGCCCTCTCTCCAACCGCTTGCTAATATTTATTACTTAATCATCCTACAGAGAATTTCTGAAGGAGATCATGAACTTCATGCGAACAAACTTATTAAACGGACATGAATACAGCATGCTTTACTCTAATTTGTTTACCTTTCTTCAAAATAGTGGTATGTATGAATTCGTCACACATATCACGTGTTATAATAAACTTCAGTGTTTTTTTCAATGCTGTGTAATTTAATATCGATTAATAAAACCCTATCCATGTGTTATGTGATCTGAAATAATAGATAAATTAACATTCAACTATATGTTTTTAATAGGTTTTCTCAGTAGAGCATCTATAGAGAGCGCTTTTGTCCATGGTTGTACATATAATGTTTGTTTCGGAAAAGGACTCAGTGATGAGAACAATCCAGATCGACTCACAGTTATTTCTGATAGCTTCTCTCAGGTGAGCATAGTGAAATCCAGAGGGTGAACATGACGTCCCCGTGTTGAATGATAACTGTGAGCTGGGACGGACACCTTATGCTGGGGCTTGGGCCGTGCAGGCTGTCGGGGGACTCCGCCCACGTCTCGGATGACCTGGAGCACTCACTCTACATTCAACGGGTCATCGACGTTCTGAAGTAACGGTCCTATATATTCCTCTTCATGGAAAGCCGCGTTTACATCGGATTAGCACAACTTCGCTCACTCCAAACATTGTTAGAATCAGTTAAAGGAGCGCCACCTATTTGTATTAACATTTATTGAACGAGATTAAGGTTTTATAGAATGACAACGAATTTGAAGAATCGTTCGTTTTAGTTCCGTATTGTAGCATCAGACATGTTTTCGTGTTCCGCCCTTTTGTTAAATGTGTAAATAAATGTAGAAAATCTATTGGATTGTGTTTGATTTGTTTACGAGGAATTAATTGTACTGCATGCTGTGTAATATCCAGTGCCTTAAGAACTCTTATCTTGTGATTTTTAACTCAAGATTGATCGTCCTCAACAAACAACGAGAAACGGCATTCATTTTATCTTCAAGATCTCGAGTGGTGTGTAGTGATTGTGAGAGTTTTCAGAGCCAAATTTGTTTTCCACCATGAGTCTGTAAAGATCAAAGGGTTGCAACTTTTGGGGAAGATTTCTCCGTGACGATTGCTTGACAATCATCGCTCCCCTCTGCCCTTCGCCTCCCCCCCCCCTTCCCCCGTTGTCGCTCACACCGCTCCTTTGAAAGCATGAAATGCAACTGAAAAGAAGTTATTCTGCATGCTATTTCTCTAACACCGGCAAAACGTGATAGGAAGTTTTGGAATATCCTGTTGGAGGAGGAAATTCGAGTCACATGCATTCATTGAAACAACGAGGATAGACCACACTTCGTGGTCTATGCAAGAAGGTGCGCAACCACACTACACTTCTACAGTGTTCACCTTCCTTGATGAGTCATTCCTCTAATTTATTCCAGATACCTACACTGTATGGATTAAGCTTCCGTTCTCCTCGGATCGCAATTCATGCGACTTCTTTATCTTGTGCTATTTGAAGTAGATTTTATACAGTTAGAATGTTCAAACGCTAGAACATATAATCCGTGAGGCATGTGTATCCATATCCATTTCAGTGCACACATTGCGTTACTTTCGCGTGCGTCAAGTGATAGCTGCTCAAGATGGCCACATTGTAATGTGATTAGACGCCTGTTTACGAATGAGCATTTGCACACAATCTAAAGGGGTAAAGAATCAAGATCGCAGCGCCGTCTATTATCGGAAGTTGTAACTAGTTTTGTAAAATCGGTTTATTTCTAATTCCAGGCCTGCTCATAAAACCAGCGAAAAATTGACGTCCAGCTACAGGCTTGAGCCCAACAAGGCTGGTCCTTTGTTTATGAATTCCCCCATTCCCACTGACTATCCAATGGTATCTTAAATTCGTACACTCCCTTTGAATTAACTGTATTTTCTGGCAACGCGTTCCATTTGACTATTACCTTATTAGAGTAGTAGTTTTTCCTTAAATCCCGATTAAAATGTGTCTTCTTCAATTTATACCCATGGCCCCTTGTTCTGTTATCACTATTGAAATTTAAGCCCTCTGTGTCCCCTTGTTTTACCAACTTGAAAAGCTGAAGCAGAAGAGAAAGATGAAGAAAAAGATTCTACGACGAAACCACATTACTATGAACCGTACTCAGAGGCAACAACTTTCTGCCATCTTCTCCGGAAGATGAATGTATGAGATAAGTAATTAATATCGCACTGTAGAAACAAAACTGGCATGTGATTCTGGATCAATCCTTAAGGGAAAGAACGAAGGACAACAACACTTAAATTTTGATCTATTGTCAGGCAGTGGCGGATCGAGTCAAGTGAGGGTCCTAAGAGTTAAAATTTTCGGGTCTCTTAAACTTAAGTTAGAAAAAAGTGTCAAGAAAATTCATAAAGTTATTAAAAAAGAAAAGTAAGCAAAAATTTCATTCCATACACAATAAATAAATTTATTAAAAAAAACATATTTTGCATAAATTTCCGTTTTGCTTTATTTTTTGTAAATTCTTCAATTATTTTGGAACTGTCAATACGGTTTAAAAGTTCTTGCTCTATATAAAGAATGGCCCAAATAATATATCTTTCTTCTCCCATAGTAATCCTTAAGTAATTTTTTACACGCTTTAAAACAGAAATCGACCTTTCTCCTGACGCATTATATAAGGGAATCGTTTAAAAAAATATCAATACTATTTCAACATTTTGAAATTTGTAAGACATTTCTTTAGTGGATCGATATGTCTGTCACCATGCAAAATGTGTGGCTTTTTCCGTAAATATGTGAAAACGGGTTAGAGAAGGATGACAAATTATGAATGTAATAATGTCACAAAGCAATCTGCCTGGCTCATGCAAATATGATGTGCTGTGTTGTTTGCTAATGCCCCTCTTCTACTGAACTTAAAGCTGAAGGACTATCTCTCAGAGTGAATACCGGCTTTTTAATTCTGCACTACAATGGATAATTTTTACCAAAATAATTTAATTTGTTACCCTGGAAATTTAAGTCAATTTAGTGCTAGATCTGAAATTTTCTTGTAATGTTTTTTAAACATCAAATATGTTATTTCTTTAAACGAATTTCCTTGTTTTTTGTTAAAATAATTCTATGGAAATCACTGATTAATTTTAGAATTCTATAGCTAAAATTAATTTGTATAAATTAACGATTCTTTTACATGTGCCTGTCAGGCGCATTGCGCCCGACGGAGGGTTAATAGTTAGTGGCTTCTCCAGGCGCCTGTGTATTTTAAGCATATGTGTCATTTTTATTTTGGAAATGTTTGTTCTGTGCTTTAGTAAGTCCCACTAATTTTGATTTTTTTTATAAAATATAATTTTTTTATCCTTAACATAGATTATGGATAGCTGGTTGAAATCTGGAACTACTGCACCGAAAGAAAGTAATGATTATAGTAGCAATCAACTAATAGGAAATAATTCAATTAACGACGAATCAACTTCAATTCTGAAAGAACCTGTTAAGAAAAAAGCAAGAAAAACTCGCAAGTACGACAAAGAATATCTTAAATTTGGATTATCATGGACTGGAGATGAAAATGAGCCTATTCCATTTTGCGTCATTTGTTTTGAAAATCTAACAAACGAAAGCATGAAACCATCCAACTAAAAGCGCCATGTTGAGACAAACCATAATCGGTACAAAGATAAACCCACAGATTTTTAAAAATAAACTTAAGGATTTAAATCAGTCTCGCGAAAAGTAATACGGGGTTCGACAGGAGGTGACGATAAAAAAAATCCTAGAAACTTCGTATCGCGTGTCGCTTTTAATTGCGAAATGTAGTGCAGCTGAAACCATTGGCGAAATTTTAATCAAGCCTGCAGCCAAGATAATGGCAGAAGTACTGATAGGAGATAGAGCGAAACAAACTTTTGACCGCGTTTCTCTCTCAAATAATACAGTTCATTGAGGAATCATTGATATGTCTAATAATATGAAACAGACGTTATTATCTGATATTTCTCAAACTCGTTATTATGCATTGCAAGTCGATGAATCCACAGATATTGCGAATTTTGCAAATCTTATGGCGTTTGTTAGAAATGTCAAAAATTATAAAAGGAAGTGTTTGTTTGTTTGTTTCTTGCACTCAAAGTCCTGATGAATCTATGTCATTTACACTAATGGAATTTGGCACACCGGTAATCCAAATTTTTTGCAATTTTACGGCGAATTTTAAAATTAAATCTAGAACATTTTAAAATTAATTTAATGAAATTTAATTATTATTGTTTTCTTTGCAATGGCAACAGCATAAAAGATCAGATTCTAAATTTATTTTTTCCGTTTTCATTTTGCGGGGAGGAAGGATTTTCCATCAGACAATAAAAAAAATATATAATCTTTAGTTATGTAGTTCTTTTTTTCTTCTATCTTCTAGATCGTTACAGATAGAGTAAAAATTTCAACGGATTTGAAATCAGCGGAAAATTTCACATGAGCTCGATACCTAAAAATATGATTTTCTTTAAATAAATAAATTTTTTTTAATGGAATGTCTTTCATATTTTCGCAATGAAATGTGACTACAAGCCAACATTCGCGTTCCAAAAATAAACAGATTACATTTCCTACCCTCTTACAATTTGAGCGAAAGAAATAAAAGAAAACAAAAAAAAAATTTGCCTGGCATTATTTAGTACTTTTTTGTAAAATCGGGATCTTTACAGATTGATAGAAAATTTCAACGGATTGGAAATCTGCAGAAAATTTAGCAACAGGTAGAAACCTTATATTTTTTCTTTTCTTTTAATATATAATTTTTCAATTAAATATTTATACTTTCGCAAGAGATTGCGACGTCACAAGGAATTCCTATTTGGTACCACCACAGGCAACGCCGTTATGGATATTATCAATTTGCGAAGCAAACCATAGTTCATGATATTCATAATTTGATTTTTGAAGCAAACGAAATTGCAGGGAATTCAGTCCAATAGGCTACGAATTTCTATTTGGTTTGCGAAGCAAACCAACACCAGAAAAAAACGCCATTATGGCTTTTATCCAATAGGCTACATATACGTATGTGAATTCGTAGCAATCACCAGGGTTTAGCGAGCAATGGTCAGACCTGACCCCACAAAAGGAACTGTCACGGGCAACGCCGTGTTGGGCACGCAGTGGTTAGTTGTATGATAAAAAAGATGACCTATTTTTGAATAAAATACATTTTACTGATGAAAACAAATTTAACTTGTTCGGATCTGATCGCGAAATTTGTGTAGAGAAAGCAAAATCAAGTCAAATTTGAAATTTTTTTAAATTCACAATAAAACATGGAAGTGGGTGAGTAATGGTTAGGGGTTGTATGTATGCTTCTGCAATCAATAAACTACATTTTAAAGATGTCATTAAGGATATAAAAATATATTGATATACTAAAGGGCAATTTGTGAAAGAAAACGTGCAAAAATTGGTCTGTGAAAACGACTCTCATTTCTATCAAGATAACGACCCCAAGTACAAAGCATGGAATTTAAGGTGCTGGTTGTTGTATAACTCTCCTCATGCAATGGAAACATCTCCAGTCACTAAATCTCAATGCTATTGAGAACATTTGAAACTGTTTGCAGAAAACGTACGTGAACATCCCATTTCAAATAAAAAATATGTAAAGAATGGAATAAAATTGACATGACATTTTGCAAAAAACGGGTTTTAAACGGGAAGGATTAAGTCCACGCCGAGATGGCTCAGAGCTGTCAAAGAAGGCAAAGGGATACAAACAAAATATTAGTAACAAAATATGCAAATGTTCTGTTTCAATTTTGAGTTTTCAATGTCTACACTTTTATTTATCATTCATTTCATTAACTAAAAATAATAAACTACAAATTTTAAAACTTGTGTAATAAAACATATTGCATTTTCAATTAATTTAACTTTAAAAAAAAAAATTAGTTCGGATTGTACGTACAAATTCCTCTAATTTTCTTTGGTGTTGGGTTTTTACTTTGACTCACTATAATATATTTATACTAGAGCTAAATCCAAATAAAACAAGAGCAAAAATCTAAAGAAACTAGAGTAATACCCTTCTCTGATACAAAAAACTAATATAAAAAATATTAAAGCGTAAATTGTCGGAAAGCAGGGTCAGTCCCATCTGCGCAAGTGCAGAAGGATTAAGAAAATGGCTTATGAAACGATCAACTTCTAACACTGGTAATCGTGAAAAGTGGGGACAAACTCTAAATCTATAGAATCTGTGCGAAACCACTTTCGACCCAAGACTAAATGTTATTCCATTAAGATAAAGTAACTCCTTCACAATCAACGCCATCAAGTTTAGTCGCTGTTTTGATAATAACACGATCGCGGATATCCAAATAAAAGCAAAGACAAAAAATTTATATTAAAAAATAATTAACCCTCAATTACTTGAAAGTTAAAAGTTTCTAAACCTTCTACAATTCAAATAATATTACACTATGTAACACCATGAAAAAAATTCCATATTAAAAAAGTAATTTTTTTTATTCTACTGGTGAGTAAAACCAAACTCGTAACTAATAAACATATTGAATAATGAAATGTCTAACAATCGTATACACAAGAACCATTCACAAGTCAAAATATTCATGAAATTGAATTTCTGGTAATGTTGATCCGCGTCTCCAAGAGCCATTTGAAACATGGTGTACGAAAATTAACCAATAGAGAGCGGTGCATGTACCGAAGGAATAAGGTTCTTTTAGTTAAATTTTCAACCAGAGAAAAAGCACAGCTCATAACCATCGGTTTTGCTTTAACTTTATGCCAACAATGTCTACAGGGTGTTTCAAAACTGACCGGTGTATTTGAAAAATCAATAAAAAATAAACGGGCAGAGATAGAAATGCACCGTTTATTGCAATGTGCTTGGGCAAGGCTAAACTTGATCGTAACCGTAGGTTGTACAGGCTGAATCATTACCCAAAAGATCAAAAGAGCCGACGTAACTGAAAGTTTCCAACTCTTACCGCTTGAGAGCGCTGTCACCCTACCAAGAAAAGCAGGTTGTTTACCATTGGATTGCATAGAAATCGTGTTCTGTATTCGCAGTATTTTCGATTTAGTGATTATTTTAAAGCCTTAAATCAGTAAAAACTTGATAGAGACAATGGTGAACTGTTGTGTGCCGTTTTGTACGTCTTATCATACTCGTAGTAAGAAGTTTCAAGAGTAAGTAGGGGAATATGTATCATACCATGAGTTCCCCAGCGACTCGACCCTTCGAGCACAGTGGTTGAAAACAATCTCTAGAAAAGATTAAGTATCCCAAATTTCACTATGAACATTGCTTATAGGCAGAATAAATATAAAAAAATTTATATGAATACTCATTTACTTGAATTAACATTACATGTTGTCTGAGATATTGCTTTAGAATTTTTAATGAAGACATAGCCCATAATTTACAAATAGAAAATGATAAAAAATTAACTTGATATCAGTTTTAAAAAATTTTTAATTTTCAAAAAAGTGACTGTGTTTACTTTTGATATAACTTAAGAAATTATTCATGAAAAGACACAATATTTACATTTTCTAAAAGCAGATATTATGTTTAAAAATTTGTCTTCACAGTTTTTTTAATACATGCATATTAAAAAATTTTTAATTAAAAATGATCATTTTTTGAATTTATAATTTATAAAAACACTTATATTTTATAACATATCAATAATTTTTAAAATAGCTGAAGACAAATTAATTATGAAGAATATACATACCAAATTTCATGCAATTATCTTGAATAGATTTTGAGTTATATCATTTTAAAGTTGGGAAAAGTGTGAAAAATCCATCATGGAGAAAAATCACCTTAAAAGTTTCATTAATGAAAATCATTTACAAAAGTGTTGATTACTCCGAGTACGTAAGTAAATGCGTTAATGTCTTCAGACCTTTGGTTAAGGTTTATTTTGGCTAATGGTACCTTTTTACGGTACAATTTGCATGCAATTGTACTTTTGTTAGCAGTTTTTCGTATAAGTCGACATATTTTTCGTTTCAAAACTTTGACAGCTATCAAAACGTTCTTTTGTTTATAACTTCGGTTCTACTTAAGATATCATAAAATTGGTGTCAAACAAAAGAATCAAATTTCAAATTTTTTTAGAATGTAAAACAAAAAAAGGACTTTTTGAAGGTTTTTTTTGTGTTCCAGCCCCCCTTAAATAAATCTAACTTGAAACTTTATAGTAAATGCTTCATTTTAAGTATCCCAAATTTCACTCTGAACATTGCTTATAGACAGAATAAATAAAAAATTTATATGAATACTCATTTACTTGAATTAACATTACATGTTGTCTGAGATTTTGTTTGTGATCAATTTTATCAAAAATGTATCATTAATTAGTGTGGCTAACTAATGGTAGTAAATAATACTGTAATATTTTAAATTCGCTCCACAGAACCGCCGCTGACAACAAGAGGGGGGTGAATTCCGAGCCCTCTAGAGATGTTTATGTCCTCTCCAGAACAGAAACACCCCCACACAGATGCGAAAACCGTCTGTGATGCCGACTTGAGTTCCCCACAGCAAATCTTCATCCCAGACATGGGATTAGCGAACTGACGGAAACTCCAGCTGTGTCTATGGATCAAACGGAACGCCGGGCCGCCGATGAGAAAATACTCTCTTTCGGTATTTTGTGAAAACCCGCACGTGCAAAGTCTGAAGTTGTTTTTGCATTTCGAAACATTCCAGCGTCCACGTGTTAGGGAAAAGGGTCGGCTAGTACCATATGGTACAGCAATAAAATTGTTTTAAAGAAATTTGCTTGTTAAATGCATTTGTTCTATTTTAATTTTGAGATTTCAATGTCCATACTTAGATTAATAATTTCATTGAACTAAAAATTACGTTAACTAAAATTTTATAACTTGTGTAATGAAACAAACACTTAATGTATTTTCAATTTATATAAGTTTTTTAAATTTCTGTGTTTGTTTGGACTGTACGTAGAAATTCCTTTAAATTTCTTTGGTGTTCGATTTTTACTTCGACTACTCACTGGAAAAAACAAGAGCGGAACTAAATAAAACTAGAACTAAATCTAAATAAAATTGGAGTTTTCTTCTCAAAACAAAAATTCATATAAACAAATGCACAATCGTATCAAACTATAACATTGATTTATAGCAAATAACAATTCGGCTTTCAAAGCATATATTATCGGTTAGATGTGTCAGTCCCAAATGCGCAAGCGCTGAAGGATTAAGAAATGGTTTTTAAAACGACCAAGTTTGGTGATCGTTAAATGGAAGGAAAACTCTACATCTATAAAATCTGTGCAAAGCCACTTTTGGCCATAGATTAAAGGATAATCAATAATGATACAGTTCGTTTTTTCACAAGCAACACTAACAAGTTTAGTCCATGGTTTAGTTACAGTTTAGATAATATCACCGTCATGGTGTTCCAATTAAGCGTTACATCGTATTAAATTTAACCTCTATTTGCTGCAAGGTTAATAGTTTCTAAAGACTGGTTCCAGATGTGTACCGAATTGAAAAAAATATAAATATTATAAAAGTAATTATATTTAATCTACTGGTGACTAGAGCCAAACTCCTAACTAATAAACATATTTAATAATGTTCAAATGGTTTCTAACAATCAGATAGGCGAATACTCAAGAACCATCCACAGGTCAAAAAATTCATGAACATGACTGTCTGGTATTGTTGATCCAAGAGCCATTTGAAACATGATGTTCGAAAATTTACCAATAGAGAACGGTGCATCTACCGATGGAATAAGGTTCTTTTAGTTAAATTTTCAACCAGAGAAAGAGCACAGTTTGCTGTAACTTGATACGATCGATGTGTACATGGGCATGTACAGGATCTTTCAGAAGCTTCCTAACTGTGAACTATGAAACCGTGTTGGG
Source organism: Metellina segmentata (assembly GCA_947359465.1). Taxonomy (NCBI): domain Eukaryota; kingdom Metazoa; phylum Arthropoda; class Arachnida; order Araneae; family Tetragnathidae; genus Metellina; species Metellina segmentata. Next base: position 18,904,258 of record OX375883.1, on the reverse strand, counting down.
AATACTATCAAAGAAGTGATTTCGAATTTGAAATAAACAGGTTCTCACACTAGTTACAATCTTTGCTAATAGATGTCGCTGTTTTCTCTGAAAGCAGGATAGCAGGAATGCAGGTAGCAATTTTTCATGGTATTTCTCTTCCACTGGCAAAATGTGGCAGGAAGTTTATATCCTGTTGGAGGAGGAAATTCGAAACATATGCATTCATTCAAACAGCGAGGATTAAAAAGACACTTCGTGGTTTTTGCAACTACACAACGCTTCTACAGTGTCAATACAGTGTTCATCTTCTTTGATGAATATTTTACTGACAGAAGTCCTTGCTCGAAATTATTCCAGAGACCTGCAACGGTATAGATTGGCTTCCGTTCTCCCCGGATCGCAATTCATACGACTTCTTTATCTGGATCTATTTAAAGAGATTTTATTTTGTTCGAATGTTCGATGGCTAGAACAAAATAATCTGTGAAATTTCAGAGCACGCATTGAAAATACAAAACATACTTGCTTCTCTACATTATACTCTCATTGTTTTGTCCTATGTCCCTTTTGAATAATAAAGTATCCTTATCTTAACCTGCAGTTGTCTATTTGATCCCATAATTGGGGGCTCTGGCCTTTCTTCCTGGTCACCCTAATTACCCCTAGCAACAAAAACCGATCTTCTCAAGTGAATATTTTTTTTTTCAAGAATTATGCCCTTCTGGATTACTTTGAACTTCCAGTTGTCCATGGTAAGTTCGCAATTATGACTTCCTTTACTTTGGATAACATCCCCTTTCTTTCAAACTTTTTAAAAAATGGATCTATTCGGAATATTAAGTTCTTATTTTCAATAGTATACCCTAACGAAACTTACGACCGCACTAGTCGAAGTAAACTTCGTGTTTTCGCAGGTTTTGATTCAAATTTTAATTTGAAAAACGCTAAGGAATCCCTGCTGAAAGAGTTATCTTTAACTAATTTTATCTGTAAATGTGATATTTTAAATTTAAATGTAGATGGTTCCGCTGAATAATTGTGTGAACGAATTTTACTTTCGCTTTCTGATTTGAAATCATTGCATGAAATATTAGACTCAAATTCTGATGATGAAACAAAAATGGAAATAGCCTCTAGTAGTAGTAAGAACGAAAAAGATCAAACGGAAATTTCCCCTAAACTGTTATTGCAGGTGGCTTACCCCACTTTTCAAAACACACTCATAAATTAGACGCTAGAAGAACAAAATATCCAAACAAATCCATTCAGTGTTAAGACGCTCTCATGTTCTGATAATTGGTCTAAATCGAATGCAGCTGTTGTTGACCGTTTTTCTTGGTTCTTTCTGAAAGATGTGTTAATCGAAGAACGTTTTTCTCAGGTCTAAATTCTTATTCTGTTTATTCATTTATTAAGTGTATCGAAAATTTCCATTCATTGTATGAAGTAACTCTTGAGTTACAAAAGCTTCTAATGTGTAAAAAATTGTTGATAGGCACAGCAAAAACTTTCATTCAGAGTCAGAATGCCTTAACAACCTTTTCTTCCTTGAAAACCGCGTTGATAAATGAATTTGGTCAAAGATTTAACTCCCGCGAAATACATGTCGAATTAAGTAGGCGCAAATTAGATGAAAAAGAATCACTTGCCGAATATTTAATACCACTCCCCGAGATAGCAGCTAGATCTGATGCACAAATTGATGAAAGTTCGATTATAGATTACTGCCATACGAGGAATAAATAATTCTAACGCTAATAAAATTATATTATATGGTAGCAAATAAATGACAGAATTCAAGGAAAAGCTTAATATTTACGACAAGATTTTTCAGAGTAAAAATCGTTTTTCTAATAATAATTCTCGTACCCATAATGAAAAAAATACTCGTCGTACTTTTGATTCTAAACTTCATCATTATCCTCAAAATTCTAAATCACAAAACCCAACTTCGAACTCTCCCAAACCTTTAACTTGTTATAACTGCAATGGTTCAAACCATATTTCGCGAAACTGCCCCGATAAAAATCGTGGAAAACGCAGTTTAATTTGTAAACAATTAGGTTATATTTCATCCCAATGCCCAAAGCCGCGACTCAGAAATCACCCGATGTTGTTGGTTCCATTAACGAAATTACCCCGCACACATGTAAAGCAGTTACACTTTTAAATACCAAATACTCTGCGATAATTGATACTGGAAGTCCCGTAACTTTAATGCAGCATGGTATATGGAAATTCATTGGTTCTCCTGAATTGACGCATAATACTTCCCTCCTTACTGGATTTGGTTCAGCAAAGACCCCATAGGTACATTTAATTCTTCCATCCAAATTGATGGAATTAACTTTGATACAACTTTACGTGTTGTATCCGATTTCTCCATGACGTACCCCATCCTAATTGGTTGTGATGTCATTCATCAAGCAACCATGACTGTTGTGCCCCTGATGGAATAAAATTTACAAAAACAGACCTTCCCACTACGACGTCTGTGCCTGAAAATTTAATCCTGCACATCGAGGACAATACTCCAGAATTTGATGTCCACAACATTCCCGGAAAAATCCGTGATGACGTTCAATAATTACTCCAATCTTACTTTCCAAAAAAAAACTAAATCAACTGATGTCGAACTGAGTGTTACTTTGGTCGAAGAACAGCCAATCTATCATTCACCTCGCTGTTTGCCTTTTGTGGAACGTGACATAGTTGAAATACATGTCGACGAATGGCTTGCCAATGATGTCGTTGAGCCCTGCTCATCGCCGTACTCAAGTCAAACGCTTGTTGTGCGTAAAAAGAATGCTGACCCCCGTGGCGTTATTGACTATTGGCAAATTAACAAAGTGATTGAAAAAGATCGATATCCCCTACCACTAATTGAGGATATTCTTGACCAGTTGCAAGATGCTAAAGTGTTCAGTACTTTGGACATGGAAATTGCTTTTCATCAAGTTACAGTTGCAGAACAAAGTCTTCTATACACTTCTTTTGTGACATATCACGGACAGTACCAATTCAAACGTATGCCTTTTGGTATGGTGAATTGCCCCGCTGTGTTTCAACGTTTCATCAATACTGTGTTTCGTGACCTCATAGTCGAGGGAATTGTTCTACCTTATATGGATGATTTGGTCATACCTACCAAAGATGATGTCGAAGCTCTGTCCCGACTTCGTTTAGTTCTTGATGTCGCCAAGGACTATGGACCTGAGATTAACTTCAAGAAATGCCAATTTTTTCCACCGCCGTATTGAATTTTTTAGGACACATGGTTGAGTCTGGAAAACTTTTTCCATCGCCTTCTAAAACTGATGCCGTCACCCGTTATCCAGAACACAAATGCAAGAAAGATGTTCTGAAATTTCTCGGACTGACCGGTTATTTTCGTAAATTGATACCGTCCTACTCCCTCATCGCTAAACCTCTTAGTGATCTACTTCGTAAAGACTGTCAATTCCATTTTGACGCAAACGAACGACCTTCATTTCTTCACCTCAAACGACTTTTATGTGAAAATCCTGTTTTGACCATTTACCGCCAAAATGCTGAAACTGAAGTGCTCTGGGATGCTTCAATAGATGGTTTCGGTTTTATTCTACTTCAGAAGGACGCTGACAATAAATTCCATCTCGTGAATTACCACAGTCGCAAAACAAACGACAGTCAACGCAAATACTCCAGTTACGAACTCGAAGTCCTTGCAATCGTCGAGGCCTTACGCAAATTCCGTGTGTACATTCTAGGTCAACATTTCACCATAGTGACCGACTGTGATGCATTTACTAAAACAATGACAAAAAAAAGATGTCTGTACACGCATTGCTCGATGGATATTACTGCTTCAAGACTTTGATTATTCGATAGTTCATCGCTCAGGAAAAAAATGGCTCATGTTGATGCTTTGAGTCGTGTGCAAATTGTTTCCGTATCCACTTACTATTCGTATACATCGTACTCAACAACAAGATACTTCTCTTCGTGCCATCTGTGAACTCGCATCAAAATAGAATTGTAATGACTTTACTACAAAGAATGGTGTTCTTTACAAATTCGTAAATGCCAATGATATTTTTGTTGTACCAGAATCGATGCACCTTGATATAATTCGTTGTTCCCATGAACGAGATCACTGCCGTTAAAAGAACATAAGAACTCATTAAGCAGCAGTACTATATTCCTCAATTACGTCAAAAGATCGAACAGTATTTATCAACTTGTATACCTTGCCTTCTCTCAAACAAAAAAGCCGATAAACAAGAGGGTCTGTTAAATCCTCTTCCCATACATGATACTCCTCTACATACACACCATCTCGATCATCTCGGACCGTTAGCAACTTCAAACAAAAATTATCGTCATTTCTTAGCTGTGATTGACTCATTCACCAAGTTCTGTTGGCTGTATCCATGTAAATCGACCCCATCCAAAGGAGTTATTGCTAAGCTTGAAGTGCAAAAAACTACTTTTGGTAATCCCTCCCGGATTCTCACTGATCGTGGTTCAGCTTTCACATCGGATGAATTCACGTAATATTGTGCCAATGAAAAAATTCAACGGCACCACGTAACTACTGGCTTGCCCCGTGCAAATGGACAGGTCGAAAGACTCAACCGCAGTATCATCGCTATGATTTCAAAGCTATCCCAACCTGATCCCACGACGTGGTACAAGCATGTCGCTGCAGTGCAACAGACTATCAATTCAATCTATAATCGAAGCATTGACACAACTCCATTCGAGCTGCTCATAGGTGCAAAAATGAAAACTAAAAATGATCATCAACTTCTCTAATTGTTATTTGATGAAATGCGTCGTGCCTTCGAAACAAATCGTGAAACAAACGTCGCAAACATCATCAACAGTACGCCGTCAATGACTTTGTGCTTATTAAACATACTCAGTCTGCACCAGGACAGAAGTTCCTACCAAACTATCTCGGACCATACAAGATCACACAAAAGTAAAACTTAATCATACAAATACAAAAATATTGACGGCCAGCTACAGGCTCAAGCCCAACAAGGCTGGTCCTTTGTTTATGAATTTCCCAATTCCCACTGACTAAACTCACGTTGGGTTGGCGTGGAAGTTTGGAGAGTGGGGTGCCAGCTCAGGTGTTGCTTCGTCATCTGACCGTGGTTCAAAATTACGAGGCGTTGTCCTCGGATATTTCCCTTAAGGGACTGATCCCGGACCGTCGTCAATAGCCCGTTGAGTTGCTCTAGTACGACGTTAACTAAAATTACCAATTACCAATTACCCACTGACTAAACAATTGTATCTTATATTCGTACACTCCCTTTGAATTAACTATATTTTCTGGCAACGCGTTCCATTTGTCTATTACCCTATTAAAGTAGTAGTTTTTCCTTAAATCCCGATTATAATGTGTCTTATTCAATTTATACCTATGGCCCCTTGTTCTGTTATCCCTATTGAAATTTAAGCCATCTGTGTTTATTCCTCTAATTCTGTGCCGACCAACCGGTATAGTGGTTAAGGTGTTAGCCACTAGATCGGAAGGTTCCTGGTTCGAATCCGGATCCGGGCATGGATGTTTGTAAGCGTATGGTGTAGAGGCGGCTGGTGCACCTTAAATCTGTCGTGGCCGAAAGTCCTCACGTTGGGTTAGCGTGGAAGTTTGGAGAGTGGGGTGCCAGCTCAGGTGTTGCTTCGTCATCTGACCGTGGTTCAAAATTACGAGGCGTTGTCCTCGGATCTTTCCCTTAAGGGACTGATCCCGGACCGTCGTCAATAGCCCGTTGTGTTGCTCTAGTACGACGTTAACTAAAATTACCATTACCTCTAATTCTGTAACATATGATGTTACACGAATTAGTCTGAACGATGGACCAAAAACTACTACCACCATCGCTGATTATACTAAACCATTCACTTAATATTTTTGCATATTACATTTATTTTATTTCCATTATGTCTATGGTATATATTTTCTTAATTTTTTTTACTAAATGTGAGTGTATGAAGGGGGGAAATATTCTTATTTTCCACTTGTGTTTAAAGTATTTTTTTTTTATTTGTAATATCTAACTTTTTTCCACTCATTAATTTTTTTCTCAGATTTGATTTCTATTTTTGTGTGCAATTACCTCTTACATTCATATAAACCTTGAAATTTATAAGTGTACTTTCCCTGTAACTTTGCATACAAGGTTACGAATAGAATAATTTTTTTGATGATGTTTTGTTTTTAATTTTTATGTTCTATATATTTAATTTAGAGTCTTTGATTACTACTTTTAATTTACTTTTTTGTGCATAATTATTTGACCTTCAAAACTATTATGTTCTGTTTTGAATTTATTGCTAATTATTCAAATATGTTAGTGAGTCAAATGTGTCAAATATGTTTAATAGTGCCATATTCTATTTTTGTTTAATTTTTCTGTTTGATGTATATTTTACCCATGAAGTGCTTCATTTCCGTGTGTTATATCGCTTTCATGCGAGGTCGCATGCTTTGTCGGATGGCCGATTGTGGGAAAATAGTCCCGTCGGTTCCCATTCTACGCGCGGATGTATACATTATCGGTGACGCGCCGCATCACACTTTAACTAATCAGACGTTGAATGTAAGCCGCGGAAGCAAGAGCTTCGCGCTTTAACTAACGGAGCTATGAAGAGCTCTATTAAATGTCAATTCGACGCTGACGCTTCTTTTCCATTTATTGTAACTCTCATTGTTTGGTCCCATGTCCCTTTTGAATAATAAAGTATCCTTATCTTAACTTGCAGTTGTCAATTTGATCCCACGTATGTTACGACGCCCGAATCTGCATTCATACTGATCAAGCACGCACTTCACCGTAGAATTGATTCCAAATTGTGATTAAATAGAACGCAAGCGGCATTTGAATTTGGGTCTGGGAAAAGAAATGCAAAAGGATTTAATTTTAAATTGGATTTTTATGGAAACCTAAATTTTGCAAGAAAGAATTGTACACAATATCTTGACAAATGAATGTAATTCGATTATCTTTGTACTTGTCAGTATGGGTGCGTGTTGGTGGTATAAAAAGTAACTTGCACTGTCAATTTTCTTTCGTTCGTAATAAATTAACAGAATAATTTTTATTCTACGACGAATTTGCATCTGCCATGATCATATTCTACCTTTCGCTCTTACCGGACGAAGGTGTCGCCATATATCTGTTCACCAAACGTTTTCCCAGCTACCTTTATTTTCACTTTTCTTTTAAATTTCGATAAAATTATGTTTAAAATTTTTCCATTTTTGCAACATGAGATGAGCTGTTATGCAGTAAATGCTCCGCAATGACAGATCCAATCCAGTCGTCGCAACAATACTGTAATTGAGCATAGAATGAAATGTGTCATCCATTTTGTTTCATTGCAAAAAGATAGTACTGCGCATGCGTTAAATGTAACTCGCGTGTTAACCATAGACTGTTAACTCGCCGATTTCGGTGGATCAAAATGTAACACCCAAAGGGCAGTTTAAACCACGGATCAGACCTTGTGAATACGGTTTTTTCGATAACTCGGGGCTTATCGTTGATCCTCTAGTTAACTCGGACTTGTGAATACGGCCGTAAGACTCCAATCATCAAACGAAGCATATATTCCCAATTATTGCTCCAGTAATAAGCACTATTCAATCATTGTTATTTTATTAATTCAGTAACAGTAAAGAACTGTGATTCAAAAGCATTGGTGATACCGCTTTACATTTTTAGTTCAAGCTATTCTTTTATTTTCATTTCATTGGAAACGATTGCCTCATCTTATGAGACAGGGGACAGCGCCATCTGAAGGTAATACTAGATTTAAACACCCAATATTTTGATTGATCCTTTATAGAATCGGTGTTAAAGATCTCAACGGGCAATTTTCGTGGACTTCTGATAGTAATTATTTACTATGATATGTTTGTTTTAGGTGGTTTATTGCTTTAAACTAGAAATAGGTCTAATTTGTGACATAGTCACCAGTATTTAAGTATTTAAAATTTATTTAATAAAAGCAGAGGAAGAATCCTAATTTTAAAACTGAGACGAATTTTTGGAGGTTGGCGCATGCGCATTAGCTAAGATTTCGGATGGGGGAAAATATTTTAGGGAAGGATATTCGTACAAATGGGGAAAATCTGGGCATGGGTGAATTTAACATAAGGATTCTCGAGTATTTTAGCAAGCTTTGGTTTCTAATTTTGCTACATTTAACAAGTCATTTCTTATGTATTTTGTTGTTAACTTGATTTTAAAACATTGCGGTTGCATTTCTTGATCTGCCATATATTCTATGGTTTGTAAACTAAAATCCTTAAATGGTAATATTTATCTTCATACAAAATTTCGCTCATTGTGTTTGATTATTTAACTGTGTTCAAATTTATACTGTTGAGGCAATTCATAATTCGATCTAATTTCGTGAAACTTGTATAAATAAAAAATAGTTCAATTAATTTTTTGCTGATTTCACAATCTGATAATTAATTGGGTTGATTATATTGTATTTTACAACTAACCCCTTTCTTGTACTTCTATCAGATAAATTTAAGGAGTTTTATTTTATTCATTTTGATTTGGGGGAAGCATTACTTGACATAAATTAAGGAGTATTGTTTGTTCATTTGGGGAGTATTGAGTGATTAGAGAGATAGAGTTTTGATTTTGTGGGCAGTTATTCTTTTTGTTGATACATAAGCATGATTTAAATGAAGTTCCTGTGTTAAGCATGATAAAAAAGCATTCTTGACCATACCAATTTATATTATGTCATGAGAAAGTGTCATGTCAGATTTGTGGAACTCAGTTGTAGAATGTAAAATGTGTGTGTTCCCCAATTACATTTCAATCCAAAATTCTTTTGAGAACTCATCTGAAAATGATTTCACTCAGTAAACAGAGGAATTGTATTAGCAATAAAAAATATTAATTGCTTGGAAAAATGACTGAAAAATAAATATTTTTCAGGTTTATATATAGCAGAGGAACAGCCTAAGTAAATAGGATCTGAACCATTTTTTAGCATTATCATGGTTGATTTTCTATAGCAAGGGAAAGAGAAGTATTGAGTGGATAGGTTCTAACAAAGCAGTTCTATGTATCCTATGATGAAATTCACAAATTAATGGTGTTTGTACATGAAAATCAAATCAAAGTTGATCATAACTTGGGTAGAATGAAAATTAGTAAGTAGGAATTGCTTTGTAGCTATGCAAATGGATACCCATCCCAATTCTTGATGATATTAGTGCTCGTTTAGAACCCATTCATCTCTTTAACTTTTAGTGCCAAAACTGTATTGGTTTTCAATTGTCTCAATGTATTCGCAAAAACAAAATAGTTATTTATCTTATGCTAGCCAAGAGATGAGCAAATTGAGATTTTATTAAATATACCAAAAAGGTGTAGTTTTTTTAGGAGTTATATCGGGTGCCAGTTCTGTATCCCAAAAAATAGGTACATATTTAATGATTAAAATTATCATTTTTCACTGCTATGGTGTAATTTTTCTTATGAACAGAAGAAAAGTAATATTTGTTTTGTAAAAAAATTTTTAATATTATTCATTTAAATACTAAGTGTTCAATAATTTAAGTTTTAATGAAATGTGGTATATCTTATGGTATTTTTAATTTACATCTCTCTCTCTCTCCCACTGGAGCAACAGGCATTGGTGATGACATTTTTTAATTAACGTTATACTGGAGCAACACAATGAGCTATTTGTGACGGTCCTGGATCAACACCAAAGGGAAAGATTAAGATACATAATTTTTGAATCATGGTCATATAACGAGGCAACACCCAAGTTGGCACTCCTAACTTCCACACAACAGATTTAACACGCACCAACCCCCTTCTACATGACGGTCTTTGGCTGGATTCGAACTCCCAACCCTCTGGTTGCTCTTCCCACCACAGCACCTGTTATATTAGCATGATGCTGGTTTAATTTATTTTTCAAAAGGGCTATTCAAAATTATTTTATCTAAAATTTTCATGTCGCGATCAGGACAGATGTTGAGTGAGTTACATGTATGGAGATAGCATGAGCACATTTTATACTATAAGTTTCACAGAAGTCTACTTTGAACAAGTTTAGCTGACTCATAGTTCCAGATAAGCTTTGAATGTAAATCTGACTAAAGCCAATAATGCTAAAGTTGCAAGAATCAGATTGTATAGCTACAGAAAATTTTACGACTCAAGATATTTACCAACCTAACAATTGGTTTACAATTTCTTCAGTTGTTATGCAGGATGTTTACATAGGACATCATTTTGTTTTGGAATAACTTTTAAATAAAACACTTCTAATTTGATTGTGCACTCAATGAATGACATTATTAATTTAATTTGATATCAGTCAAATGACTGCCAGCACTGCAAATTTAGTCTTTTGACCACATGATTTTTTTCAGACCATTTTTCTCAAAAGCTTTTACTGGGTTTGATTGTCATTTGTTTAGGAAGCTGACCTAGGATAGTGAGTGTGAAGCTTCAGAACATTTTAGCAAAATATTTAATCAAAATGCATTATCTATGATGGAGACTTCTAGAAAATTGTAAAATTACTTTGGGTTACATCATGTGCCTTCAAAATAAATATATGTAAAAAAAATTTCAAAACACTTCTCCGCAAGATATGAAAAAGTCTGACTGACTTCTTACAGAAAGTTCCCATGAAAACATTGTTACTTTATGATATAGTGTTATTGAAAAACAAGGGATCTCTGTTGACATTACACACAAATAGGCTTTCTCCAAACACAATATGGGGAAAATTTGGATTTTCATCGAAGCTCTATATGTTTTTATGCATGCAGTCACTTGGTCTATATTATATTCCACAAATAAATATAATTATTTCAATTTAAATTACATTCCAAAACAGTTCAATCCAGAAAAAAAATTACTAAGTTACCAATTGTCAATTTAAAAAATACTTGCGTGCACCAGGCATCATTGGTAATCTTGAATAATTATGAAAATCAGAACTAAATATAAATCTTTTAGTACAAATTGTAAGCAACATTTAATGTATTCAGAATGATTTATTGAGACTGATTCTGACATTGCAAGATATTTTTGTAAACAAACACATGAAGGTAAACAAAAAGAAGTGTTTCAGTTACAGTGAATATATGTACTTCAATTCATTATAAAAGGTATTTTTTAATTAATGTTGTACAAGAAAAACAAAGAAACAAATGGTACATAAAAACTTTTATTTTCAATTCAATACACAATGAACTTTAAATATCAATTTTGTCATACAGGACAAAAATTCATTTTTCTGTAAATACAATTAATTGTACAAGACTCGAAAAAAAAAACTTTTTGCATGACAACTTAACTTATGACCATTAAGTGTAAAATTGGTCAAATTAAAGTATTTCCAATCTTAATTTTTTCTTCTTCTTGAAACTTATTATTATATTTAACAGAGGAATTGGTTATTTTTGTAAAAAATTGGGTAATTAAAAAAATTACTTATCATTTTGGCAATAACTGATTTGCAATAACTACTATCACAAAAACACCTGCTTCTAGAAATAAAAACAAAACCACATAGAAACACATTTTGATAGTGGGAATTACAAAATCATAAATACAAGTAAGAGGGCTAGTTAAAAATCTGAAGGACGAGGAACCTGAAAATATAAAGTGTGCACATCAGTACAATACAAATGAGATCACAAACTCGCCTTTTCGTGTCAACTTAATGTACACCTAATTCTGTTTGGACGAGCACGAGTATCATCTAGTGCGGATGTTTCACCAGTTTTACGAACGAATTCAGTAATAAATTGTTGTGTTTGTGTTTTGGTTAGGCCATTATCTAATTATGTGTAAGAGGCTACCAAGAACTTCAGTTCACGTTGAAATTTCTCATAAGGGTCAGGTTTGACAAAATTATTAACCAATTTTCAGGTCAGTTCCAGACATTCTTTTATTAAACCTGTATTTAGAACAAGATCATATTGTTCATTATCACTACATTCTGTGGGATTAGGAGTCTCAAAGACAACCCCTTCTAATATTTCATCTTTGCTTACGGCTTTGTCGACTGATTCATGGATATCTTCAAATAATAGATCACCGAATCTTTCTCCAGTTGTGTGCTATTGTAATGATGTTGGGAATACAGTCGTGTTAGTTACCAAATACAATAAGAACATTGTAGATACATGGATGTATACATTGGTAAATGAAAACATATGTTCCAAAACGCATACACTAGATGTTATGCAATCTATGTGGGGTCAATATAACTGACTAGCCACTGCATGGCCAGCACGGCACTGCCTGTGACAGTTCTTTTCGTGGTGTCAGGTGTGACCACTGCTTGCTAACCCCCTGTAATTGCTACGAATTCCCATTTAGTTTAACAGATGATACTACTATGCCACAACTATAAAAAAAAAATCGTAAAATTTCGGCAAATAAATTTAAAATGACTGGAGTAAATAGAGAATAAAAAATTTATTTTGAATTTGAGTATAAAAAAGTTTGTGCAAAAACAGAATTAGGTGTGTATACACAAACAGGAAACTTTCGACACAAAAAATTAATACGCTCAGGGTAGTCACATGAATTGAACCTATGTCATTCTTCTACAGCTTGCAAGCTACTAACAATGAGAAACCCACTGAACCACCAGCAAGTTACTTTCCCACTCCTTGCCCTCAGCAATACTATTCTCTCTACACCTCGCCTCCCTTTTACGGCTTATCTCCCCACAGGTATATCAATGGAATAGCACAAAATCATTAATACTACCCTAATTTTATTCAACAGAGGTTTGGGAAAACCAAATCGACATATCACATTGTTTATTCTAACATACCTATATGAGAACTTAGAATAAAATTTGAAATAAACAATCAGCAAAACAACTCTTACCGCTATTTAGAAACAAATATTGAGAAAATACAGTACTTAACCGTTAGCTGGGTACCAAAAAACCGCCAAGCTTAACAGTTAGTGCAGCTATCGTCAAGCCTAAATATTCACGCAAAGAGTATATCCAGGCATTTTTGGCAAATGAAAATTCTGTCATAGATAAATTCAAGTCTATTTCACTGTACGAAACTTGGGCATGCCTCTAGTATGCAGTGTGTCCCTCATAAATGATGCAGCCAGTTCACACAGTGTTATTTGTCTGTTAGCACAAATGCACTTGTGATGGGTAATGCCTTCTATGAGGTACTCTCGATACACCCTTAACAATGTGGAGCAAGGTCTCAACTATGTCCGAAATATTAAGCCAATGCGTTTAGCTTTAACTGTCCTTCCATGTTCAAACTCGGTTAATTCTCTTCACCCATCATATGGAGAAGAATGATTCAAATTGCCCATTGGATTTATAGTCGCATGGAATGTTTAAAACAAAACCTATGCTGATGAACAGGCTTGTGAGTGACACAAGTTCAATGGCCCATAAAGGAATGAGTTGTCGTGTAATTATGATCCCTATCAAAAAAGGTTATGTAGTGCTTCAAGGGAAGGCTGATTTACTATTGAACTAACTTGAATAAAATAGCACATCTCTTCATAGTTATTTAATTTTCAATATTATTACACATAATACATAAAGGAAATTAAAATTTAAATTCTTATTTAAATCACTGATTTTTTTTTAAATAAAAATAACTTCATTTTAAATTTGCATACATACCCTGTAACAATCTAAAAATCGAAAGAAATGGTCTGTTTAAAAAAAATCAGATGTATTCAATTTGTGGACTTTCATATTATGCAATCTCAAAAACTCGATTATATCTAATTATGCATCAAAAAATTAACTACTGATCGCAGAACGAACAATCTCACTGCCTCTATTAAAATTACACTTCACAAATTTAATTAAACGCAACAGCGTAAAACAATTCAAAATCGAAGCTGAAACAAATTTTTCTTGTATGTATCCAACGCATCAAAAGATACATTTCAAAATTGAAGGAGATTGGATGCGTAACTGAAAAGTAAATACAAACTTTTTTCGATCAAGAATACGCCTAAAGACAAATTAACTTTTCCTAATTAAAGTATTCCGCTTTCAATAGAACGTCCGTTGCAATCCATCAGCTCCTCACCTCACAAGCAAAAACAAAACAGAATACATTCAACATCAAAACAGGGATTTTTCAAACCAGTTCAAATTTTTCCCTACCGCCGATAGAACTAAAAAAGTGTACGCCATCTAGCGGTAATTCATCTAAGTTTTAACATTAGGATTCTTCCTCTGTCCATCCGCTTGTGGTCTATTCAGCTCTGAACCGTCCCAAAAAGAGGGACACTAATTTTTAAGAACTCTCGGTCGCGGTCAGTACTTGGGAGGGTGACCGAAACAAGCTACTGCGACCGGTTAATTTAACAAGCGGATGGAGAGAGAACGATCAGCAATGTTAAAACTTAGTCGTTTTCAGACCTTTTTCGCAATCCTTCTGCGCTTGCGCAGAAGGGACTGACACAGTTAACCGATAATACATGCTTTTATGGTTAAATCAAACTGTTATTTATAATATCAGTTTGTTTTGAAAGTTATAGGAGTTCGATACGATTTGTTTTATATGTTACCTCTTTACTTTTATTTAGATTTAGCTCAATCAGATTCAGTATTATTTGTTTCGAGCACGACTGTGTTGTTATTTTTCCAAACAACGTTTTGTGATGGATTCCGATCACATCTGTTCGATTTGCGGCAAGTCTTTCAAGACAAGTTGTGGAATGTTTCAGCATCAACGGCAAATTCACGGTGTATCATCTGCAGTCCCCAATGCTAGTAAAAGTACCCTGGCGTGCCCAATTTGCAGTCTGAAACAAGCTTCAAAAAAACAGCTAGAAAGTCATTTGTTGGATGTACACGAAATATAATTTGACAAAGAAGCAAAGCAATTTAATTCTGAGGCTGAATTTCTTGCTTTCAAAAATGAAATGTAACAAGCCACAAATTCTCTATGTTTACTCAAGAACTGTTTACTTTTCGAAACCTGCCTGCATCACATGTTCATTATCACAGAGTATCCCTGCTTTCACTATTCACTTATGACTTTCAAGAACTGTTTATATATCTGCTGAATCACAAGTTCATGTTCAGTTTATCCATGCTTCTCCTCCATGCTTTTCAAGAACTGTTTACATTTCAAAACCTGACAATATGCCATGAACTTTGTCTGTCGTTGAATTGGATATGGCCTCCTTTACCTTGCTTCGCCACGTAATTGCACTTCCACAGTAGAAAGTAACTACACCTCTGCGAGACCTTCTTGTTTCTGCAAAGCTGTTGTTTTCTACATCACCAAACAACATCAGGCTTCTGTAATCTTCATTATTGTACACAATGCCATGTCCAAAGGTATCTTAATGTTGTCTGCACAATTTCCCAATCAGTCTCTGGGGTTGTCCAACTTACAAGACACAAATTCACTGCAAAAGCAATATATGGTCGAGTCCCTATTGCCAAATAAAGCAAACTGCCAACTCCTGATCGGTATAGAATGTCACTGCTTGGCCGGGCATGATAAAAAATATTACTGAATTTGTCCAGACTTGGAAGGGTTGTCGGCTTCAGAAAATGGAAAAGATTGTCGAAAGAACTCCAATAGTTCGTCCGGAGCTGCCTTTTGAAGTTGTCAATATTGATGTTGTTGAACCCTTGAGCCTCCATCCAGTAGAAGCCACAAAGACATTCTCTGTATGATGGACCAGCACACTCATTGGCCTGAGGCAGTACCTCTTAGGTCACTTTCAACCAAGGCGGCATGCAACGTTTTGCTACAAATATTCCCAAGAACTGGTATACCCAAAATTGTCGCGAGTGATCAGGGAACAAACTTTAAATCATCCCTAACACAAAAGAGTTTTTGAAGAGATTTGGATTGAGTCTAAGGTTTTCTTGTCCTGGTTACCCATCTAGCTACAGCTTGATGGAGCAATGGAACATAGTGTTGAAGGAAATGCTTCATCGCGCAATTAGAGAAGCTCCAAGATGTTGGGATCAGCAACTACCCTTCCTGCTCGAGAAATGACGAACACGACTACAGGAATTTCACCTTTTCAACTTCTGTATGGCAGAGAAGCTCGGGGACCGCTCTCCTCAAATCCTCCTGGGAAGGTGAGATACACATACCAACAAAAATCTCTCAGTCAACCATCGATTATCTTCCAAGAAATGAATGTTAAAATGAAGAAAGCTGCTGAACGTGAATCTTTGACTGCTGTTCAGACAAAAAACATGGTAATATGATCCATCCAATTGCTTATGCCAGTCAGAAACTGACCACTGCACAGCAGGCTTGGTCTACGATTGAATGGGAGGCATTTGCCACCCTTTACCCTACTTTAAAAGTGCTCTTCTATCTTCCAAGATTGCAAAAATGGGCTTTTGCTCAACTAAAGTATAATATTAATATAAAATATTGCTCTGGTGCAAAAACGCCTCATGCTGATGCACTCTTACGCTTATTGTGAAAAGTGTAAATATTTTAATTATAAATTTGAAAGTGAAAAATAATTTCATTTCGATTTTCAGTGACATGCTTGGTTAGAATTCTGTTCTTAACTTTTTCTGTTCTAAAATGTATTTTTTAATATGTTTTTTTATAAATAAATTTCTAATAAGTGATTAATTTTTTTTTTTCAATCTATGAAATGTGAATTTTTATAATGGGGATAATTTCATAGCCACAATAATTGTGTACAGTACATTTATTTCTATTTGTATTATCAGTGTGTATTATTTGTTTACTTATATTGCTATATATCATACAAGAAGGTTTAGACTTATTTTGTGTTTGGAGTCGGGTAGTGTATATGTGAGCAATATTTTTTTGGTTTTATTAATATGAATGTATTTGAATTTCAATATTTTTGTACGATTCCTTCTGGGATTGTCAGATTGTGTATCGTAGGTGATACGTCAATCTTGCATGTGGGTGTAGTGTTAGCCCTACTCTCTAGTTGGTGTGCTATACTCACTTAATGAAAAAGAGTATGTTTAGGAAGAGATAAACGTCTGACTCCGGCAAACTAGGTCGGTTATCTGAGGGGTGTGTAATCATTGTTTCTATTAGTCCTTGTAATCTGTTTTTGTTGTGAATAAATTTATATTTTTGTTGAGTACAAAAGTATTTTCATCAGCTGAATCCTTGAGGAAATAACTGAGCATGATAATCACTATTTGGGGCCTTTTCCCACTATGTTTTGCATTTGGCATGAATGTATGTGAAAAAGCACTTCCCAAAATATAATATTGCATGAAAAAAATATATTTTGTGGTTCTAACTCAATTATTTTTCTTATAAAGTGATAATAATACAGCACTGCACAAAAACTTGAGTTTCTTAAGCAATAACTTATCATTTGAAAATTGTTAGGCTTTCAGTATAATTGAAACCCAAAGAGGCTTGATAACTTTGAAGTATTTCATATTTATCAGAAGAAAAAAAACTGATTTTTAAACAATTTTTATTTTGTTGGTAGTGAAAAGGTAACATATATAGAGGGTAGAACTAGACCTTTTTTTTTTTTTTTTTACTTCAATTATGTGTGATTAATTGTCTTTTGAAAATTTTTCTCTATCTACAACATTTAAAATTCTTTTTGCAAATAATAGCGTTAATAAAGATTATTTTTATAAAAATAACTAAAATGTACTTTTTAAAGTCAGAATTATAGGCTAATAAATTTTGCATAGCTATTCAATAAGTTAAATTAAAGAAAATTAGGTTTTAGTAATTTTACCAATAAAATTCAATGAAATAATGGATTTGATGTTTTATATCATGTAAATAATAAAGAAATTTTGTGATTTGGCACATAGTTTAGATTTTTTCCAAGACTTCAATTGTTGAGGGCATACCTGAAATCATTTTACTGTAAATAAAATATTGTTACATTTGCGTAATAAAATTAAATTAATAAATTCATATTTTACTTATTTGTGCTGCCCACCTTCATAATACACACATCTTTCATATGTTGGTGTTCCAACCAACAGCCAATCAAACTGAAATCATCTAGTCTAACTTATAATAGGAAGAAATAAATCAGAAGTTACTTTATGTTCCTGATAAATGCTAGGAAATATAGGACTGAACTAATGTTAAGTTATTAAACTGGTTTTTAATCAATTTGTAGGCAAAAAAAAACCCGTTTTTAATGACCTTCAGTTCATTGAAATTTTAAGTTTAATATAAAATTTTCTCTTATAATAATTTCATTGGACCATTGTCACTAAAGCCTATGCTACAGGCAAAATAAATCTTAATTCAAATCTATCTCTAAATCCACACAAATATTAGCAATTTTTCAATGCAGATGTTACAGTGGAATTGTACAACTAAAGCTATCTGATTTGTTTAAAGTTTATTATTTTTTTTAAATGAAAAGATATTTGATAAAGGCAATTATATCATCAATTTAAAAAAAAGGTTCAGTCCATTTTATTGTTTTAAATTTATCAAATTTGGCAATACTAATGGCTAGGGAGGGGTCTTGAGCATCCCTGTATGGGTGTCCATGACAAGGATTTGATGAAAAAAAGCATCTGCAAATAAAATCAATACTTTTAAAAAGCATAATTGTATTACTGAACCCTAAGTTTTAAAAAAAATGGTAACTATAACTTACTGCATTTCACATTTTTAAAAATCTCGATTTACTGTATCAAATCATCTGTGCATCAATAAGTAAATTAATTTAAATGTCTTGTATTTACTAGAGGTGCGTTAGCATAGTCAGATTTGATTCTTTTTTCCTGAGTGAATTCCAAAGAAATCAATCATGGCAATGCACAGTTAAATCGTTTAAAAATGTGTTGGATATCTGCATGTTATAAAAAACAAAGGACATTTCATACAACCAAAATAATGTGTTCCTGAATTCCATGGTATTTATTCATTCATCTTATTGCAACACAAGTCATTGAGATTTAAAATTAATCAGATAAAAATTTTATTTAAAAAAATACACACTAAAATAAACTCAAGAGCCGAAAATTAACTCAAACTTTGTTTCAAATAAAAGTTCAGGGAAAAAAGTTGAGAACAATCGGTACAAGTAAAGCAAAATGAACATTTTATACTCACTTTAAACATATAAAACCCTTTATCTCTATATGCTTAGATATTAAAATATGCGAGATTCATCACAGTATAAACAAATTGGTGTTTCAATTCTCGAAATTATCACGATAGCGTTCAGAAAACTTTGCAAATGTATCAAAAGAAGTTCCAAGATAATCTGCAATGCATTACAGTGAAAACAAATTAGTTTTTAAATTCTCGAAATTATCACGAGAGCGTTCAGAAACTTTTGAAAATATATCAGTCTTTTTCAGAAGTTCCGAGATAATCTACAATGCTAGTTATCAAATGGAGAGGAAAATAGAACGATCATGAATGCGATTGTATTGTTTACATGTGAATTAGGTTGTTATTTTGTACAGAAACCCATATCCACAAAAAGAACAGCTATTTTATAGAGAAAAACCCATTTAACACGTATGATCGTTCTCTATGATCGTTCTCTCGTTATCGACTAATCATTCCAGGTGCTTCACCAGAGCCGCTGAAATTTTCTAAGTTTTTAACATTGCTGATCGTTCTCTCTCCATCCGCTTGTGTTAATTTAATACTCTCGCAGCAATATTTTTGCTTCAATTTTATTCAATTCTATCATCCAAGTAACTTTATTCTTTTATTATATCATTATTTTTATTTTAACTTTAAACTAATTCTGGGCAATCCAATATTTAACTCTGTCACTCCACTGAATGCCGTTCTACCGGAGATTTAGGCCGCCACGCGGCCAAGCGCTCCGTGCTACGCACGTCCAATGAGAGGTTCCATCGGTCTATGGTGTTTACAGTAACAGTCTCAACGTACTAACGGCTTTCCCTTTGTGGTGAGAGCTGTTAAAGTAAATTTCTGTGACAAGCGGTTGGAGAAGGCGATCAGCAATAATAAAAATGGTCGTTTTCTGCATTTTCTCAGAAGGTTTTTTTCAGATACATGATGTTAAGGTTAAATCAAACTGTTATTTATCATATCAGTTTTTGTTGAAAGTTTTCCTAGTTCGATACGCGATTGGCTTTATATGTTAGCTCTTTACTTTTATTTAGATTCAGCTTTGTCAGATTGAGTATTATTTGTTTCGAGCCCGATTATATTGTTATTTGGTGATTTTTCCAAACGTTTTGTGATGGATTCCGATCGACATCTGTTCGATTTGCTGAAAGTCTTGCAAGACAAGTTCTGGAATGTTTCAGCATCAACGGCAAATTCACGGTGTATCATCTACAGTCACCAATGCTGGTACAAATAGCCTAACGTGCCCAAGTTGCAGTCTGACACAAGCTTCAAAGTAGCAGCTAGAAATTCATTTGTTTGATGCACATGAAATACAATTTGACAAAGAAACAAAGCAATTTAATTCTGAGGCTTAATTTCTTGCTTTCAAAAATGAAATAGAACAAGCCACAAATTCTCTCTATGTTTACTCAAGAACTGTTTACCTTTCCAAACCTGCCTGCATAACATGTTCATGTTCATCCATGCTTTTCAAGAACTGTTTACATTTCAAAACCTGCCACCATCACATGTTCGTGATCACAGAGTATCCCTGCTTTCATTCCATCATGCCTTTCAAGAATTGTTTATATATCTGCTGCATCACATGTTCATGTTCATCCATGCTTCCCCTCCATTCTTTTCAAGTACTGTTTACATTTCAAAACCTGACAACATGTCATGAACTTTGTCTGTCGTTGAATTGGATATGGCCTCCTGTACCTTGCTTCGCCACGTAATTGAACTTCTACAGTAGAAAGTAGCTATACCTCTGTGAGACCTACTTGTTTCTGCACAGCTGTTGTTGTCTGCATCACCAAACAGGCTTCTGTCATTTTCATTATTGTACACAATGCCATGTCCAATGGTATTCCAAAGGTATCTTAATGTTGTCTGCATGATTTCCCAATCAGTCTCTGGGGTTGTCCAACATACGAGACACTAAACTCACTGCGTAACTATGCACAATATCGGGTCGAGTCCCCATTGCCAAATAAAGGAAACTGCCAACAAAGTAAAAAAGATCGGTATGGAATTTCACTGCTTGGCCGGGCATGAAAAAAATATTACTGAATTTGTCCAGATTTGGAAGGGTTGTCAGCTTCGGAAAATGAAAAAGATTATCGAAAGAACTCCAATCACTTCAATAGTTCAACCGGAGCTGCCTTTTGAAGTTGTCAATATTGATGTTGTTGAACCCATTGAGCCTCCATCCAGTAGAAGATAAAGATATTCTCTGTATGATGGACCAGCACACTCGTTGGCCTGAAGCAGTACCTCTTAGGCCTCTTAGGTCAAGGAGGCATGCAATAATTTGCTACAAATATTTCCGAGAACTGGTACATCCAAAATTGTCGCGAGTGACCAGGGAACAAACTTTAAATCGTCCGTAACACAAGAGTTTTTGAAAAGATTTGGATTGATTCCAAGGTTTCCTTGTCCTGGTTACCCATCTAGCAACAGCTTGATGGAGCAGTGGAACATAGTGTTGAAGGAAATGCTTCATCACGCAATTAGAGAAGATCCGAGAAGTTGGCATCAGCAACTACCCTTCCTGTTCGCTGATCGAGAAGTGACGAACACTACTAAGTGAGTTTCACCTTTGCAACTTCTGTTTGGCAGAGAAACTCAGGGACCGCTCTCAGTTTTCAAATCCTCCTGAGCTGGTGAGATATACCTGCCAACAAAAATCTCAGTCAACCGTCGATTTTTCAGTGACATGCTTGATGCTTAGTTAGAATTCTGTTCTGAACTTTTTCTGTTCTAAAATGTATTTAAATTTCTAATAAGTGATTATATTTTTTTCAATTTTGAAATCAAATGTGAATTTTTATAATGGGGATAATTTCATAGCCACAAGAATTGTGTACAGTACATTTATTTCTATTTGTATTATCAGTGTGTATTATTTGTTTACATATATTGCTATATCATACAAGAAGGTTTAGACTTATTTTTTTGGTTTTATTAATATGAATATGTATTTGAATTTCAATATTTTTGTACGATTCCTTCTGGGATTGTCAGATTGTGTATCGTAGGTGATACGTCAATCTTGCATGGGATGTGCTATACTCACTTGATGAAAGGAAGTGTGTTTAGGAAGAGATTAACGTCTGACTCCGGCGAGCTAGGTCGGTTGTCTGAGGGGTGTGTAATCATTGTTTCTATAAGTCCTTGTAATCTGTTTTTGTTGTGAATAAATTTATATTTTTGTTGAATACAAAAGTATTTTCGTGTGCTGGATCCTTGAGAAAATAACTATGCACAATAATCACTATTTGGAGGCCTTTTCCCACTACGTTTTGCATTTTCCATGAATGTATGTGAAAAAGCACTTCATAAGATATAATATAGCATGAAAAAAATATTTAAAAAAACATGTTTTGTAGTTCTAACCTTCTAATAATTTTTATTGGGCTTATAAAGTGATAATAATACAGCACTGCACAAAAACTTGAGTTTCTTAAGCAATAACTTATCATTTGAAAATTATTAGGATTTCAGTATAATTGAGAGTCGAAGTACTCGTATGTGTACCTAAAATGTTTAGTCCCCCTATAATTCCATCTAAAAGAGGAATTTGCTTGATAACTTTGAAGTATTTCATATTTATCGGAAGGGAAAAAAAAAACTGATTTTTAAACAATTTTTATTTAGTTGGTAGTGAAAAGGTTTCAGCGGAGCCTGCAATTCTGATGGTTGCGAGAACGGCACTTGGACCTGGCAAAAGACCGTCGTGTTCGCTAATGGTGGCTGGGGCATGTTAAATAGGTCGTGGTCACAAAGTCCCCCATGTTCCCATACCAAATCAATACCTCTGGGGGTACCTGATCAGGGGGTTATCGGCCTCTGATTGGGATCTAGATTACGATATGTGTGAGTGAATGGTTGTATGAAAGGGACCTTCCTGTAAAACGGATGTGTCATGCATGAAGAAGTCCAACCCTCCGGGGCAATGGCACTCCCAATTGGGCCATATATGGCCCGCACGACAACAACAACAGTGAAAAGGTTACATATGTAGAGGTTAGAACTAGACCTATTTTAACTCAAATCTATTTCTAAATCCACACAAATATTAGCAATTTTTTCTATGCAGAAGTTACAATGGAATAGTACAATTAAAGCTTTCTGATTTGTTTAAAATTTATTTTTTAAATGGAAAGATATTTGATAAAGACAATTATATCATCAATGTTTTACATTCAAAAAAAGGTTCGGACCATTCTATTGTTTTAAATTTATCAAATTTGGCAATACTAATGGCTAGGGAGTGGACTTGAGCACCCCTGTATGGGTGCCCATGACAAGGATTTGATGAAATAAAGCATATGCAAATAAAATCTAAACTTTTAAGGGGGTCCGGGACACAAAAATCGTCAAATTTTTGAATTTTTTTTTATTATTTTAAGAAATTCTCTGTGTTTTTTTGCTTAAAATGACGTCTAAATCATGTTTCTATCTTAATTAGAACTAGAGATATAATAATTTTTGTGGTGCGTTGTTTTGAAAATCTAACACTCTTGACAGTTGTTGTCATGGCAACAACATCAGTCCTTAAAACTTTAAATGCGTTTTTCTCCATGATGCATTTTTTCAAGATTTCCTGTATTCAAATTGCTATAAGTCGAAAACCGATAAAGTTTAAGGGTTGAAATTTGGAATATATCTTTTTCAAACATTATACTTTAATTTTGATTCAGCAAATTTAAAACAAATATTTACTTTTAAAAATATGACTTTTTAAAAAAAAAGTACTTTAAAATTTTCAAATATTTTTATTCAAATATTTTTTATTAAATTAATATTTTTTAAATTCCTGAATCGAAATTAAAGTTAATAAATTTGTGAATAATTTAATGCAAGAATTTTGAAAATTGATCAAAAATGTTTTGAGCCTTAGCAATTTAAAATGACCCCTCTTTTTTTCAAAAAATTTTAATTTAATATTTTTAAAGAACTTTTGAAAAACTTTTGTGTTGTGATTTTACTTATTAGTTAGATGGGTAATCAGTACAAAAAAATTCAAAATTCTAAATTAATTAATAAAAAAAAAATTTCAATGTGTCCCGGACCCCCTTAAGATGAATAATTATATCACTGAACCGTAAGTTAAAAAAAAAATGGTAATTATAACTTACTGCATTTCACATTTAAAAAAATCTCTATTTAATGTATCAAATGATTTATGCATCAATAAGTAAATTAATTTAAATGTCTTGTATTTACTAGAGGTGCTTTAGCATAGTCAGATTGGATTCTTTTTTTTCTGAATGAATTCCAAAGAAATCAATCATGGCAATGCGCAATTAAATCGTTTAAAAATTTGTTGGATATCTGCATGTTACATAAAGCAAAGGACATTTCATACAACCAAAATAATGTGTTCCCGAATTCCATGGTATTTATTCATCTTATTACAACACAAGTCATTGAGATTTAAAATTAATCAGATACAAATTTTATTTTCAAAACATACACACTAAAATAAACTCAAGTTTTGTTTTCAAGTTAAAGTTCAGGTAAAAATTGTGCGAGAACAAGCGCCGAAAATTAACTCAAACTTTGTTTCAAATAAGAGTTCAGGGGTAAAAAAAGTTGAGAACAATCGGTACAAGTAAAGCAAAATGAAAAAATTTCTCAGTTTAAACATATAAAACCCCTATTTCTATATGCTTAGGTATTAAAATATGCGAGATTCATCACAGTAAAAACAAATTGGTGTTTCAATTTTCAAAATTATCACGAGAGCGTTCAGAAAATTTTGCAACTGTGTCAAACTTTTTTTAGAAGTTTCGAGATAACCTACAATGTTTGTTACCAAATGGAAAGGAAAACAAGACAGAACGATCATGAAGCTATTGTATTGTTTACATGTGAATAAAGATGTTATTTTGCACAGAAAGCCATTACCGCAAAAAGAACATCTATTTTAAAGAAAACATCCAATTTAACACGTAGGATCGTTCTGTCAATATCGGTTAGTCATACCAGGTGCTTCACTACAGCCGCCGACATCTAAGTTTTACATAGCTGATCGCCCTCTCTCCAACCGCTTGTTAATATTTATTACTTAATCATCCTACAGAGAATTTCTGAAGGAGATCATGAACTTCATGCGAACAAACTTATTAAACGGACATGAATACAGCATGCTTTACTCTAATTTGTTTACCTTTCTTCAAAATAGTGGTATGTATGAATTCGTCACACATATCACGTGTTATAATAAACTTCAGTGTTTTTTTCAATGCTGTGTAATTTAATATCGATTAATAAAACCCTATCCATGTGTTATGTGATCTGAAATAATAGATAAATTAACATTCAACTATATGTTTTTAATAGGTTTTCTCAGTAGAGCATCTATAGAGAGCGCTTTTGTCCATGGTTGTACATATAATGTTTGTTTCGGAAAAGGACTCAGTGATGAGAACAATCCAGCTCGACTCACAGTTATTTCTGATAGCTTCTCTCAGGTGAGCATAGTGAAATCCAGAGGGTGAACATGACGTCCCCGTGTTGAATGATAACTGTGAGCTGGGACGGACACCTTATGCTGGGGCTTGGGCCGTGCAGGCTGTCGGGGGACTCCGCCCACGTCTCGGATGACCTGGAGCACTCACTCTACATTCAACGGGTCATCGACGTTCTGAAGTAACGGTCCTATATATTCCTCTTCATGGAAAGCCGCGTTTACATCGGATTAGCACAACTTCGCTCACTCCAAACATTGTTAGAATCAGTTAAAGGAGCGCCACCTATTTGTATTAACATTTATTGAACGAGATTAAGGTTTTATAGAATGACAACGAATTTGAAGAATCGTTCGTTTTAGTTCCGTATTGTAGCATCAGACATGTTTTCGTGTTCCGCCCTTTTGTTAAATGTGTAAATAAATGTAGAAAATCTATTGGATTGTGTTTGATTTGTTTACGAGGAATTAATTGTACTGCATGCTGTGTAATATCCAGTGCCTTAAGAACTCTTATCTTGTGATTTTTAACTCAAGATTGATCGTCCTCAACAAACAACGAGAAACGGCATTCATTTTATCTTCAAGATCTCGAGTGGTGTGTAGTGATTGTGAGAGTTTTCAGAGCCAAATTTGTTTTCCACCATGAGTCTGTAAAGATCAAAGGGTTGCAACTTTTGGGGAAGATTTCTCCGTGACGATTGCTTGACAATCATCGCTCCCCTCTGCCCTTCGCCTCCCCCCCCCCTCCCCCGTTGTCGCTCACACCGCTCCTTTGAAAGCATGAAATGCAACTGAAAAGAAGTTATTCTGCATGCTATTTCTCTAACACCGGCAAAACGTGATAGGAAGTTTTGGAATATCCTGTTGGAGGAGGAAATTCGAGTCACATGCATTCATTGAAACAACGAGGATAGACCACACTTCGTGGTCTATGCAAGAAGGTGCGCAACCACACTACACTTCTACAGTGTTCACCTTCCTTGATGAGTCATTCCTCTAATTTATTCCAGATACCTACACTGTATGGATTAAGCTTCCGTTCTCCTCGGATCGCAATTCATGCGACTTCTTTATCTTGTGCTATTTGAAGTAGATTTTATACAGTTAGAATGTTCAAACGCTAGAACATATAATCCGTGAGGCATGTGTATCCATATCCATTTCAGTGCACACATTGCGTTACTTTCGCGTGCGTCAAGTGATAGCTGCTCAAGATGGCCACATTGTAATGTGATTAGACGCCTGTTTACGAATGAGCATTTGCACACAATCTAAAGGGGTAAAGAATCAAGATCGCAGCGCCGTCTATTATCGGAAGTTGTAACTAGTTTTGTAAAATCGGTTTATTTCTAATTCCAGGCCTGCTCATAAAACCAGCGAAAAATTGACGACCAGCTACAGGCTTGAGCCCAACAAGGCTGGTCCTTTGTTTATGAATTCCCCCATTCCCACTGACTATCCAATGGTATCTTAAATTCGTACACTCCCTTTGAATTAACTGTATTTTCTGGCAACGCGTTCCATTTGACTATTACCTTATTAGAGTAGTAGTTTTTCCTTAAATCCCGATTAAAATGTGTCTTCTTCAATTTATACCCATGGCCCCTTGTTCTGTTATCACTATTGAAATTTAAGCCCTCTGTGTCCCCTTGTTTTACCAACTTGAAAAGCTGAAGCAGAAGAGAAAGATGAAGAAAAAGATTCGACGACGAAACCACATTACTATGAACCGTACTCAGAGGCAACAACTTTCTGCCATCTTCTCCGGAAGATGAATGTATGAGATAAGTAATTAATTAATATCGCACTGTAGAAACAAAACTGGCATGTGATTCTGGATCAATCCTTAAGGGAAAGAACGAAGGACAACAACACTTAAATTTTGATCTATTGTCAGGCAGTGGCGGATCGAGTCAAGTGAGGGTCCTAAGAGTTAAAATTTTCGGGTCTCTTAAACTTAAGTTAGAAAAAAGTGTCAAGAAAATTCATAAAGTTATTAAAAAAGAAAAGTAAGCAAAAATTTCATTCCATACACAATAAATAAATTTATTAAAAAAAACATATTTTGCATAAATTTCCGTTTTGCTTTATTTTTTGTAAATTCTTCAATTATTTTGGAACTGTCAATACGGTTTAAAAGTTCTTGCTCTATATAAAGAATGGCCCAAATAATATATCTTTCTTCTCCCATAGTAATCCTTAAGTAATTTTTTACACGCTTTAAAACAGAAATCGACCTTTCTCCTGACGCATTATATAAGGGAATCGTTTAAAAAAATATCAATACTATTTCAACATTTTGAAATTTGTAAGACATTTCTTTAGTGGATCGATATGTCTGTCACCATGCAAAATGTGTGGCTTTTTCCGTAAATATGTGAAAACGGGTTAGAGAAGGATGACAAATTATGAATGTAATAATGTCACAAAGCAATCTGCCTGGCTCATGCAAATATGATGTGCTGTGTTGTTTGCTAATGCCCCTCTTCTACTGAACTTAAAGCTGAAGGACTATCTCTCAGAGTGAATACCGGCTTTTTAATTCTGCACTACAATGGATAATTTTTACCAAAATAATTTAATTTGTTACCCTGGAAATTTAAGTCAATTTAGTGCTAGATCTGAAATTTTCTTGTAATGTTTTTTAAACATCAAATATGTTATTTCTTTAAACGAATTTCCTTGTTTTTTGTTAAAATAATTCTATGGAAATCACTGATTAATTTTAGAATTCTATAACTAAAATTAATTTGTATAAATTAACGATTCTTTTACATGTGCCTGTCAGGCGCATTGCGCCCGACGGAGGGTTAATAGTTAGTGGCTTCTCCAGGCGCCTGTGTATTTTAAGCATATGTGTCATTTTTATTTTGGAAATGTTTGTTCTGTGCTTTAGTAAGTCCCACTAATTTTGATTTTTTTTATAAAATATAATTTTTTTATCCTTAACATAGATTATGGATAGCTGGTTGAAATCTGGAACTACTGCACCGAAAGAAAGTAATGATTATAGTAACAATCAACTAATAGGAAATAATTCAATTAACGACGAATCAACTTCAATTCTGAAAGAACCTGTTAAGAAAAAAGCAAGAAAAACTCGCAAGTACGACAAAGAATATCTTAAATTTGGATTATCATGGACTGGAGATGAAAATGAGCCTATTCCATTTTGCGTCATTTGTTTTGAAAATCTAACAAACGAAAGCATGAAACCATCCAACTAAAAGCGCCATGTTGAGACAAACCATAATCAGTACAAAGATAAACCCATAGATTTTTAAAAAATAAACTTAAGGATTTAAATCAGTTTCGCGAAAAGTAATACGGGGTTTGACAGGAGGTGACAATCAAAAAATCCTAGAAACTTTGTATCGCGTGTCGCTTTTAATTGCGAAATGTAGTGCAGCGGAAACCATTGGCGAAATTTTAATCAAGCCTGCAGCCAAGATAATGGCAAAAGTACTGATAGGAGATAGAGCGAAACAAACTTTTGACCGCGTTTCTCTCTCAAATAATACAGTTCATTGAGGAATCATTGATATGTCTAATAATATGAAACAGATGTTATTATCTGATATTTCTCAAACTGTTATTATGCATTGCAAGTCGATGAATCCACAGATATTGCGAATTTTGCAAATCTTATGGCGTTTGTTAGAAATGTCAAAAAT
Organism: Metellina segmentata; assembly: GCA_947359465.1. Classification (NCBI taxonomy): domain Eukaryota; kingdom Metazoa; phylum Arthropoda; class Arachnida; order Araneae; family Tetragnathidae; genus Metellina; species Metellina segmentata. Next base: position 18,875,049 of record OX375883.1, on the reverse strand, counting down.
TATAAAAGGAAGTGTTTGTTTGTTTGTTTCTTGCACTCAAAGTCCTGATGAATCTATGTCATTTACACTAATGGAATTTGGCACACCGGTAATCCAAATTTTTTGCAATTTTAGGGTCGCGGCGAATTTTAAAATTAAATCTAGAACATTTTAAAATTAATTTAATGAAATTTAATTATTATTGTTTTCTTTGCAATGGCAACAGCATAAAAGATCAGATTCTAAATTTATTTTTTCCGTTTTCATTTTGCGGGGAGGAAGGATTTTCCATCAGACAATAAAAAAAATATATAATCTTTAGTTATGTAGTTCTTTTTTTTTCTATCTTCTAGATCGTTACAGATAGAGTAAAAATTTCAACGGATTTGAAATCAGCGGAAAATTTCACATGAGCTCGATACCTAAAAATATGATTTTCTTTAAATAAATAAATTTTTTGAATGGAATGTCTTTCATATTTTCGCAATGAAATGTGACTACAAGCCAACATTCGCGTTCCAAAAATAAACAGATTACATTTCCTACCCTCTTACAATTTGAGCGAAAGAAATAAAAGAAAACAAAAAAAAAATTTTGCCTGGCATTATTTAGTACTTTTTTGTAAAATCGGGATCTTTACAGATTGATAGAAAATTTCAACGGATTGGAAATCTGCAGAAAATTTAGCAACAGGTAGAAACCTTATATTTTTTATTTTCTTTTAATATATAATTTTTCAATTAAATATTTATACTTTCGCAAGAGATTGCGACGTTACAACGAATTCCTGTTTGGTACCACCACAGGCAACGCCGTTATGGATATTATCAATTTGCGAAGCAAACCATAGTTCATGATATTCATAATTTGATTTTTGAAGCAAACGAAATTGCAGGGAATTCAGTCCAATAGGCTACGAATTTCTATTTGGTTTGCGAAGCAAACCAACACCAGAAAAAAACGCCATTATGGCTTTTATCCAATAGGCTACATATACGTATGTGAATTCGTAGCAATCACCAGGGTTTAGCGAGCAATGGTCAGACCTGACCCCACAAAAGGAACTGTCACGGGCAACGCCGTGTTGGGCACGCAGTGGTTAGTTGTATGATAAAAAAGATGACCTATTTTTGAATAAAATACATTTTACTGATGAAAACAAATTTAACTTGTTCGGATCTGATCGCGAAATTTGTGTAGAGAAAGCAAAATCAAGTCAAATTTGAAATTTTTTTAAATTCACAATAAAACATGGAAGTGGGTGAGTAATGGTTAGGGGTTGTATGTATGCTTCTGCAATCAATAAACTACATTTTAAAGATGTCATTAAGGATATAAAAATATATTGATATACTAAAGGGCAATTTGTGAAAGAAAACGTGCAAAAATTGGTCTGTGAAAACGACTCTCATTTCTATCAAGATAACGACCCCAAGTACAAAGCATGGAATTTAAGGTGCTGGTTGTTGTATAACTCTCCTCATGCAATGGAAACATCTCGTCACTAAATCTCAATGCTATTGAGAACATTTGAAACTGTTTGCAGAAAACGTACGTGAACATCCCATTTCAAATAAAAAATATGTAAAGAATGGAATAAAATTGACATGACATTTTGCAAAAAACGGGTTTTAAACGGGAAGGATTAAGTCCACGCCGAGATGGCTCAGAGCTGTCAAAGAAGGCAAAGGGATACAAACAAAATATTAGTAACAAAATATGCAAATGTTCTGTTTCAATTTTGAGTTTTCAATGTCTACACTTTTATTTATCATTCATTTCATTAACTAAAAATAATAAACTACAAATTTTAAAACTTGTGTAATAAAACATATTGCATTTTCAATTAATTTAACTTTAAAAAAAAAATTTTGTTCGGATTGTACGTACAAATTCCTCTAATTTTCTTTGGTGTTGGGTTTTTACTTTGACTCACTATAATATATTTATACTAGAGCTAAATCCAAATAAAACAAGAGCAAAAATCTAAAGAAACTAGAGTAATACCCTTCTCTGATACAAAAAACTAATATAAAAAATATTAAAGCGTAAATTGTCGGAAAGCAGGGTCAGTCCCATCTGCGCAAGTGCAGAAGGATTAAGAAAATGGCTTATGAAACGATCAACTTCTAACACTGGTAATCGTGAAAAGTGGGGACAAACTCTAAATCTATAGAATCTGTGCGAAACCACTTTCGACCAAAGACTAAATGAATTCCATTAAGATAAAGTAACTCCTTCACAATCAACGCCATCAAGTTTAGTCGCTGTTTTGATAATAACACGATCCCGGATATCCAGATAAAAGAAAAGACAAAAATTCATATTATAAAATAATTAACCCTCAATTACTTGAAAGTTATAAGTTTCTAAACCTTCTACAATCAAATAATATTGCCCTATGTAACACCATGAAAAAAATTCCGTATTAAAAAAGTAATTTTTTTTATTCTACTGGTGAGTAAAACCAAACTCGTAACTAATAAACATATTGAATAATGAAATGTCTAACAATCGTATACACAAGAACCATTCACAAGTCAAAATATTCATGAAATTGAATTTCTGGTGTTGTTGATCCGCGTCTCCAAGAGCATGAAACATGGTGTTCGAAAATTAACCAATAGAGAGCGGTGCATGTACCGAAGGAATAAGGATATTTTAGTTAAATTTTCAACCAGAGAAAAAGCACAGCTTATAACCATCGGTTTTGCTTTAACTTGATGCCAACAATGTCTACAGGGTGTTTCAAAACTGACCGGTGTATTTGAAAAATCAATAAAAAATAAACGGGCAGAGATAGAAATGCACCGTTTATTGCAATGTGCTTGGGACAACAGTAAATTTTCAGGCAGACTTTCGAAATTAGTTACACTGATCAATAACAGATGGCGCTGCAAGCGATTTGCGAGAGATAAGAAAACGCAGTCTGTAAGATCGCCATACTAAAATTTACGAATTCATTATCCTAAAGAGACTTAATCAATACATCGTGTCTAACAATATCCTCATCCCTGAACAATTCGGTTTCAGGCACAAACATAGTACTGTTCACCAACTCCTCCGAGTTACTGAGTTTATTCATCATGGACTCAGCAACTCTGCACACACTGGTATCCTTTTCCTAGACATAGCCAAAGCCTTCGATCGTGTCTGGCACGATGGCCTTCTCCACAAACTCATCCAACTTAAAGTCCCCCCTCAACTCATCAAAATCATCCAAAACTTTCTACAAAATCGCACCTTCCAAGTTAAAATTAACCCCACTCTCTCACATCAACGTTGTATCCAAGCAGGTGTTCCCCAGGGCTCTCTCCTGTCTCCCCTTCTTTTCAACATTTACATAAATGACATCCCTACTGGTCCTAGAACTTCCCTCGCCATTTACGCAGATGATACTGCGATTATGTATCAAAACCAAAACAGAAGATTCCTTGTCAAACAAATCCAAAATTTTGTCCATAAACTCCAGCTCTGGTTCACCAATTGGAAAATTAAAATTAACGCATCCAAATGTGCTCTCCTTATGTTTACCAACAAATCTCCTTCCCAACTTCAAAACATTAAATTCAATAATGAACCCATCCCTTTCGTCAAAAACTATAAATACCTTGGTCCGACCCTTGATCCTAAACTTACATTCACCCCCCATATCAAAAATATCGGCAAAAAAACGATTGCACTCAAATCCAACCTCTCTTCTCTCATTAGTCGCCACAGCCACCTTTCTCTGAAAAACAAAACCCTCATTTATAAATCCATTATCAGACCAACCATCCTTTATCCAGACCTTCCCGCCGAGACATAAATGTCAACGCGGGATGCTTCAATTGGGATCTGATGCTCATGACATCATTTCAATTTATTCGACCGCCAATGCAAATTAAACTTGCAATATCCTTATTTAAGGATCGCGTTCGTTCACACTCTTATTGTTGAACTTTCTTCTTGAGACTCGACTGGACACCTAAATGTATCTTAAGAATTTAATTGTTAATTGCAAATTCCTTTAAACTTCTTTTTCTCTCATTTTTAATCTTTGTCTTTGTATTTCCCAAATAGGTTGGTAACTAGAAAACAGCATAGTGGTGTTCGCACCCGTCTGTTGATCACGAAAAGTTAAGCACCTCCGGTCATGGTCACCTAGGTGACCATACGAGATCTTGTCTCCACGGGCGGAGGTGTCGCCATATATCTTTTCTCCAGCTGCTCTTCATTTTAGCAGCCACCCAATTTATTTCTCATTTTTCTCTTGAAATATAATCATTCTTGTTTATTTTTTCATTTAAAAGTAATTTTAGGATGTGGAGATAAGCTGCAATGCAGTAGGTACTCCGTAATTTATTGTCCAGTCCAGTCCAGTCAACCATCCTTTACGCTTCCCCTATTTGGGGCTCCACATGCAAAACCAACATCAAATTCCTCCAGTCCCTTCAAAACACAATCCTTCTTCAGATGGTGAATGCTCCATATTATGTTCGACGTGAAGTGATTCACAAAGACCTCAAAATTGAACTTATTTTTGAATATATCAAGACCCTTTCTTCTAAATTCTTCAATAGGCTTGCACTGGTCCCAAACCCTCTTATACAGAACCTCCCTTCTTATGATACCTCCCTTACTAAATCTCGCAAGAGACCCAAAACCCATCTTGACCGTGACTTTCACACACTTCCTCCACGCAAAAAACGTCGATGTGGTGAGCTCAGGGACCCCTTGGTGAGTCTCCTGGACCCACCACACTGACTTTTTTTTTTCCACCCCACCATCCATCCTTAACACCAATCTCTTAATCATCACCAAACTCCTAAATCATCACCACCTCAGCTCGTACATTTTGCCACTCTTTTCGGTACTGATTGCTCGCCCCTCCTTTGGTCTTCTCCCCCCTTTGGAACGTGAATGGGACTCCTAATTGTATCAATTATTAACTTTAACGACTATCTAAATTATCTACCTTTATCATAGTGCATTGTCACTACCCTTAACTTTCTTCCCCTATTTTTTTAAGTTTACAATAAAAAAATTCGCCATTAATTCTGATGTGGAGGTTCGCAGTTCTCTGCTAGGCACTCCGTAATTGATACGTCCGTTCCGTGTAAGTCATCTTTCTGCTGTCAGCGTGTGCTGTTCACAGATTGCAAGTTTGCTGTGAAAAAATTATTTATTCCTTAGAACAGCTGATTTTTCTCGTGTTGGATTTCACCGCCTAGAACACAGTGTTGTTGCAACAAGACGAAGTTTTCAATGGAAGTTTAATGTAACAAAAGGACCGAAAAAAGATACAATAAAGGATCTGTTTGAAAAATTTCAAGGGACTGGGAACGTGAAGGATGAACGTGTTGGAAAGGTAGAGCGACTGCGTACGACAACCACAGAGGCCAATTATCAGCTTGTGCAACAGGTGATCCAACAGCGGCCTCGGGTTTCCATTCGCCGTGTTGCAAAACCTACAAATAAAACCAACGTCCACGTATCGTCTATCGAGCCAGAACTTACACCTCTTTCCATACAAAATTCAGGCTCGCTAACCCCTGAACGCTGCTGCCATTAATGCACGTGAGACCTTCGCTAAAGATATGGTGCAAAAAAGATTGATGACGGCGATATCCATGTGGGAAGCATTTGGTTTACTGACTAACGGCCGTATTCACAAGTCCGAGTTAACTTGAGGATCAACGATAATCCGCGAGTTATCGAAAAAACCGTATTCACAAGTCCTGATCCGTGGTTTAACCTGCCGGTTCGGTGTTACATTTTGACCCTCCGAAATCGGCGAGTTAACTCGCGAGTAAGAGTTACGCATGCGAGTACTGCCTTTTCAGCGATACTAAATGGATGACACATTTCATTCTATGCTAAATTACAGTTTTATTGTGACGATTTAATTGGACGTATCATTACGGAGCACCTGCTTCATAGCAGCTCATGTCCTCATTATAATATTGCATATTTGGAAAAATTTTAACATAATTTTATTGAAATTCAAAAGAAAAATGAAAATAAAGGTAGCAGCGTAATCTTGAACAAACAGCTTGGTGAAAAGATAGATGGCGGCACCTCCGCCAACAAAGCTGGAGGGAACGAAAGGTACATACAAATTCGTCGTAGAATAAAAATTATTCTGTCGATTTATTACGAATGAAAGAAAATTAACAATGCAAGTTACTTTTCACGACACCAACACACACCCATACTGACAGGTACAAAGATAATCAGATTACATACATCTGTCAAGACATTGTGTACAATTCTTTCTTGCCAAATTTAGGTTTCCATAAAAATACAATTTGAAATTAAATACCTTCGCATTTCTTTACCCAAACCTATATTTAAATGCTGTGTGAGTCCTATTGAATCACAATTTGGATTCAATTCTACGGCGAAGTACGTGCTTGATCAGTATGAATGCAGATTCGGGCGTCGTAACCAATGTAAACAATACCACGTGATCGTAAGGAGACCAATCACAGCGAGCGTCTCATTTTAATCCCCAGATCACTTAACACGCCGTTTGAGAATACCGTTCTTGATAATCCTGGAGTTAATCTGGAGTTACTCGCGGATCAACTGATCCTCGAGTTAACTCGAGACTTGTGAATATGGCCATAAGCTTATTTTTACCTGAACGGCTTTGACAATGAACAGAACTTGCGCATATGGGGAACCGAAAACCCCCATGTTGCAGTCCCATCGTCCATGCATCCGCTGCAGAACGTTATATGGACATTCTTCGTGAATTTGTGGCGGTAATGCCTTGGAGGACACTGCGAATACTTCGTGGTTTATGCAAGATGATGCCCTGCCACATCGAACGGACGACGTATTTAATTTCCTCAACGAACATTTCGGTGATCGTGTGATTGCTTTGGACTATCCCACACATATAGAAAGCGGCATGTTTTGGCTTCCCTATTCGCCAGACATAACCCCCTGTGACTTCTTTCTGTGGGGACACTTGAAAGACCAGGTGTACCGCCACAATCAATTGCACAACTGGAGCAGTACATAACTCCTTCATGTGAAGTCATCCCGCCTGAGATGTTAACACGGGTTTCTGATAATTATGTTCTGAGACTACGCCATATTGTTGCTGCGCATGGTGGATATGTAGAAACTAGCGTAGTATAGATTTTTCCAGACTGAAGCGCCATGTGTTTTGAACATTGTAACTAATTTCGAAAGTATGTCTGCCTGAAAATTTACTGCTGTCCAAAGCACATTGCAATAAACGTTTAATTTCTATCGCTGCCCGTTTAGTTTTTATTGATTTTTCAAATTGGCCAGTCATTTTTGAAACATCCTGTATATGGGCACGTACAGGGTCTTTCAGTACACTCGCTAACTGTGAAATGACATGGCTATGAAACCGTGTTAGAAATACTATCATAGAAGTGCTATGGAATTTTAAATATACAGGTTCTCATATTAGTTACAATCTTCACTAATAGATGTCGCTGTTTTCTTTGAGAGCAGGATATACAACTGAGAAGTAGCAATTGATCATGGTATTTCTCTTTCATTGGCAAAACGCGGCATGAAGTTTATATCCTGTTGGAGGAGGAAATTCGAGTCACATGCATTCATTGAAACAACGTGGAAGAACCAGACCGGAGTGTCTATTGCGCCGTACAAAATACGGCTATATAACTTTTCATTCTATGTAGCCGTACAGCGCAGTTCCTTACTGCGCAGCTCGTAGAATGCGCATGGGCAAACTTTGTTTGGTGATTTCGCCAATCTAAGTAGAATTCTAGCAGTCCTGATGAGCCATAAGTAAAAGCATTTGCCATTTTGAAGGACGTGGGATTATGTTTAATGAGTAGACGTCTTTTGTGTGCCGACCTAGTGTTTTTCCATTTAGAAGCTAAATTTATGTAAGCAATAATATTTTTATTTGAAATTTAATATTTTCATTGCTTTATATTTGCTTTGCAAATTGTTTTGTTCCGTTAAGTTAGCTTGTGTTTAAATGCTATTCTACGAATTACACTTTTTGATGGGCAGATGAAGGCTCTTAATTTGCTTATTTTTCCTTCATTTTATAACCCGTTTTGAAATGTATTGTTCACTTGCTGTGCTAAATGGTTAATAACGTTGAGTTAGCTTGTTTTTAAGTGCTACCCAACGGAATTGACTTTATGGCAGGCAGATGAAAATTCTCGGTTCGTTGCTTATTTTACCTATTTTATTCTTTATTTTCCTGTTGTGCTCAGTATTGTTCCTTTGCTATGTTAAATGGTGAATTCCGTTGAATTTAGCTTGTTTTTAAATGCAACCCAATGAAGTTTTTTTTGTTGGTTGGCAGAAGAAAATTCTTGTTCAATTGCTTTCTTACCTACATATTTAAATGGCCCTTTGCACCTTAAAACCCTAACCAAGTTATACATTTTAAAAATGAGTTGTCCTTTTCCATAGTGTATTGCTATAATATGGTAACTGGTTAGGTAGTCCCTCACTCTTTCCAGGGTGATGGCACAATGTTTATGCCCACTGTACTAGAAACCTGTGAGCTGTAGGAAGTGAAGGTGTGATTCCTCCATTGTATTTATCTTCTGTGTCAGAAAAATTTTCTTTATGTGCATGTCTATTACTTGATGTTTGCAGCACATGTGTTGTTCACTTTATTCATTATTTGCAAGTTCCATTGAGTTAGCTTGTTTTTAATGTTACCTAGCAAAATTAATTGAGAATATTTTGCGTTTAAATAATATTCCTTTTTCTTATAGATGTGATGTATGCGTTTCTTTGGTTATCGTTTACTGTACGGTCCATATTGGCGACTTTTTCCAAAACATCGCCAAATGTAAGATTGCGTCAATGACGTCCATATCCAAGATGGCGTCATCAACACAACATACATAGGAACAAGTAAACAAAACTTTTGCATCCAATTTACTGATTCTGTATAAGCAAAATCCACACTGTGAACCTTTGCAAATATGGAAATGAAAATGAGGAATGCACAAATAAACAATAAAATGTAAAGAAAACTAACTTGCCCATCACTTCCGCTAGCTCCATACGATTTCTCCGCTGTTTCTGTTGTCATGATTATTTGCTCCCTTCGCCTCATCGCATGTTAAGGGCGGGTAAACACGCATTTTTGCATCCACAAAAGCCATAAGTTTTTTTTTTCACCACTCATATACGACGAGATATATATACAATTAGTGCAGATGCAGATATACTTATTTAACGATGGTGTAATTCCCACAGTAATTAAAATCGAAAGGAACGGAGCGTCGAAAAGCGATGGTAACGGAAATCAAAGAGCGATCCAAAAAACGCACGTACTATCGAAGGGAGCAGTCGATACTTATTTAACGATGGTGTAATTCCCACGGCAATAAAATCGAAAGAAATGGAGCGTCGAAAAGCGATGCTGCAGGAACGTTTAAAAGCGATGGGAACGGAAACGATCCAAAAAACACACTTGCCAACGAAGGGAACGGTCGAAGAGGAATGGTATTTGAAAAAAACGGTCGAAAAGGAGTGGGTGGTATTTGAAAACCCCGGGGTGAAGGGACTTAGATAGGGTTGTAATAAATAAAATATACCCAAATTCAATACATTTGGTGATATTCGCATGTTTGGCGACAAAAATCAAAATTGGCACGATATCACGGTTTTCAAATATAGGGTTACCAAAAAACTAATTTCTAGAGCCAGGTTACCAGATTTGGCGAGAAATCTATATGGACCGTACAGTAAAGGTCACCCGAAAATTTTTCTTTATGTGCATGTCTATTACTTGATGTTTGCAGCACATGTGTTGTTCACTTTATTCATTATTTGCAAGTTCCATTGAGTTAGCTTGTTTTTAATGTTACCTAGCAAAATTAATTGAGAATATTTTGCGTTTAAATAATATTCCTTTTTCTTATAGATGTGATGTATGCGTTTCTTTCATCAAAATTTTTGCAACCACAAAAGTGAAAATTTTCTTGTTGTGTTAAATTGTTCTGCTGGTTTGTTAAATATGTTGAAAATATCTTTTAATTCCTTTATTGTGAGTTCTTTTAGGTGGAAACAAGAATGTTTTTACTGTAAATATGAGCCCAAATGCATTGACACATTTTACAAATTATCTCAATTTTAATTGTTATTGTAAGATAGAAAATAATTCAAGAATTTATTTTGCTTGAAAAAACCTGTATGTCCCATTTCAGCCTCTACTCCCAACCAGCTGTCACTGAATTGATGTAGGATCACATGAGGGATTTTGATGAGCACGTTAAAATGAATAAGGTAATGCACTCTTAGATGTTGAAATTTGTTCTCTTCGTGTGCTTCATGGATGAAATAAAAATAGGATATGAATGATTTCTTGCGTGCCAATTATTATCTGTTCAAGGACTTTCCTTCGAGTAAAGCAGATTATCATCATTCATCCATAAAACTTTCAAGGGGATCAGACTCCTGTGGCATGCTTGGTGTAGATGCTCTTATAACAATTTGTCTAATTTCTCATTGGAATTATTTGCCTCACGTTTGTGTGGATACAAAGAGTTCAGGACCCTAGGAGTTGGCATCTATAGTAGAATGACAATTGATTGTAACACATATTTCTTTCTACTCACTAAAAACCGGCAGAAGTTGAATTTCAAAGTATTTTTTGGCTAATTTTGATTCTTTACAGTTGGAAGGTTATGGAGGTTTGAACTGATGTCTTTCAAGAGGGGGATCAGCACTGTTTAAAATTTGTTTTCAGTATGTTAAAAACTAGTATGGATGCCCTCGCTTCCTAGTTTAAATAGTAAACCCTTCTAGCATAAAGCCCTTCTTCGTAATTTCTAGCATATCTTTTCTTTAGCATAAATAATCGCTCTGTCATTTTTGAAAAAAAATGTGTTTAAACATTGACAAACAACTGTTAATAGACAAAACGAAACTAATGTAAAACAACTTTCGTTTCATCTAGTAATAATTGACAACTTTCTGTCATTGCGACAAAATAATATTACTTTTTTTATGTAATTAATACAATGTTTATATTCTATCGAGATAATGATGCAGTTTTGTATAAAACCTTTAAAACTTATGTTACATCACATTCGACAGTTGATCCTTATAGCACTTATTTTCAGGTGAGAAATTATCAATTTCTGAACTAAGATTACACATATCTTCAGAGTCATAATGTGGCTTGATCAGATGTTCAATCGGTACATTTATTAATGAAAAACAATTATTAAATTAAAGATAAGTAAAAACCATCAAAATTTAAGCAATATAACCATATCGTAAGAGATACCTACTCCGAAACTTTAAAATCTTTGAACAATCACTTGTATAAAAGGTTTGGATTACATCTTTTTTTTTTTATTTATTTTACTTTTTATTTATTTTACGAAACTTCAAACACATAGGAGTCTTAAGGAAAGTTAATCAAAATAGTCATCGCCAAGACAATTACATGGTGGACCGAAAAAAAAATTTCGCTGGTTAATAAATTACTGTAATGCGAAAATCGTGTGTATGGCACACCTTAGGACTGTGAAAATACTTTTCTAAATCAGACAATTTTTCAATTTGCATATCGTTATTCAAGCTACGTAAATTTCCAAAATTTGAGGAATTTCGTCTCAAATCTAGCGTACAGATTAGTCCGAGACCCTTCAAATTTTAATGAAACTTGGTGTAGCAAGTGACATTACCATAGCTATGAATGAAAATAATAACTTAAAAAAAGTTTTGTCCTTTATTCAAAAGGTTATTAAGCTTCAGTTATTTAAAGCTTAAATGAAAATGTACTGCATCTTTAAGATAGCTAATTAATTTTTGGGAAGATACAGACTTGGTAATCTCTCATTTTAAGCTATTTTATTGGGATTTAATTTCTTCAATTTAATATAAATCGTAACGCATTTTAATTGTATTAGGTCTTTTTAATGTATCGAATTTTACAAATAGAATATTTACAAAAGGTGCAGCTTTAAAAATTTGGAAAAATTTAACAAATTACGTTGTACATCTTCCCCCCCCCCCTAAAAAAAAGTTTTAGTGTTGGTTCTCTTAATGGGGAAGGAACAGGTGTCCCTTTTTTCCAATACCCAACCACCACCTGTTTGTCTTCGGCACTACAAGATAAGAACTGATAGTTATTTGTGAAGAAGTGTTCAGTTTCCTGCTACTCCTAACAGGAAAAATCAGTGGCGGATCAAGTCAAGTGGGGACCCCAAGCGGTAAAAATTTCGGGGCCCTCAATCTCAAGTTAGAAAAAAAAGTTTCAAGAAAACTGTCCTTAAGTTATTAACAAAAAAGAAAAGTAATCAAAATATTTTCATAAAACAGCCCATTAAATAAACTTATTAAAAAAAAACCATTTTTACATGAATTTTCGTCTTACTTTATTTCATGCAAATTCGTCAATTATTTTGAAGTGTCAATTCGTTTTACGATTCCTTGCTCTATATACAGAATGGTCATATTAATTAATATTTCTTCTACCATAGAACTCCTAAAATTATTTTTTACACGCTTTAAAACAGGAAACAACCTTTCTCCTGCTGCAATAGAAAAGTAAATTGTTAAAAAAAATTTTCAATAATGTTTCAGCATTCGGAAATGTGCAAGACATTTCTTTATCGGCTCGATAGATGACTCGTATGGTTTATATGTGTCCTCGTTTTCTTTAAGAAATATTAAAAAACTAGCCACTGCGTGGCTAGAACGACGTTGCCCGTGCCCGTGCAAACCAATAACACGGGCAACACCGTGATGTAAGGTATTAAGCTGGTGTAAAATTTTCCTCAGATTTCAAATCCGTTGAAGATATATTCAATTAAAAAATTATTTATTTAAAGAAAATCGTATTTTTAGGTACCAATCTAAACTGAAATTTTTCGCAGTTTTCCAATCCGTTGAAATTAGTCTTGGAGATAGAAAAAAGAAGTGTGACTACAATTAAAAGATTTATCGTCTGGCTGGATAAACATTTCTCCGCGCAAAAGCAAAGCGGAAACGAAAAAAATAATTTTCTCCACGTTCTGCATATGAAAAAACTTGCCAAAATTCCAAACCTTGACTGGAAGGTCGCATGAGTAGAAAATGTTATCCGCGTTTGAAAAATCGATTGAGAATAAAACTATCAAATTCACATTTAAAAATCTTCTAGATTGAATTTTAAAATTCGCCGCAACACAAAAATTGCAAACAATTCGGACTACCTGTGTGCCAAATCTCATTGCTGTAAGTGCCATAGAATCGTCAGGATTTTGCGGCCCCAAACAAACAAACAAACACTTTCTTTTATTATAGTACAGATGATCAAATTCGTCTTCAAAAGTACAAACACCCAAGTCATTTTTGTAAATATTCTTCAACTTTTTTTTTATCGTGTTCTTTTTTTCTACTGATAAATCCCAATATAAAAAATATTCGAAAAGGCTCCACAACCAGGGCCCGATTTAGAAAATTTGGTATAGTAGGCACAACACGCAGGAAGGCCCCCCCCCCCTCCATGTTATTTGTTCATCACAAAAACTAATTTTATAACAATAATTGGTACTTACATATTTGACTGTTGACCGTTTCACAGATGTCATCAAAAAGTTTGAGAAAATCGTGACATCACTTATAACTCTTGGCAAAACAAAATAAAGCAGATGAAAATCAAAAATATAATAGTTAGATAATTAATGTAATTACAAGAATGTGATAGTGGGGGAAACGGTCGACGGACATTTACGTAAATACCCAATAATTTATGTAACTACTTAAAACTTTTAAAATTTTTTAGATACTTTTGAAACTTAGGGGCCCTCTAAATTATGGGGGCCCTATGCCCGTGCCTCACTGGCCTAATGGTAAATCAGGGCCTGTCCACAACAACTCCATAGGTTCTTTGAGATAATTCTGCCTTGGTGTTATCACATATGAAAAAAATCGAATTAATTGACTATGAAATTTTCTCTCATTGTAAATGCATGTCCAACTCCTTTGTTTTCATTAAAAAAATATAAAAAAATAACACTTTTTTTTTTCTTATTTGTTGTCTGCGAGTTTAACCATCTTTCACATTAAATGACAGCCCTGATAAATCAGTTGCCTCTTTTTCAACTTCTCTTTAAATTATTGATAAAATTTACTAATGACTTCAGGATGGATAACCTTTCAATAGTTCGCATTCCACTGGTTGCAGTTATTTACTGGTAGCATTTATCCTTTATAACATAGTATTCCAACTAACTGTCATTAGGGAGGTTTCATATTTGTTCATTTTCCTCAGAAGTGAAGTCGCCTCCAATATGGTAACTTTGTTTCTTCGGAATTACAAATTCCAGGTAAAGCCTCATGTATATGGGTGAAACCAAGTTTTATAGTTAATACAGCATCTGCTTTTGCTGACCATCGTATGTTAGGAAGTCTTTTCATTGCTCATAAAGACGCACATTGTAAAGACACACACACACACACTGTCACAACTTTTCTCGAACCTTAATGAAAAAACATTTCAAGACCTCGGGGCCCTACGCGGCCGCTTAGTCAGCTTACCGCTTAATCCGCCACTGGGAACAATCACAAGCATCCATGCACTTACAAACAGTGATTTGAGCCAGGGACCTACTGGTGGCAGACAAATGCTTTTAAGAGAATATGTTGTCATAGAGCGGGGTTCATGTTTCACATGTACGGAGACAACCCACGTACGTCGTATAAGTCCCAACTTTAAAGCATAAACACTCATATTACTGTAGCATAAACACTCATATTACACTATTCATTCAAACACGAGATAGCCTGATGTAGCGTTCTTTCAGTCAAAAGTTCAGCACTTCCCTCCACTTTTGGGTTTTAGTCCACATAAGTCAGTCCTCGGTATAAAGACATTCAATGCCAGGGACATACTTTAGTTTTAAAACAAAGTCATTTTTATACATTTTAAACAGATCACAGCTCAAAACTGCATATTGTGGTAGAGTAGTCTGGAAAAAACTAAAACCTTGATTACCAACTATTATACCTGACTACTTAAGCACTGGCTAATAAAACCTCTAATCCAATTAAACATGTATGATTTTACACCAATTGAAAAGAGTTTTAACAATTTCCCTCTATACTGCATCGTAAACTGACATCAAATCAACAACAACTGCTGTCATTACATGCTTGTTTTCCAGCGCATTTTTAATAGCGTTTAGCTGAAATTTCCATACTCTGTTCTTCGGTAAGTGTGAGCAAGTAGTAACAAGAGCTACCAAAAACCAATAAAGGATATTATAGGATTCTTTCTATCTTTTAAATTAATGCATACATCAATTATCTCGGGTGGGAGTTATGGATAAAAATCAGTTACCAAAAATTTCAGATACTATAAGTCAATTTAGTGGATGTGGTGATTAAAGCCTAACCCAGGTTTTTCAGTCTTTTCTACACCCCCAAATGTGATTAATGACTTCTGAAAATTTATTTTCAACTTCTGGTGTAACAGTACTGAATTCACTTTGCAAATTACAACAGTAGAAAGAATTCAATAAACAAGGGTAAGTATCTTCAAAATCAAATTTATCTATGAACCAAAGAAAAAAATTCAGATATCTCAGGCCCAATATGAAAATAAAAATAATTTTCAAACTGCTTTAGAATTATACCTTTTTCATAAAGACCTTTTTGGAATGCAAAAAAGACTAATTCAGTTGAGCAAGAAAGAAATTCCCACATCCAAGCATATTGACTAATATTGTGTAAATTTTTTAAGTAAGTAATAGTTAAAACTATTTTCTTGTCAACTGAATTCACATTTTCAGTTTCCATGTGTTTAAAAATTATATTTGTATTTAAGACAGCTAGATTTGTGTTCAAAATAAGATTTTTGTAAATACTACGTCGTACTTTATGTTGGTTGTACCGAGGGGCGCCAACCAGAGAGAACCCCGACACATCATTAATTATTATTACTGTAATTATTGATCAGATATAAAAATAAAAGTATTTAATATAATTTCAAAGTACACATAAAAATTTCTTTTACTAAAACGGTAATTTATCTTCATACATAACTTTCAAAATAGCTAGTCGCATGAATTTTGGCTAAGTTAGAAAATAAAATTTATGTCTATTCAAAAGTAAAAGAGAAATTAAAGGTATAGTAACTTTGAGTTATTATGTAATCGGGGGTGCATTTGAATTATTCTGATGAAAGGTTGTTCACTGTTCCTATTATGCCCAGTTAAATTCTAAATTGAAATACTTAGCTTTGTCAATGGTGAAAAGGGATTTACAAACTCGGTTTTTTTTATGACTAACCTTATGCATTTGTATTGCAGAATCTGAGAACTTAGAACCCAAAATTGGAAAGTTTCATTTTCGGAAGGGTTACGTGTAAGCCAGTGAATGGCTCTGGGAGCTCAAAAATTCACCCCAGAAGTATTGTTTTCTGGTATTTAAAATATTTCTTCACATGAAATAATCTAGATGCATGCGTGAAGGCCTTTATTTCATTCATCTTCAAGAAAAGTAATGGTTCATAAATCGATATTATTTATGAACTATTATTTCTTACATGATGTAATAAATCATTGAATTAATTTGATCTTGAAGTATAAAAGCAATATTTTTGGGCATTCGTTTTCTTTTCTCTCTCTTAACCAGCTTCTGACATGTACTTAAAGTGCTAATACCCAGCAATGACACAAAGTAAAAGGGAGCTTTCAGAAACAAGGGTATTTTAAATATTTGCTTATCTCTCCAAGCAGCTACGATGAGATATCTCGTCAAACAAGATATGGCTAATTTTTCTGAAGAACAACTAGTCAAGATCTTTTGTTAAGAACGATCCGTTTGAAAAGAAATCTAACAGATTTCACCACGTGGTTTGTCGTTTTCATTCCCTTTAGGAAGCACAGGTGCATCGCGCGTGTTAATGGTTTTTCTTGTTGTCTAGAGTTGCCCGAGACTTTTGAATGATAGGGGTCATTGTTGTTCGATTGAGTTGACAGAAGATTGATGTTTCGGTTCAATTGGTTTTAAGAACAGTTTTTCTGTGTCCTCATGTTTCGAAGAATTTTCTTTTGCATGTGATTCTCTCTCTAATGTTGTTCCTATCTCTAAATAAGGCACACAAAGAATTTTGCATCTCTGTTATGGGCATCTTCAGTTAACAGTTTTGCTTCATAAAAGGCTTTGTCAAGAAATTACCTGAAGAACTGGGCTTTTAGTGAATGCACAACTCGGACTCTGTGAGACTTGGAGACTGCAGTCACTGTTGGGAGAGCCTTGAGTAGACTTTTAATCCAGAGACTTCAACTATACAACTGAATATGAACAGCGAATTATATATTGCGGAGATTGTCAAAGGCATACCTTGTCTTCTAAGAATGGGATATAGACATAGAGTGCTCAGAATAAATGACTGTTGCACCAGCTGGAGTAATTATCCACAAGAGGGCGAGAGAAGACGTAGTTACTCTAGTAAAATACACAGTCATTTTAAAGAGTCTCATCCTTTTCATTTAATACATTTTAAACTAATTATTATCTCTCTAAATTTCCAATTTCTTCAAACATCTGATATGACCTGAGTGTCAAAAATTCAGAAATGAAAAATTCTGTCATTTAACTTCGGAAGTTAAAAACACACTTAAGTTAAATTAAACACATCCCAAAATTACAAACATTAATGTCATTTTTGTAAATATCCTTAAACTCTCTTTTTTGTCGTGTTCTACTTTTAATCCTGTCTTGGTGTTATCACATGACATAAAATGCATTGACTGTGAAATTTGCTCTTATTGTAAATTCATGTTCGACTTCTTTGTTTTTATCAAAAAACATTTTTATCTTTTGCTGTCTGCGAGTTTGTCCTTCTTCCACATTAAATGATAGGTTATTATGATAACAGTTGCACCACATTAACCTTATAAAACAGTTGCCTCTTTTTCAGTTTTTTCAAATTCTTCTCTGAAATTATTGATAAAATTTTCTAATGCCTTTAATAGGATGGATCTATTCAATAGTTTGCATTCCACTGATTGCAGTGATTTACTAGTAGCACTTATTCTTTGTAAAATAGTATTCCTAATAATTGCCATTGGATCAGTTTCATATTTGTCTGTTTAAGAAGTTGTCTCCGATATGGAAAGAAGAAGGAGGGGGGGGGATTTGATTCAGCTTTTCAAGTTTGTAAAACAAGGGGACACAGAGGGCTTAAATTTCAATAGGGATAGCAGAACAAGGGGTCATGGGTATAAATTGTTTAAGACACATTTTAATCGGGATTTAAGGAAAAACTACTATTTTAATAGGGTAATAGACAGTTGGAACGCGTTGCCAGAAAATATAGTTAATTCAAAGGGAGTGTACGAATTTAAGATACAATTGGATAGTCAGTGGGAATTCATAAACAAAGGACCAGCCTTGTTGGGCTCGAGCCTGTAGCTGGTCGTCAATATTTGTATTTGTATTTCTTTTCTTCTTCTGAATTACAAATTTCAGTTAAAGCCTCTTTAACATGGGTGAAACTAAGTTTTACAGCTAATATAGCATATGTTCTTGTTGACCATCTTGAATTAGAAACTCTTTTCACTGCACTTAAAGATGCACATTGTAAAGACGCTGGCACAACTTTCCTCGGACCCAAATGAAAATACATTTTGTGGGCCCTACGCACCCGTCTCTGCTTGGGGGTCATTGACACGAGGTACAAACCGCAGATTTTTTTCTTCCTCGAAGTCTTCGAATGAGCAACTGAAGAACGAAGTGTTTTCCCTTCAACTGTCCCATAACTCTTACCCTCCCCCCATAAGAGACGCTGTGCGTCCGGTGGGACTGGAAGGGGCGAAGCGAAGAAGTGAGAACAGAAACTAAGCAGATATGATCATTCCTTTGCTTTTTGATCGGAAATTTTTTTCGTCAATCTCAATTTTAAAGATACAATCGAGGGAATTTGAATAAAAAAAATTAACGTTATATATATAAATGTATGATTTTGCTTTGAATGTATATTTTTGTATCATTTTTATACCATCTAAACAGTGCACTGTTACAATTCTGCTCAACTTGGTAACACATTTCAATAATTTGATAATGGTATTCAACTAGTTACCATCGTCCCAGCCTAAGCCATTGTGCATCGCCACGTAATTTTGAACCACGGTAAGATGACGGGGCAACATCTGCGCTGGCATCCCACTCTCCAAACATCCACACAAACACAAACTGAGGACTTTTCGGCCATTACAGATTTACGGTGCACCAGCCGCCTCTACACCATACGCTTACAAATATCCACGCCCTGACCCGATTTCGAATCAGGAACTTTCCAATAATTTGATAATATAATAACTTTATTTTAAAACGCAGAAGAATAAAAGTGTACGAAAGCTCAGTCAGGGGTTACATGAACAAGAAAAGTTGAAACTCCTGCAAAAGCTTTTTATCAGAAAAAAAAATTATTGATTAAATGTTTTTAATTGTTTTATCACCTTTCTTCTACTGAACTTGGTTTTAAATTTATAATATCTAACTTTACTGTAAATATCATTACTGAGGGCAGGAAGGGGGCGGCAAGTTTCCAGTAGTCCAGGGTTGGCTAACCTTTTACATACCACACGCCAATTTTTTTTCACATACGAATTCATATGCGTCTTACAACTCGAGCACCTTTTTTATTTTCTTAAGTTTTCATGGTCCAGGCATATTCTTAAAAACCTTTTTAATAAAGGTATGTTTATGCACATAATTAACATTTTAAAATGAATTATTGTATGTAAAACAATATGTATTACATCGCATAAACATTACTTTCCATTAATGATACTTTTGAGACTGGGTTTGGCTAGTCTGAATGTTTGGTGTTAAATTTGGTACTGAGAACAGAAGAGAATTTTTTTAATTGAATCAGTCTATCGTGACTTTCGTTTTGCTTTTCATGAATGTAAATTTCATTAATGAAAATACTAGTTCACATCTGTATGTCGTTCCTAATAATAACAGCAGAATAATTATAGAAAACGTCCACAGGAAAATAGACAGAGAGGTTTTCTTGCCTTTTTGTTAACCTATTTGTTTCTTTGAATACCTTTTTGTCTGCCAGACACGAAAGCATAAATTTAAACTTTTCAATTTGTCGGAATCAAATTGTTCTAGAATCAAAAGGAAATATCTGGAATGCAATGTTTTCACAAAGGAAATCAAAACACTTATATGCCTTTGGATTTTCTTAATTGCAGGCTTATTAGAAGAGTACTTTGCTTTTGTGAATATTAAGAGGTTCTTTCTATTTAAGTTTAGCTTTCTATTTAACCTTAGTTTATTTTGTTCCAAAGGGTTTACTATTTAAACTATGAAGTGAGGGCATCCATACTAGTTTTTAACATACTGAAAACAAATTTTAAAGTGTTGATTCCCCTCTTGAAAGGCATCAGTTCAAACCTCCGTAACCTTCCAACTGTGAAGAATCAGTGCCAAAATTAGCCAAAAAATAATTTGAAATTCAACCTCTGCCTGTTTTTAATGAGTAGAAAGAAAAATTTGTTATAGTCAATTGTTATTCTACTATAGATGCCAACTCCTAGTGTCATGAACTCCTTGTATATCCACAAACGTGAGATGCAAATATTTCAAATGAGAAATTAGATAAATTGTTAAAAGAGCATCTACACCAAGCGTGCCATAGGAGTTTGATCCCCTTAAAAGTTTTTATGGTAGACCAAGGAACCTCAAACAAAAGGGGTAAACATAACGAATAATAGAAATAACCAAATATGCAAAATGATTCGATCTCTCTTAATAGACTACTTTACCAGAAGCCTCAAAATCAGCGCAATTCTCTGAATGCGTGATAAATTTATCTTGCAATGACGAACAAAATGGCGTGGAACTTTATTATCGCACAACTTGAGCGTAAAGGAAATCAAACGATAAAAATTAAAGAGTCGATAAGAATTATCGAAAAACGATAATAATTATCGATAAAATTCAGTAATTAAAAAAAAAACAAGGGCAATAAATTTTTTTAAAGTTGGAGTACGGGAACTTTTAGGACACCCTGTACAAAAGCTTCAAAAGAGAATACGAAATGTCTAAAATAAATATGTTGGTATTTCATGATCAGTAGATGTAGCGTTTTTTGCATTTCAGGTTAAAATGTCCCACACAAATGTTAAACACCAATGTCCAATTAGTCCCCCAGAAGATAATGAAATTAACCTCATTTGGGGCAGCATGACCTATAGCCATTCAATAATAAACAAACAGAAACAACATAGTAAAAATAACAGTATAAAAATGAATTAATCGATGCATCGGGTAAATATGCAATTATCTCCAATCAACACCCCATTAAAAATTTTGTAATAAAAAGGCGGGAAACGGTAGGGAAAATGCGTCTTCCTTCCACAAAAAAGGATTGCCTTTTTTGGCAGTTTATGGCAAAGGCAAAATGGATCAAAATACTACATAATCGCCAAAAACATGAATGACTCTCTTTGCCGTCTAACGGCAGAAGTGAAAATACTGCGCAGTAAGGAACTGCGCTGTACGGCTACATAGAATGAAAAGTTATATAGCCGTACTGAACCTTTGTTTATATAGCCGTGTTTTGAACATTGTAACTAATTTCGAAAGTATGTCTGCCTGAAAATTTACTGTTGTCCAAAGCAAATTGCAATAAACGTTTAATTTCTATCGCTGCCCGTTTAGTTTTTATTGATTTTTCAAATTGGCCAGTCATTTTTGAAACATCCTGTATATGGGCACGTACAGGGTCTTTCAGTACACTCGCTAACTGTGAAATGACATGGCTATGAAACCGTGTTAGAAATACTATCATAGAAGTGCTATGGAATTTTAAATATACAGGTTCTCATATTAGTTACAATCTTCACTAATAGATGTCGCTGTTTTCTTTGAGAGCAGGATATACAACTGAGAAGTAGCAATTGATCATGGTATTTCTCTTTCACTGGCAAAACGAGGCATGAAGTTTATATCCTGTTGGAGGAGGAAATTCGAGTCACATGCATTCATTGAAACAACGTGGAAGAACCAGACACTTCGTGGTTTATGCCAAGATGGTGACCAACTGCACCATCCATACTTCTACAGTGTCAATACAGTGTTCATCTTCCTAGATGAATATTTTAGTGACCAGAGTCCTTGCTAAAATTATTTCAGAGACCTGCACCGGTATAAATTGGCTTCTGTTCTCGCCGGATCGCAATTCATGCGACTTCTTTATCTGGATCTATTTGAAGTAGATTTTATAGAGTTGGAATGTTCAAACACTAGAACAAAATAATCACTGATATTTTATAACACGCATTGCGATAGGTTGCTTCTACTTCCGCGTGTGTAAAGTGATTTCTTCTCAAGATGGCCATTCGAATACAGACGCCTCTTTACGAATGAGAATTTTCATTTAATTAATACACTACTTAAAGGAGTAAAGAAAAAATATTGCAGCACCATCTACTATATGAAGTTTTAACTAATTTTGTTCAACCGGTTTATTTCAAATTCCAAGCCTGCTCATAAAACATCTACTTGTTTCATTTTTCTATCTATCAATGTTTCATAGTTACTTCATTTCAAATTTAGGGAGTCCTTTCTGAAACACCTTTGATATGTAAATATATTTGATAAAGTACGATAATAGTAAATAATATAACAAGGAAATAAGAGACAGGGTTCATATACACCAATATTGTTTAGAAACTTTTTTTTTTCCTGACTTCAAATTTTTACCCTGAAATTCCCGTTAACAGAAAGCCACTCACAAATCCAACTATAACAGTAAAACCTGTAATACAGTTGGGTTTTGGAAAAAATATGGTTAGACAGATTTATCATTAGACAGGATCAATATACATAGGTTTCAATGCATCTATCAATTCATTGTATCTAACTAAAATAATTTTCATTTCAGGTTTCCCAGAACGTAGAGATGCATGGATAAGCAGTGCATAATCATAAAGCGGTGCATAATAAGAAGTAAAATACGACGAGAAAATTAAATATTTAGAATGGATGATTGGGCCAAAAGTGTGTGTATTTCAATGTATGCAGGAAATCAACAAAATGAATTTCAATGCCTAATTGAGGAAACCAATTTGGATACAATTTATAAAATCAAGAATGAGGGATACAAATTAGCACTAGACTATTAGGCACTAGAGGACAGAAGCTATGTGTGGGATCAGCTAATATAAATTAAAACATTACTGAGAAATGGTATTTGTAGAATACCTATAATTTTACTAATCATAGAGATTTTACCAATTTGAAAGCTGTTTTAAAACATTTTGCATGCCAGTGATAAACAAAAAACTAGCATTGATAGTTTTCTGTTTCGTTATTGTAATTATATGATAGCATATTCAATCACAAAATTTAAAAGCAAACGGGAAAAAGGTAGTAAATTCTCTCTTTTGATATATAATACTTAAATCATCATTTTAAAAACAAAATATTGCGAAAATTCGAAAAATTTCATTTAATTAGCATGCTTAGTTGCAAAATGAATGAGCACATCTTAATATGAAAAAAATGCGCCTTTATAAAAAAAAATTTAATAGCGCATGCGCGGCCGCCAGCTTGGTGCCTTAAAACCATGGAAATATCGGCTTCAGTTAAACCGGTAGCGAAACATTGTTACGCCAGTTCCTGATCTTTCCTACTTCCATGGGATATCCAGATAAAATCATAAATATACATTCATATTAAAATATAATTAGTGATGGGAGTATTCGAATACAAAAGTACTCATGTATTCGATACTTAAAAGTAACCGCTGTACTCGATACTTTTATGTGAGTACCGGAAGTATTCATATGAGTACCGGAAGTACTCAAGTAGTTGTTGTTGTATTCATCCAAAGTATCGGTTACAAAAGTACTCATATGAGTACAGGAAGTATTCATGAATACAGGAAGTACTAAAGTAGTTGTATTCATCCTAGGAGTATCGGTTACAAAAGTATTCATTTGAGTACCGGAAGTACTCTAGTAGTAGTTCCTGTACTCATACAAAGTAGTAAGTACTCATCAAAGGTATTCGCATACAAGAGTACTCATGCTGGCTGTTCAAATACCAAAAGTATGTCGCTGCGTATTCGAACACCTGAGAATTCATCGTATTCTTAAGTAGCAGAAGTGTCATATTGTAAAAGTATGGATATCTATGGTTCTCGTTAGTTTTATTTTTCTTGTCTCGATTTTGCTTTTCCCAATTTTATAAATCTTGAAAATGCACGTGATGAATGAAGCGTCGAAAAATTCCATCGATTGAGAGATTGGATTTCTTTGCAAAAGAGATCGAGTTTGCCTTTTATTGTTGAAAATTGTATTTAAATTTGTCAATTTTTTTAAATTTTTAATTTTCAGGCTTTATTTCTGGTATTAAAATTATCTATACAAATAAGATACTTTTATGCTCAAAATGTTTTTCTGTTTCTTCAAGTAAAATAACGTTATTATTTCATTCTTGAGATGGCTGTTACTTTCTTCAAAGTACCTGACCAGAGTAAATGGCTACAAATTCCCAATTTTTACATGCTATCTTGAAAAAATATGTGCTGCATGAAATGCTGAAAAGTTCCATCGATTAAGAAATTGGATTTAAAATTTTCTGGAAGCAATTTCCTGAATAGACAGGCTGGATTATCAGTGAAGTACACATGCTATGCACTTTATTTTCTACAAGAACAATTTGCTGTCGGTTAGGAAAATCACTTAAGTATTATCAGTTCTATTACGTTTCTTTAATTTCTAGATTAATTCTTTTAAGTGATAGTATTAGTCTTAACAAAGTTACTTGGGGTCATTATTAAGTTTAAATGTTTCTTTCATTTCTTGTTTACTTTTTCATAAAGGTTAAAAATTATTGCTTAAAAAGTTAATTAATTCTAAAATCTAGAATATTCTGTAAAACTTTTAAATTAGTTACAAGTGCTTTATCATTTGTATGTTGGGTTCTTTCTTGCATTTGAGTAAATGTTGTGTTGCTTTCAGTTCTTATTTGTTTTCATTTATGTTTTAAATTAATGTTTCTAAAATTTAATTGATTCTAATATCTAGTATAATCCAGTAAAACTCTTGAATTAGTTGCAACTGCTTTATCATTTGTATATTGTTTTCGATATGTTTCCCTGTTTTGCATGTCATCGTGTGTATGAATCTTAAATATCTCAAGATATATTTGAGCCGATCAACCGGTATAGTGGTTAAGGTGTTAGCCTCTAGATCGGAACGTTTCTTGTTCAAATCCGGGTCTTGGCATGGATGTTTGTAAGCGTATGGTGTAAAGGCGGCTGGTGCACCTTAAATCTGTCGTGGCCGAAACTCCTCACGTTGGGTTGGTGTGGAAGTTTGGAGAGTGGGGTGCCAGCTCAGGTGTTGCTTCGTCATCTGACCGTGGTTCAAAATCATGAAGTGTTGTCCATGGATCTTTCCCTTAAGGGACTGATCCCGGACGGTCGTCAATAGCCCATTGTGTTGCTTTAATACGACGTTAACTAAAATTCCCATTACCAAGATATATTTGAAACTGAGTCATCCAGATCAGGTTTAAAAGAATAAAAACGTAAGTGTTCATATTATGACAAAGATTTCTATATGAGACAAGATAAGCATGATGTACATTAGATCGCTGAAGCAAGAAGTGATATTCAGCGCCTAAAGTGCTCATATTTATGCAGTAACGAGTGAAAGGCAATGCTCAAAGAGTGCGACACAAAGGCCTAAGGGAATCTTGGCAAAAATATGCTTTTAGCATAACATCTGCTGCTCCTACACAGTTATGGGACAGATTTCGGAAGGCAATGAGATTATATTCGATCTCCTTCGTTGAAGCAAATGGGCAACATATCTCGGAGCCTGTCGATAGTAAATGCCATTTCACATGCTTTTTCTGCAGCTCCCTGTTTTAACACCTATCCAGAGACATTTCAGCGCACAAAACATGCATAATCCCATTGCATTAATTTCCATTCTTGATCTGAACTCTCGTATAACTCAATTCAGAGAAAAAGGATTGATGTGATGCTTTAAAAAGGACCAGAAAAACTGTGCCTGTCCTGATGGCATTGTATATCTAATGATACATCTTTCCTCTGTCACTCACTTTATAACATATTACATCTGTATCATCACATATTGGAGGAACATGTCTTCCCTTTGGCTTGGATACACTCCTTTTTTATACCTTTTCAAAAACCTGTAAAGATCCAACAAATGCATATAACAATAAGCCAATCACACTCACCAGCTGCATGTGCTAACTTTTTGAAAAGATGGTTAATTCTCGTCTCACTTGAATCTTAGACACAACTTAGGCTCTTAAATTAGAAGCGAGATTAGATGTGTCCACCATCGAGGCCAAGAAGATACATGGTTTCATTTACGTCCTGACAATCAGTCATTAAATTGCTTGAAGATTGCCGATAGTGAACTGTTCTTAAACATTATATGTTTAGCAGCGTGTATCTACCAAAAGTAAAGAAGAGTTACACTGCTAGTTATATATACTAGTAAACTCAAGTTAATTTTTTTAGTGGTGGCTAAGTTCGGCACACATGTTTTTATGTTTGCTTTCTCTTTTCTTTTAGGCATTTGGAATCTGAAGAAGAGCAGTGGTTTTCCTCTCTAGCTTGATCTTTCTTGTGTTTTCCCTCCTTAAAGTTTGTAAAGTAATTTAAATGGGATGGTATGTAGTATCCGATACGTTACAACTTTCGAGCGATGTATTGCCAATTGTGGTAACCTTCCCGTTTTCGTTTTTTCTTAGTTTTAAGGCAACCCTAGATATTTTCTCCTGACGATAATAAACGGGTCTCATGATTGGTTAAGGAAGAAAATACGCTTTTCCACTTTTATTTTTAATGTAGAACGGAATTAAAATTTAGACAGTCTTTGAAATTGTTGGGTGCATATGAATTTTGCTCTTGATTTATAAAATCGACTTGTTTTATTAATTTTCAAAATTTTTAGGATAAGTTTGGAAAGCAGATTGTAAGTTACAATTTTTTAAATTTTTCACTTTATTTAAATTTCAATTAAAATTTCGAAAAAAAATTTGGATTAAATTTGATTTTTGAAATTGCAGATTGGAATTTAGAATTTTTTTTCCTCTTTTGGTTGTGCTCATTTCCCCTTAGTTGATTTGATATAGCAGTGGATAGTGTTATTAAACGTTAGAAAATGTTTTTTTTTTTTTTTTTTTTGCAAACATGTAGTAGCTTGATTGGGAAGAAGGTGAAATGTCTTTCATGTGAGAATGATATGATTTTAACATTGAGAATGGATGCTGGTGATAGGTAGGAGTGGAAATGTAGAAAGATAGGACAAAAATTTGGCAAGAAAGTATAACAGGAGTAAGAAATTGGAGGGTAAATGGGTGTTTGGAGGACTTGAACGAGGGACGGATAAATGTTTTATGGTTGAGGTGAAAAATAGGAACCAGAAAGTTTTGGCTGAGGTAATTCAGAGCTGAATTTTGCAAGGAACTACAAAAATTTCTGACTATTGGAAGTCATATGCTGGTATCAATACCCGAAGGACAAAGAGTTCAAGGGTTATCGATTCGAGCATATGACTGTTAACCATTGTCAGAATTTCAAGGACCCGGCTATGAGGGTAAGTTTGATTTTTGTTTAGCTTTTGGTTATATTACAAACACTGGACTATGCTTGGGTGGGCACCCAATACGGTGACTTATACGCATGGAAGCCAACGGTGAAAGGTTCTCGCCGGCCCCGGAGGGGCGGCGAGGTAGCCGGCAGGCGGGGATCGCGCGTTATACGCTGTGACTTATCTACAAACAAATTTCTCCCGGTATACTGGTTTAAACGCATTGAAACCTTAAGCGCAATACGCTTTGACTTCTCTAAAAAACAATTTCCTCTTGTAAAGTCGTTACAATAAAAATATTTGTCTTGCTTTTCCATATATGGCTCTATAACCTGGAATATCCCCATTGAGTTGCTCACATAATGCTTATTGCTAGAAAAATTGTGAAAAAATATTTTTTCACACTTATAGATAGCAGAAGAATTTTTAGATTTTTGGTTTCTCATCAAAAACCTTTGTGTGGATTATGATCACAGAAAAGAACTACCTTATTAAAAAAAGATTTCTTGTTTTGAATTTTCTATGCATTGCAAAGTTTCCAATTCAAAATTGATGAAAATCCGGACGTTTTAAAAAAATCACGTTTTTTTTTATTATTATTATTATTATTTTTTTTTTTTAACAATTATAATTATTTTTTAAATTTATTTATTATATATATTTTTTTAAGTGACAAAACTAGGATGAAATTGACGCAAAATTGCGCACATGTTCGGAGAAAACCAGACTGAAATATTAGAAAATTTTCAAGTGAAATTTATATTGCTTTTTTCTTAATTTTTAAACAAATTATTATTATTTATGCACTGTATGCAAAGGTTCACGTTGTATATGGCGGCCATCTTGGAATTGCTTACATCGGCCGCCATCTTGATTTGGCGTAAACAATCGCTTTGGCGGCCTAACGTTGCGGATGCTACCACTCCACCATCAGTTTACATCGTAAACTGGTTATTAAATTTAGAGGTGAGAACCTCTGCTAAAGAGGATTAGAGCTCTTGGCGATACCTCTATAAAAAAAGTGCATCATGATTCCTACCCCATGGGTGATGTGGAAATGGAATCGTTCATTTTAGGACATGTTTTAAGTTACAGAATATAATTGTAATAGCTTTTAAAACATCAAATTGGTGTATTCAGTCTGAAATATACTTATTAAAAATGTAGATGGCGTTGCCTATAAACGGTGCCCTGTTATGTAACATTAGTGAGTATTGTTAGTAGCAGAAAAATTCTCAAACAAGACAATTGTGTCCAAAGTGCCTTCCTTGGAAGAGAGAGAAATTAGACACCAGAAGAAACAGCCCCTGAACAATACTTGTTCCATTCTCGGCATTTACATTAATTATTTGGTTATTGTACTGACACTCAGCCGTGGATGACATGTTCTTAAGATCTGTGGGTTTAACAAAAAAATACTAATTTATGGTTCTTTACACTTAAGCAAATCCAATTAAAATATATAGATTTTACAAGCTTGGGTGTTTTTATTCAATTGATTGGAATAAAAATATTTACTCAAAATTTAACACCAAATGGTATTTTAAAAATTTGAAATTAATATAGTTAAGAAACATTAAGTTCACAATAATAAGCTTTAAAGTTTCTAAAAATTTCAAATTTAATAAGAATTCAGTTTAACCACCCTAGTGGTTGCAACGAAAAACATCAAGTACAAAAAATATCTGATTACAAGATGAAGATTGGGTCAGTTTTCCTCTAGTTATGAGATATATCGTGCATCAAGATACGGTCAGTTTTGCTAATGAAACAAATCTCATCGAACATGACCACCCTGACGTTTAATGCGAACACAGCACTTGGGAGTGTTACTGTGACTGATTTGAAATAATATTCAAAGAAAGCACGGAAGGAAAATAAAGCCATTATGAGAACTTGTAGACGAGGACTAGAAATAAAGTACTATTTTAATTGAATTTTCAACGTCTCACCGAACAGGTTTCTGAACTATGAAATAAGTTATGAAACGATGATAAATGCCCTCCTATTTTGTCATTGTAAGAGCCCTATATTGCTCAGTATGTGAAGCAAAAATCCTGACATGATAAAAATTTAATATGTATATCGTTATTAATATTTCTACCTAAATATTGGAATTACAAATTTTTACTAGTTCAGTGCAAGTGTAATATGTATTAATTTAACTGTCTGAACTTCAACAAGCAGATTTTAATCTTATTAAATGTGAATATACCATATTGAAAAAAAAATTAAGAATCGAAATAAGGGCTAAGTTTACAGAAATATTTTTAAAGTTTCAGATCCTGGTATTAAAAATAACACTCTTACATCTTTTAAAATACTTTTAGAGTTTTGTAGAAAAAGAATTTTTGTTCTTATATTTGGGGTTCCCTTCAAAATAAAAGTTTGTCTTGTTTCCTGTTGAGTGATTATTTCCTCAAATTATAGTAGAAAACCAAATCCATAAAATGCAAAAACTTAAATTAAAAAATGATTTGTAAAATCGAGATAAAAATTAAAAAATTCGGCAATTTGTAAATTGTATTTTGGTTTTGCAAAATACAGTTGTTTTTTAACAAGTTCAAAAAGAGAAATAATAGTAATTTTCATTTAAACAAAATTTTTTAAAATTTATATTAATAAATCGGAAGAAAAACAATGTTCAAACATTTAATTTAGAAAACATTCAGAGTTTTGTGAGAGAAAAAAACCCAATCCTTTTACAAAGCAAAAAAAAATCAAACTAATTTGATTTTCATTATTTTTTGTTTAAGGAAGAACAGTCCTAGATCTGGATTCGAACCGCGTTCCGTGTTACTCCAAATCCGTGCTTCTAACCACTATACCAAGTAACACGTGACATAATAAGTTTTTTTACAAATAAAAGCCATATATCGTAATTCTCAGATTCTTATATTGATTAATCGTTTTTTTCGTGTATTCGAATAGTACTCGATACTTGAAAGTACTCGATTACTAAGTACTCGATACTCAAAAGTACTCGATTCTGCCCATCACTAAATATAATTAACCCTCAATTACTTGAAAGTTAAAAGTTTCTAAACCTCTAAAAAAAAAAAGGACTATCATCACGTGAAGGCCTAAAAAAAATTCAAATTATAAAAGTAATTGTTTTTATTCTACTGGTGAGTAAAACCAAACTCGTAACTAATAAACATATTGAATAATGAAAATTTCTAACAATCGTATACACAAGAACCATTCACAAGTCAAAATATTCATGAAATTGACTTTCTGGTATTGTTGATCCGCGTCTCCAAGAGCCATTTGAAACATGGTGTTCGAAAATTTACCAATAGAGAGCGGTGCATGTACCGAAGGAATTAGGATATTTTAGTTAAATTTTCAACCAGAGAAAAAGCACAGCTTACAACTATTGTTTTTGCTTTAACTTGATGCCAACCATGTCTACAGGGTGTTTCAAAAATGACCGGCGTATTTGAAAAATCAATAAAAACTAAACGGGCAGAGATAGAAATGCACCGTTTATTGCAATGTGCTTGGTACAACAGTACATTTTCAGGCAGACTTTCCAAATTAGTTACAATGATCAACAACAGATGGCGCTGCAAGCGATTTGCGAGAGAAGAAAATCAAGTCTGTGAGATCGCCATACTGTAAGTCATCTTTCTGCTGTCAGCGTGTGCTGTTCACAGATTGCAAGTTTGCTGTGAAAAAATGTTACAGGGTCTTCCAGAACACTCGCTATCTGTGAAATGACATAGCTATGAAACTAAATGTAGAGATTCTCAATTTAGTTACAATCTTCACTAATAGATGTCGCTGTTTTCTTTGAGAGTAGGACATACAACTGAGAATTAGCAATTGATCATGGTATTTCTCTTTCATTGGCTAAACGTGGCAGGAAGTTTATGTCCTGTTGGAGGAGGAAATTCGAGTCACATGCATTCATTGAAAAAACGAGGAAGAACAAGACGCTTCGTAGTTTATGCCAAGATGGTGCCCAACTACACCATACTTCTACATTGTCAATACAGTGTTCGTCTTCCTTGATGAATATTTTAGTGACCAGAATCCTTGCTCGAAATTATTTCAGAGACCTGCACCGGTATAAATTGGCTTCTGTTCTCGCCGGATCGCAATTCATGCGACTTCTTTATCTGGATCTATTTGAAGTAGATTTTATAGAGTTGGAATGTTCAAACACTAGAACAAAATAATCACTGATATTTTATAACACGCATTGCGATAGGTTGCTTCTACTTCCGCGTGTGTAAAGTGATTTCTTCTCAAGATGGCCATTCGAATACAGACGCCTCTTTACGAATGAGAATTTTCATTTAATTAGTACACTATTTAAAGGAGTAAAGAAAAAATATTGCAGCACCATCTACTATATGAAGTTTTTACTTATTTTGTTCAACCGGTTTATTTCAAATTCCAAGCCTGCTCATAAAACATCTACTTGTTTCATTTTTCTATCTATCAATGTTTCATAATTACTTCATTTCAAATTTAGGGAGTCCTTTCTGAAACACCCTTGATATGTAAATATATTCGATAAAGTACGATAATAGTAAATAATATAACAAGGAAATAAGAGACAGGGTTCATATACACAATATTGTTTATAAACTTTTTTTTTTCCTGAATTCAAATATTTACCCTGAAATTCCCGTTAACAGAAAGCCACTCCCCAGGTAGCACATATATGTCGGCCAATATCGAGAAAAAATATTGGCCAATATTGCCGTCGATATTGGCCAACGTAAAAATGTACCCCCCCTGGCGACGTCGCCCCAATATCGTTTTACGACATTGGCCAACGTAAAAATGCCATCGCCCCAATGTCGTTTTCCGACATTGGTCAATATAGTTTACCGACATTGATAGATATTGTTTTCCGACATTGCTCAATATCGTTTTCCGACATTGGCCAACGTAAAAATGACCCCCCTCTGGCGACATCGCCCCAATGTCGTTTTACGACATTGATAGATATTGTTTTCTTGACATTCAATGTTTGTTTTTTATCATTGCTCAATATTAGCTTTTAAGATACTTTTCGATGTTTTTTTCAACATTATTCAAAATCTGTTACATAATATTGGGATATTTTCATTAAATTTTCTTCTTATGGCATGTGATTGTTTATTTAGAGGTTACACAAGATTACAACCATCTTAAATTTTGTAAAATTTAAAAAATTTTAATCATTAAAAAAATGTTTATATAATACAATATTTTAGAACATTAGAGAACATATTCTTTTATATTGTTAAAAATATGTTTTTATTACAATTTGTGTAACTGTTGTATTGTATAGTACATAATAGAAAATTGTGGGCAACTTGGCTTTTTAAAACCTAAACAGGCATCCATTATCAAATCAGACATTCTAAAATCCATTTTCCCCTTTAAATTTACTCCTTGGTAGCTTGAAAAAAAATTGCAAACATAAAACACGTACAGGTACCATTTTTGTGATTTCAATTCAGAAAATAGTTTTAGAAAAATATTCCAGTCAGAAATGTTAGCTAAGCTGCTGATACCCAGGTGGCACAAGAATATCAGATGATATCGTAAAAAGATATTGTATAATATCTGCTCCGACAAAAAATGATATCATAATGACCCCCTCTTTTTATCGGATGATGTCGTTGCTCGACATAATTAAACACATTATGACATAATCCGGTACAACTTTGATATATTTTCTTTGCCGTAGCTCTATGGCAGTTTATATAGTGTTCCAACATTTTTATATCGGCTTTCATTATCAATCATTTCATTGCAATTGACACTTTGTCGACATTCTTGTATCTGTTTCCTGACATAGCTCAATTCAGGAAACAGATACAAGAGAGCATTTTGTCCTTTTACTATTTCATAGCAGCCCATCTTCTGGTTTTTGTTGAGTTTTTCAAGTTGAAATTAGCTATAAAATCATCAAATTGTTTCTACACAAATTGCATTTGGCATAAAATGTTACATTAAAACAGTTGTATAATTTTAGACAAGAAAAACAGAGTAAAAAGGCTATAAAAACCAGAAGATTGGCAGTCATGCTAATTAATTACAATCAAACAAAGAAAAACACTTAGGGTGAAGGGGTTAATATATAAAATTGCAAATGTTAAAATAATGGCAATCATTAAAGACTAAAATAATTTTTATTTTCAAAGATTTATGAATGATTCGTTATTGTCGTTGTCACTGCCTTCGTGTCTTTCATCACTGTCTTTCTTTTGTTCACTGGACTTCTGTCCTTGGCAACTACAAGGCAGGAAGTGATGGTGGACTACTTCCAATGGCGGGCACTAAGGACTTGTCCTTTGGCCACTACGAGGCCGGAAGCAGCTATATTATATATAGCAGCTAATATTTTAATTTATTTTATTAAGTGCATATTTTAAATTGTTGTTCCATTTCTTCTCCATTCCATTCCATTTCCCATTTCCGTTCCCATTTCCATTTCTTTTGTAGAAATCTAATTCTGTTAAAACTCATTATTGCCAATTGTATAATCTATATCTCTCAAACCAGTAAAATAAATACAAACATCAAGCTGATGCCTGTATTACAATACAGCTTGATAAACAGTTGCATGGTATGTAATTCCAAGGCTTAACTGGATTCCGTGTCTGATCAGGCTTGTTCATTGCGCTATTCGGGATGTAACACTAGAACGGTAGGTTGCCAGCGCCATCTAGTGGAAGCAATCTTGAAAACGGATCGCGGGGATACGCATGTTTTTTAACAGGGAGAAAGCTAGATTTTATTGAAAATAAAATATGTGAAAAGTTATCAAATCCTAAAAACATTCCACTCTTGGTAGTTTTTTCGGTTTTTAGAAAATTGATTACAAATATGTTTTAATATTTCTTTTCAAAAAGAATTTTTGTTACCCTTCTTAGACTAAACAAAAAAAATTCTTATAGCACATATTAGCTATCAGGTACAAGAATCCTTAGTAGATTAAAAACAATTTTAGGACTTGAGGGAGTGGGGGAATGAATAATTGAAAATATTACAGTATTATTTACTACCATTAGTTAGCCACACTAATTAATGATACATTATTCATAAAATTGATCATAAACAAAATCTCAGACAACATGTTAATTCAAGTAAATGAGTATTCATATAAATTTTTTATTTATTCTGCCTATAAGCAATGTTCAGAGTGAAATTTGGGATACTTAAAATGAAGCATTTACTATAAAGTTTTAAGATAGATTTATTTAAGAGGGGGGGGGGGGGCTGAAACACAAAAAACCCTTCAAAAAGTCCTTTTTTGTTTTATATTCTCAAAAAATTTGAAATTTGATTCTTTTGTTTGACACCAATTTTATGATATCTTAAGTAGAACCGAAGTTTTAAACAAAAGAACGTTTTGATAGCTGTCAAAGTTTTGAAACGAAAAATATGTCGACTTATACGAAAAACTGCTAACAAAAGTACAATTGCATGCAAATTGTACCGTAAAAAGGTACCATTAGCCAAAATAAACCTTAACCAAAGGTCTGAAGACATTAACGCATTTACTTACGTACTCGGAGTAATCAACACTTTTGTAAATGATTTTCATTAATGAAACTTTTAAGGTGATTTTTCTCCATGATGGATTTTTCACACTTTTCCCAACTTTAAAATGATATAACTCAAAATCTATTCAAGATAATTGCATGAAATTTGGTATGTATATTCTTCAAAAGAATTTGTCTTCAGCTATTTTAAAAATTATTGATAAGTTATAAAATATAAGTGTTTTTATAAATTATAAATTCAAAAAACGATCATTTTTAATTAAAAAAAAATTTAATATGCATGTATTAAAAAAACTGTGAAGACAAATTTTTAAATATAATATCTGCTTTTAGAAAATGTAAATATTGTGTCTTTTCATGAATAATTTCTTTGTTATATCTAGAGATTGTTTCCAACCACTGTGCTCGAAGGGTCGAGTCGCTGGGAAACTCATGGTATGATACATATTCCCCTACTTGCTCTTGAAACTTCTTACTACGAGTATGATAAGACGTACAAAACGGCACACAACAGTTCACCATTGTCTCTATCAAGTTTTTACTGATTTAAGGCTTTAAAATAATCACTATATCGAAAATACTGCGAATACAGAACACGATTTCTATGCAATCCAATGGTAAACAACCTGCTTTTCTTGGTAGGGTGACAGCGCTCTCAAGCGGTAAGAGTTGGAAACTTTCAGTTACGTCGGCTCTTTTGATCTTTTGGGTAATGATTCAGCCTGTACAACCTACGGTTACGATCAAGTTTAGCCTTGGTAATTCTAAGAACTGATTCAGATTTATATAATTTTGATTTCATCTCAAAATGGATTACTTCCCGAAACTTCTGTTAAAAATTCAATATTGTTAGAAATGTTAAATAAGAAAAAAAAAGGGGCACATTGCATATTGGCAGAAAAATGAACAGTTCTTACAAATTTCATTTAAATAGAATTTTCCATAAGTTTTAAAAAAATTCACAAATCACAATTAAAATAATTTTTTTTATTGTAAGACAGATTAAACCCTGGGAACTGTCAAACATTCCAATCAGGTACACTCTTCGGAGTCACCCCTTCGACAAGTCAGATTATTCGATGGGTGAATTCTTCGGCCATCTCAAACTGCCGCACCAGCGAACGCTTTTCCAAACAACTCTGACAGATAAAGTCATGACAACAAGTCATGAATAAGAACACAAACAGCAACCTGTGACACAACAGAAGTAGACAATTAGAACAAGTGTTACCCGATTGCTAAGCAAAGATGAGTTACAGTTAGTAATTATTCTCAACACCCTCTCTTAATAACATTAACATACATTTTTGTCTTAGTTCAGTCTAGGTTTACGTTAAGATTTTGTAAACAAATCAGCAATTTGGTATTCAGTTGCAACATATACAATATAAATGTTTAATAATTTTACAATATCATGAGCATACTTCAATTTAATATCGAAGTGTTATAATCTGGCACAATTATTTTCATTTAATATGGCCTTAATGACTGACTGAAGCACAAAATTTTGTTGCATGCGTATCAATACAAAAAAAGGCTCGTTTACAGAACAAAAATAGCTGTAGAAAAGAGAAGGTGCAGTTTTTCAGTGGTGGTTTATTTTAAAATAGTACTGATCCAATAAATATTTTTTTTTTCAGGTCATTTAACAAGAAATGAATAATTTTCAGTGAATTATCACAAATCACTCAGTTATCATCAGAATTAAAACTGGCTTTAAAAAAATATGTATATATATCAGCTTACTGTAAAAACTCTTGTTTTGATAAATGTCTTAATGTAATAGAAATTACTAAAATAAAATAGCACTAGCAAAAAATAAGTTGTTAACTTTTGTTGTATTTTGTACTTAAAATACAATTATCTCAAAATCAGTTTTTTGCAATTTTGCCAAAGTTCAAAGTACTAAGGCTTTTTGATAAATGCACTTAGAGTTAAACTGTTTATATTTTTTAGGTCTTGAATAACTATTTGATAGACACAGAGAGAACTTTTTGTATGAATAGCTCAGAAAAATGTATAAAAATTAATAAACAAAAAATTTGACATTTTTATAGAAATTTAACACATAACGAGTAAAATATTTTTTTTTTATGAAAACTCATAAATAAATTTTTTTTAATCTCTCGCTAGGTCTTTTGCATATACTATAACAATATTGTAAAAATTTATTTCACCAAAAATATTGAAAAATGACAGATTGAATTGCAAATAAAAACAATTTTTTTTTATTGATTATTGCTTTAAATA
Source organism: Metellina segmentata (assembly GCA_947359465.1). NCBI lineage: Eukaryota > Metazoa > Arthropoda > Arachnida > Araneae > Tetragnathidae > Metellina > Metellina segmentata. The sequence goes on along the minus strand of OX375883.1, from coordinate 18,837,737 downwards.
TGTGCTTAATTAATGTTGTGTAGCACAAATACATCCTGCATAGCTTTAGCCAAAGCCAAAATTTCTTCCTCCTGGCAGCTTCTATTGGCTGCTCTTGAATTTGGCTCAGACAGTAATATAAATTATCACAGAATATAAAATATCTGGATGTGTTGTCATGGATAGGTACAATAATGCACCTACAAATTCCTGATTGGGTCCATGGAAAGTTTCATCTCGCACGAAACACAATGGTGTCGCTTTAGGCACTAGAGGAGTGTCGGCTGGTTTACACTGAGTCATTTTGAATTTATTTAAAATTTTCTCAACATAGGCTTTTTCCTCTAAGCAAAGTTGTTGCTGAGAAAACTTAATACATATGCCCAGAAAATCTTTCACAACTTAAGCCTGGACATTTCGAACTCATCACTTAGAAGTTGTATTACCACCATCACCACTGATTCATAGGAACCAGCAATCAGTAGGTCATCAACATACAGCACTACTAGGGGGCTCCGCCCCTGCTCGTCAACCCCTGTGTACCACTGTCACTGTTTCAGTTTTTAAAGACTTTTTAAAAATTTGCAAACACGACTATTGTTGTCGTTGTAGCCCATGGGTTATACCCTAAATAAGATTTCATCGAGTTCACCATTCAAAACAGTCTTAACATCTAGTGCATAGATTCATTTCCCTATGGAGAACAATGACAAAAACCAGTCGTGATGGCATACTGATGTTCTTTAAAAAGAAAGAAATAGCTAGTAAAATTATGTATAGTTTTGTTTTATCACTGAATATAAGCTGCAAATTTTTTGTAAAGTTATAAATCTTAAATGATAAAAAGTTAAGACAAAAAGTATATATTTGGTACACTCAAATTTATGATTTATTAATTTTTAGAAGAAAAATTTGATGTAAACTAATTTTTTAGAATGAATAATATTCACAATACTTCACCTTTTGTAGTTAGTTTTTTTTTTAAATGAAATTAATCAAATCACACAAAACTTGAAAAGAACAAGCAGTTTTACCCATGGTCACAATTTTAAAGCTTCACATCTCAAATTTATTTATTGATTTTTTTTTAATGTTAAAAACATTTTGTATAGTTTTTACATAAAACAAAAATCAGTTAAGTTTTTAAATGTTATGTTATGCTTGAACAATATATTTAAACCTACTTTGAAAATGTCCCACTAATATTAATAATTAATGCAAACAGAACTCTGCTGACATACTAATAACTTACTTTCCAAAACAAAATAATCTATAACAATAAAAGATGAAAATAGCATTGCACAAAATCGAATGTAATTTGGGAATTTGATACAGTAAACGATGAATATTTACACATTAAAAAATAGTATACTGACAATGTAACAAACTACAAACACGGGCTAAAACTTCATCAATGGAACAAGTGAATATGTTTAATTATTCGTATTTAAATATTATTAACATTACAAAATAATGTACAGAAATATCCTTACCTCATAGGACTTGCACTTTTAGGGATGACTGCTCTTATTCACTGCAAGATTCGGCGAAAAATCGCCGCGGTCTCGGCGGCTGCATCTCACCCGTTACGTGCCATTATTTTTTTCCAAAGGAAAAAAGAATTAGAAAAATTTTTATGCATAGTAACATGCGTGTTCGCTTGTCAATTTTTGATAATATGATGGCGGTCGGCAACCCAAACAACGAACACGTGACCAAGCATAGCTTCAGCTCAAAATTAAATATCGGCCAACATCAGATTAACATCGTTTTTTGGATATTGTTTTCACAATATCGCCAAATATCGGTACAATATCGGGAAAAATTGCGTAATATTTAAAATATAAAAAATATGGGTAAGACAACATGGGGTCATTATTTACAGTATTACTACATGATTATAATGTTATTAAAAGCGTTATTTACAGTCTTCCTCGTTTTATAAAACTAAACGATATCTGCCAATATCGACAGATATCGTAATTCCGACATTCGACATTCACAGACATTCAAAACATTGGCCAATATTGGTAGAATGTTGGCCAATGTTGTTGTGCTACCTGGGTCACAAATCCATACTGGAGATGAAAGCACCTACGGGGCCAAGGGCTCCATCAACTTCAATACGTGACTTGACTTGAGAAACTTTTTTGAACTGAAATAATTTTGAAATTAATTACTGTGAACTAACAGTTCTTAGCACAAGTAAATTGTGAATAATTATATTAAGTTCAATTTCCGATGTGGAAGTACATTGGTAGGTATTTTAATTAACGTCGTACTTAACCAAACCAAAGGCTATTGACGACCGTGGGGGATTAACCAACTGCTCCTATTGAAGAAAGCCTCCGCACTCAAAGCGTGACGTCATTAGGGTAGCCCGAGCCTTGACTCCGTCGGAGGAGTGTTGCGGATATGATCGCTTATACCCTAGGATGCTAGCTCTATTAATGAGTGACTGGGAAGGCATTTAAAAAAACTAGTCGATATCTTTTGTGACATTAAAGCGTTATAAAGACCACACCTACAATATTTCATAAAAGAAAATTCATTTTTGTAATTTTCGTGCATACTATGATTTTTTTTATGTTTAACTATTGCTTTGACTTTCATTCCTAATAAACTTATTTAAAATAAAAACAGAATTTAATTCATAAAAAAAACTAAACAAATATTAGTAAACTTTAAAAATATAATGATTGAAATTGCATTTTATTATTGTTGCCTAGTAAATTTCTGCACCTATTTTGATTTATATTCTATAATAAAACAACACATGATTAAACGAAACGTATTTTATTTACAATTTGTACAGATACATTGAAAGGTATTGCAATTATACTTTATTGAAATAGCTCAAGTTTATTTAATTATTATTATTACATAATACACTCATTGCCATAAAAATTTGCGCATCAAGAAAAAGTCATCAAATTAAACTAAATTTTACACATGTAAGTACTACTTTGATATAAGTAAGTGATCAGAAAATCAAAGATAAAAGGATCATTTATTGCAGAAAAAAGTACAAACGAACGCATGTTTTAGTACTCTGTTGGACCCCCTCTAGCGCGAATGCACGATGTGATACGAGCGGGCATTGAGACATACAAGTTCCGTATGATGTCCTGAGACACCTCGTTCCACGGTTGCTGTAAACGCGCCTCTAGTTCGACCCAACTCGTAGGGTGTCCAACTTGTCGTCACAAATGATCCCAGATATAATCGATCGGTGACATATCTGGGAAGGGTAGTAATGTGGCGGAGGCAGTTTTGTGACATCCTTGCTGTGTGTGGCCGAGCATTGTCTTGTTGAAAAATGGCTCCTGGAAGCCCTGCCATGAGTGGCATCACATGTGGCTGAAGGATGTCATGGACGAACCGCTGGGCTGTCATTGTGTCATGGATTAATATTAGGGGTGACCGTGTATCGTAAGCAATGACACCCCATACCATCACACCAGCTGTGGGAGCGGTGTGTCGCTGTAAAGCGAAGGCAGGATTGAGGCGTTTACCACGGGGCCTCCACACACGAACACGATTGTCATCACTGCTCAAATTGAATCTAGATTCGTCGCTGAAGACGACATGGTTCCATTCCGTTGCAGTCCAATGCCATCGTGCACGACACCACTCCAAACGGAGGCGTTGGTGGGTGGGTGTCATAGGCAGCACACGTAATGGGCGCCGCGATACCAGATGTCATTCAGCCAGGCGCCTTGCGATGGTTCGGGAAGACACAGGGGCCCGTAGTGAAGGTGCTGCTTGTGTCTGGATAGCGGTCAATGAGGCAGTTGACTCTACGCGAGCGTTTCGAATGATGTGACGGTCTTCTCGACGACTGGTCTGTCGAGGGCGTCCTGAGCCTGGTCGCCGAGTAAATGACGTCTCTTCTGTCCACTGGTCCCAACACCTCCTCACAGTAAAATCAGAACGGCCTACTTAACGAGCTACTCGCCGAGCGGACCACCCATCTTCCATCATCTCGATGATTCTTTCCCTCTCGAACTCTGATAGCTGCTCATATTGTCTTCGATGGCGGCGTAACGGCATGTGTACCTCATCGGTTTTTTTTGCAAAAGATTAAGTAACGGAACGGAACGGACGTATCAATTACGTAGTACTTTGCAGAGAACTACAAACCACCACATCAGAATTAATGAGGAATTTATTGGTTGTAAACTTAAAAATGAGGGGAGAAAGTTAAAGGTAGTGACAATGCACTATGAAAAAGGTAGATAATTTAGATAGGCGATAGTTTATAATTTATACAATTAGGAGTCCGATTCATGTTTCAAAGGGGGAGGAGACAATGAGGAGGGGTGAGCAATCAGTACCGAAAAGAGTGGCGAAATGCGTGAGCTGTGGTGATGATTTAGGAGTTTGGTGATAAGGTGGGAAGAGGTAAAAATAAAAAAGAAATATCAGTGTGGTGCGTCTAGGAGATTCCCCAAGGGGTCCCTGAGCTCACCGCAGCGACGTTTTTTGCCTGGAGGAAAAGTGTGATAATCACGGTCAAGATGGGTTTTGGGTCTCTTGCGAGATCTAGTTTGGGAGGTGTTATATGATTGAAGGTTTTGTAAAAGAGGATTTGGGACAAGTGGGAGCCTATTGAAGAATTTTAAGGAGAGTGTTTTGATATATTAAAAAATTGGTTCAATATTGAGGTCTTTGTGCACTCAAACAAGCTATGCTTACCTGTTTTATGCTCCAAGGAGAACGAAGTTCAACGCCCTCTAGTGGCAATGCGCAATCACGCTGCATTTCTAATCATTTGCATATCTGGCCGACATGTACCTTCATGCCAAGTTTCGTTACGATCCCACAATTATTTCTTGGTGCGCAAATTTTTATGGCAATGAGTGTACAATTCTGTAAATATTTTTATTTGTATATTCAATGTTATAAACACAAAAGTAAAACCAAATTTATTTTATTTACAATTTATACAGATACATGAAACAATACATTTTGTTATTGAAAGTTTGTAGCTTTCTTTTATTATTTTCAGCAGTTTTTTGCTGTAATAGTTGTTTATCTTTTAACACATTCTCATTTTGTTTCCTACAATAACTGTTCAGAAAAGTGTTTGAAGCATGCTTTACAATTGTTTCTAATATGCCATTAATTTTATGTATTTGGCATTGGTTTAGGATGCAATAAATTTCCTTTTCTTTTATTATTTTTTATGTTACATTGAAGGCAACTAATAGTTGATCCTTACATTTTAAAAACATCATTTCATGCTTGTCTGAAATTAATTTTTGTATGATAATGTAAACATGCAAAACAACCTCTAAAACTTCAGGTTTTCTATAACATAATCCTCCTTTATCCATATTAAGGATATAGCTGTTTTCGTTGTAATCAAGAATATTGAAACAATCATCTATACTGTCAAGAGTCAACATTTTTTTTGCAGTTAGCACATTTCTTGTCTTTATAACAGAATGACAACAATAACCAGCAATGTATGTTAGTATAGACAATATAGTAACTAATTTAACAAAATCTTCTTCAGAAACTGTAATTTGTTTAAAACACGAAACATCAACTTTTTGTAATTGCTCATTTTCTTTGATATCAGAGAATAATAAATTTAATTTACCATACTTTGATGATATCAAAGGAGCAAGGGTTTGAAGCCTAAGCTTCTATTCATTTTCAAAAACCTGTCTCAACGAGATATTGTGTTGCGAGTCAGACAATTGGCGAAACTTTCCAAACCTGTTTTCAAGAATGTTGGTTGGAATTTTCCCAGTTAAAAAATAGGTCATCCCCAATTCATTGCACAAAAATGATCGTAAAAAGAAGTATATTTTAGAGAATTCCAAGTATCAAGCCAAATTAAGAATTTTTCTAGGTTCACCTTTTCATGGGATATATTAGATGACAAAGGCTCACAATACAAATCTCGTTTATGACTCCCTTTAAATTTACTTTTCACATTCATTATCTTCCAATATTTAATAATGATTGCAATATATTCAGATGTTTCCAAACATAAAAGGCTCATCAGTATGTGTGGAAAGTACTTTCAGCCCTTCAACAACATGGTCATCGAAAATTTGAAGAGATAACTTTAAATTTTGTCTCTCCATAGAAGATGGAGAGAGAGAGCTTTTCAAGTTAATCCATAAACATATTTTACTATTTGTCCATCCTCTAAAGAATGTATCTTTTTAATGGTTCTAAAAGAGGCAGTTTTAGTTATGTCATTAAAATCAATAAAATAAATACAATGACCATAATTCTTCTAATTGAGCCAATTATTTTTGACACATTTCAGAAGGTGTACTGCATCAAAAATGTAAAATAACAGTCTATTTGGATTTGAAGGGTTATAAACAATACTTAAACAAGGGTAGGTAGCAAAATGGGACATTGCTTTACTATTTAATGAGTTATTATCAGTTGTAACACATACTACAAAATAACCTATACTTTCTATCCCAACAATGACCCTTTTAATGTACACATGAAGAAAATTTGATTCAATGTTTTGAACTGGAAAAATATCCATAACCCTTAAAAAAAATTGGATATGTATTTTAGTCCAATGAAACACCGTCTTGTACAAGATGCATGTTGTATCAGTGTAGACCTTAATTGTCACCGTGTTAGCATGGTGTGGAAACAGTGGCGGATTAAGGACTAAGTGGCCGCTTAGGGCCCCGAAATACCGAAGGGTCCCCGAGTCTTAAAATGTCTTTTCATTAGGGTTCGAGAAAAGTTGTGACAGAGTCTTTACAGTGTGCGTCTTTAAGTGCAGTGAAAAGAGTTCTTAATATAAGATGGTCAGCATAAGCAGATGCTGTATTAGCTATAGAACTTGAATTTAATCCCTATAAATGAGGCTTTAACAGAAATTTGCAACTCTGAAGAAAAAAGTTACCATAGTGGAGATGGACAAATATGAAACTGTCCAAAGGACAGTTATTTGGAATACAATATTACAAAGAATAAATGCTACTAGTAAATCACAGCAATCAGTGGAATGCGAAACTATATATTGAAAGGATCTATCCTACTGAAGTCATTAGAAAATTTTATCAATAATTTCAGAGAAGTTGAAAAAGAGGCAACCGAGTTAGTTATCAGGGCTATCATTTAATGTGGAGATGGACAAACTCGCAGATAACAAATGAGAAGCAATTTTTTTAATGAAATCAAAGGAGTCGGATATGAATTTACAATAAGTAAAAATTTCAAAGTCAATTAATTCATTGTATGGCTTACGTTACCTCAAATAACTCAGACGCTTGAAGTTGTTGGGGAGCCTTTTCGAATATTTTTTATCCATTTTTCAATATTTCTAAAAGAAAACACATACGCCATAAAAACCACACCAGACATCTATCGAGCCGCCAAACAAATGTCTCGCGCATTTCCGAATGTTGACATATTGAACTTTTTTTTAACAATTCCCTTATCTAATGCTTCAGGAGAAACATCGTTTTCTTTAATAAAGCGTGTAAAAAATTATTTAAAGAGTACTATGGGAGAAAAAAGATTAGTTAATATTGCCATTCTGTAAACAGAGCAAGAAGTTTTAAGCCGAATTGACGAATTTGCAAGAAGCAATGTACTAAGATGGAAATTCATGTAAAAATATGTCTTTTTTAACAAATTTATTTAATGTGTTATGGTATGAAATTTTTGATTACTTTTCTTTTTGCTACTAACTCAATGAGAGTTTTCTTGTAACTTTTTTTCCAACTTGAGTTTGAGGGCCCTTGAAAATGACTTGATCCACCATTGTGTGGAAGTATGAAGTGGACAGCCTCCTTAAATGTTGATCTTGTCATTTGACTGTGGTTCAAAATTACGTGGTGCTAACCGTGGCATCTTACCGTTGTCAGGTCAACGGGTGTCCAGTTGGCGATTTTCCAAACCCTCACAGATACTGCACTGCCCGGTGACAGGCCCGTCATTGGGAGGAGCGTTAAGGAATTGTGGGAAGGTTGATCCAACTTCTTGGCGACTTATCGCTCCGTCGTCGCGCATTTAGCAAGAAGTTTCAATGGATAACAGTTTGGGCGATTTGATTTTTTTTTAAACGGGGGTATTATTGGTTTAAACAAGGTTTTTTTCAGAAACTTAGTTTAGCAAAGCAATGAACATTAAATGCAAAGTAGTAATTATCTGTAATATCAGCTCAAATTGATTAGTCCAATGGATTATCTTAATTAATTAATCATTATTTGTGATTAATTAATTATATGATTAGTTCTTATTAAATAATTAATATTACTGTGTGATCGTTTTTTGATTTTCTTTAATAATTCAACGGGATCTTTAAATAAGCAGTAACTTTAAATGCTAATATATTTAAACTGGGATTTATCTTTTGTAAACCACACACAATGAGAGAGAGAGAGAGAGTATCCGTTATCTTCGAAAATTCCTCCAAAAACCTTAGAGCGTCATTTTCATTTGCCAAGGAACTTCGAAGAATAATGATATTTTCCATATGTAAAACTACGTTGAAATCTTTTGAGATTTCTTTTAATATTAATTCTATTTCCATTATGCGCTCCACACGTGTAACACAATCAAGATAACACTAACAACATGAAGACTGTGCGGCGAGATTTCTTCAGCGCCAAGTCGTCCTAGTGCAACCTGATAACCGGTCAATTGAATTGGTTCAGCAACAAATCGTCATCCAGCGCGACCGGCCTGTCACCTGGCGGTGCAGTATCTGTGAGGGTTTGGAAAATCGCGTCCGGTTGGCAGAGTTACGGATTCCCGATCGAAGGGTTGCGAGTTCGAATCCAACAAACACCGTCTTATACGAAGGGGGCTGGTGCACGTTAAACCTCTCGCGGCCTCAAATGTCATCACTTTGGCGTGGAAGTTTAGAGAGTGGAGTGTCAGCTCAGGTGTTGTCTTGTAATCTGACCGTGGTTCAAAATTACGTGGTGTTGTCCTCGATTCGTTCCCTTGGGGGATTGACCCCGAACTATTGTCAATAGACTGTTGTGTAGCTCCAGTGGTAGTTTATTTGAAGATTGAAAAATAAGACAAACTCATACCGGGCAAGGCATGAAAAAAAGGCCAGGAACTTGTGATGCAGGCAGGTTTTTAAAATGTAAACAGTTCCTTAAAAGTAGAATTTTGTATTGTTTGTTGTCTACGAGTTTGTCCATCTTCTACATTAAATGATAGCCCTGACAAATCAGTTTCCCCTCTTTTTTAACTGTTTCAAATTCTTCCATGGAATTATTGATAACATTTTGTAATGACTTCAAAAGGACAGATTCTTTCAACACAGTTTATTTTATAAGATTTCAAATTTAGAATATTGTTTTTTTAGAAATATATTAGTCGCAAATGTTAACTAAGCAGCAGATATCAGTTAATATTTTAATTTCTTTTATTATGTGCATACTTTAAGTTCTTGTTCCATTTCTAATTGAAATATATTGCTATTAAAACTATTTTTTGCCAATAGTACAATAGCTCAAACCAGTGAAATCAATGCAAATTAAGAAGCATTTGCTTGCAATTCTAAGAACTGAGACAATGATGATTCAGATTTATAATTTTGATTTCTTCTCAAAATGAATTACTTAAATGAAACTTTTATTAAAAAATCAATAGTTTAGGAAATGTTGAATAAGAAAACAAGGACACATGTATATTGGCAGAAAGATAAACAGCTTTTACAAAGACAAGAAAAAGGGTTATTGATGAGATAAAATTTCATTTTTTATAGAATTAAACATTACTTAAAAAAGTCACAAAACACAATTAAAATAATTTCTTTTATTCTAAAGACAATCTATTATCCATCACCGCAAATTCTTTGCCTATTCTATTCTGTAGCACCAACTCCACCCGACGTGACACGTGCAAATATCTGCCAATGTCGCCAAGCAACAAGAATCGAGAGCGCGAGGAAAATGCAGGTGGGCTCTTATTGGCTGGCGCGCGCGCGCGCGCGCTATTCTAAATAAAATTACTACGCAGCACGTAAAAGGCAAAATATTCAACATTTCACACTAATTACGACAAAAAATCGTAATATATGTGTGAGGTTAACAAATTAATCACATTTCTAAGTTGTAGTGCCTCATTACAATCAAATATCGGACAAGGCGCTGGGAACTATTTGTTTCGTTTGCTCTCGACGTATTTCTATACTCCCAAGAAAGTCTGCCACCGAGTAAGTTCAGAACCAGTTTTAAAATAATATCACTTTCGCAGATAAATCAATAATTAAATCGTATTCAAAATAGTCAACCTCCAATAACTTGAAAGTTGAAAGTTTCTAATAGAGTGTCAATTAAACAGAGGATACATGTATAAAATTTTTATTAAAAAAATAATTTTTTTATTCTACTGGTGAGTAGAAACAAATTTTTAACTAATAAAAAAACGTATTGAATAATGTACAAATATTTGTTTCTGACAATCATAGGCGACTGCAAGAAACACCCACAAGTTGAAATATTCATAAAATTGACTTTCTAGTATTGTTGATCGGCGTCTCCAAGAACCATTTGAAACATGGTGTGCAAAAATTTACCCATAGAGAACGGTGCATGTACCGAAGGAACAAGGTTACTTTCACTAAATTTTCAACCAGAGAAAAAGCACAGCTAATAATTCTCGTTTTGCTGTAAGTTGATACAAACGATATGTATATGGGCATGTAAAGGGTCTTTCAAAAAAACTTCCTAAATTTGAAATGACATAACTATGAAACCGTGTTAGAGTACATTTAATATCCAAGTCTAGAATTTGAAATTTCCAAATTAGTGACAATTGTAGCTAATAGATGTCGCTGTTTCCTTTGAAATCATGAAATACAACTGGTAATTGGTAATTTTTTAGTTAACGTCGTACTAGAGCAACACAACGGGCTATTGACGACGGTCCGGGATCAGTCCCTTAAGGGAAAGATCTGAGGACAATACTTCGTAATTTTGAACCACGGTCAGATGACGAAGCAACACCTGAGCTGGCACCCCACTCTCCAAACTTCCACGCCAACCCAACGTGAGGACTTTCGGCCACGACAGATTTAAGGTGCACCAGCCGCCTCTACACCATACGCTTACAAACATCCATGCCCGCACCCGGATTCGAACCAGGGACCTTCCGATCTAGAGGCTAACACCTTAACCACTATACCGGGGAATACAACTGAGAAGTAGTTATTCTTCATGCTATTTCTCTTCCACTGGCAAAACGTGATAGGAAGTTTTGGAATATCCTGTTGGAGGAGGAAGTTCGAGTCACATGCATTCATTGAAACAGCGAGGATGAACCAGACACTTCGTGGTTTATGCAAGAAGGTGCCCAACAACACTATACTTCTACAGTGTTCACCTTCCTTGATGAATATTTAAGTAAGAGTCCTTCCTCTAAATTATTCCAGAGACCTGCACCGTATGGATTAAGCTTCTGTTCTCCCCGGATCGCAATTCGTGCGACTTCTTTACCTGGGGCTATTTGAAGTACATTGTATGCAATTAGAATGTTCAAACGCAAGAACAAATCATCTGTGAGGCATATGTATCCATTTCAGTGCACACATTGCGGTAGGTAACTTCAAATTTCTACTTTCGCGTGCGTCAAGTGATTGCTGCTCAAGATGGCCATTCGAATACATTGTAATGTGATCAGACGCCTGTTTATGAATGAGCACTTGCACACCATTTAAAGGGGTGAAAGAATCAAGATTGCAGCGCCATCTATTATCTGAAGTTGTAACTAGTTTTGTAAAACCGGTTTATTTCAAATTCCAGGCCTGCTCATAAAACGTACCTCTTGTTTCATTTTCCATCTATCACTGTTACGTAGTTATTTCATTTCAAAGTTGGGGAGTCCTTTCTGAAACACCCTTGATATGTATATTTGATAAAGAACGATAATGGGAAATGGTATAACAAGGAATTAAGAGACAAGTTCATAAACATCAATAATGTTTAGCAAATTTTTTTTAAAGTACAATAATTTTGCAATTTTTTAACACACGTAAATTGGAAATTATTTAAGTTTCAGTCTCAGAAGGAGAGTTATGTAGGTATTTTAATTCACGTCATACTTTACAAACCAACGGGCTATTGACGACAGGGATCAATCCCCAAGAAAAAGATTCGAGGACAAAACCACATCATTATGAACCAAGCTCAGATGACTTAGGTAATGGTAATTTTAGTTAACGTCGTACTAGAGCAACACAACGGGCTATTGACGACGGTCCGGAATCAGTCCCTTAAGGGAAAGATTCGAGGACAACACCTCGTAATTTTGAACCACGGTCAGATGACGAAGCAACACCTGAGCTGGCACCCCACTCTCCAAACTTCCACGCCCACCCAACGTGAGGACTTTCGGCCACGACAGATTTAAGGTGCACCAGCCGCCTCTACACCATACGCTTACAAACATCCATGCCCGAACCCGGAACCTTCCGATCTAGAGGCTAACACCTTAACCACTATACCGGTTGGTCGGCCTGGTCTAGCATGGAGCAAGAACGTTTGACAAACCTTACTATTTCATCCATAGAACATAAGGTTGCATCAAATCTGGACTTTTACAACGTAATCACAGAACGTAATTACAGAATTTGCCTCGCGAAAAGCAAAAAAGTAAAGTTTTTTAGATTTCACGATTTTTCATGCTGTTTATTATCAGAATTCTTTTATTTATAAATGAAGTAGCAAATCAAATAACGCTTTTTACTTTCAGTCACAGTTCTGCCTGTATACATTTTGACATGGGGCCACCAAGTCCTACCTTTACCAAGGGCACCAGAACCCTGTATATGGCACGGGCGCCGGCAATGCCGACGCTCAAAACACTCACCAAAGTAGATTAACTTTAGGGGCCATTCATATACATATATCGATACCAATTTTTCGTGAATATAAGACCCCTCCCCCAAAAATATCAAACCCCAAAATATAAACTTCAGCTCAGTACGTACATATTAGCGCAATGAGGCTGTTTGCAAAATTCTATGATTGTCATCGTTTTTGGAGATTGTTCGTAGTGAAAACAGAAATTTTAATTGCAGTAATAACAGAAAAAAGTTCAATCAAAATGGATTTTGGCTTTGTCGCCAGCTTAATGGAGTCCACGCCACGGTGCCTGTAACAGGTCATTGACTGCGATGACTACACACACATCTTATTAATATTTATAATGTGATTGTATATTATTAAATGATTTTTCTAAAGCATATGTTTGAAGGTTATTTCATCACGCTTTGTTAGGCATAATTTAACTTCATAGTTAAGATATTTCTGTGAAACATAATTATCACCCTACTAAAACTACTGTAGGTTAGGATTGTAACAGTCCTCTTAATGGATACGACACTACCTATGAGTCACATTCTAACAAACCTTCTTCAAATAGTCGTTGATAGCAACATACACGTGTAATCGGACTATCTGATCGGAATCCCCCCCCTTCTACTACGGAATTCAATTTTTACACACTCCCTCAATGGTTTTTATGGAGTCTCTCTATCAATTCAATGTGTGTGCCGCTTTGATTATTTTCCATCAAATATGCCTGAAATTGTATGCAGAATTCAATTTTGCGATATAAGATGGGGGTTTGTATTGAAATTATCGGAGCAAGCACCTAATTTGATATGAAGATGGACAATTTTTAAAAATTGATATTTGTAGAAAACATTAATCCTCATCGATTGCTACCTTCCGTTTTGTTCTGCGATTTAAATTGTGTGTAACTATTTTTTAGTACAACGGAAGTGTTTAATGTCACAAAATCCATTAACTTGTTAAGGCCTAGCAGAAGAAAAAAAAAACTATTTCGGTATAAAGTTCGCATATAAAGGCGAATCTTTGAAATGGGGCGGGGGGTGGCAACTTTTTCATCTCGCATCTGCAATAAAATTCTCTCGGACCTGCCCTACCTGAGCATACAAATTCATTTAACCACAAGAAGTGTTTTTGTGTGTGCTCATGGAAAACTTTAGAATTCTCCTAAAGTTATATCTTGAAAGAGCTGCAGGACCAAACAGCACAGCAGGAATCACTGGAGAGGAGTTTAGTACGTAATAATCAATGCAGGGTTCCCACTCTTTTTTTCTAACTAAAAATAAGGACTTGAATAAAACATTGAAGAAACCGTATTATACAATGTAATACCTGACTTTCGACCAAATGGGGATGCTCTTACAGATTAGTTAATCTTATAAGAATAGTAGTATGCAAAAAATTTAATATTCAAGTCTATTTTCCAAAAAGCATACACAAATAATGAGATTTTTCAAAATAAGCCGTCTGATTTTTACAAAATTCAGCAGTTAATATATGGACATTTACGGGTACACGTATTAATAATAATGTGTAAGTACATAAATAAATTATAGAATGGAGACCGGAAGAAAAAAAACTTTGGATGTTTTTCTTTTATCTCTTCGCAGTGCATTTGCTTTTATAGAAAGGAAAGAAAGAGTTAAGTTTTATGAGGACCGGACTTGGTGTTGTACCATATGGTACTAGCCGACCCTTTTCCCTAACACGTGGACGCTGGAATGTTTCGGAATGCGAAAACAACTTTAGTCTTTGCACGTGCGGCGGCGGCCCATTTGATCCATACACAGCTGGAGTTTCCGTCGGTTCCCCAATCTCAGTCTGGGATCAAGTTTTTGCGGTGGGGGACTCAAGTCGGCATGACAGACGGTTTTCGCATCTGTGTGGGGGTGTTTCTGTTCGGGAGAGGACATAAACATCTCTAGAGGGCTCGGAATTCACCCCCCTCTCGTTGTCAGCGGCGGTTCTGCGAAGCGAACGTGGATTTTGAGAGGATTCGGACTCGAGCTTCGACAAGAGACAGACGTCTCTGTTTTGCCAATTTTGTTACTTTGGCTTCAGGCAGGTTTCGGTTGTCGATGGCTGTGCCCATAATTATCTTGTAAATATTTAATTTATGTAAATAAATAGTTTAATTTTAAACCAGCTGTCCGTCAAATTCTTACATGACGGTACAGTGTGTTCGGTCTCAAAGCTGCTGTTGTGAGTTTGATTTCGTTTTCTTATTCTTTTCGTTTTGTTTTTACTTTTTAATGGTCTTAAGGGGAGTGTAAGAGCAATTTTTTTAGCATATTGCTGCTCATGGGTAGGAAACACCATTTTGTGTTGTCTGGGTCAGGCTCCTCCCTGATCCACCAACACTTTCATTTTCAAAAATTTCCTAATTTTTTTTTATTTGAACTTTTATTGCACTCGCGGGCAACTGGATAAAACAAAATTGATTAAGATTTTATTCTAGTTTCCTCTATCAGTGTAACTATTTTCTGCAGTGCTGACCTTGCTGTATCTGCAGCTTCAGCATGCTTATGAAAAGGAAATTACTCACCCCAGTAATTATTTTATAATATACTTTCATAAATTCATAATGAAAATACGAAGTAAATTCATTTATTGGCACACCGGAGGTTTCAATAAATAAAATTAGTGGCAAACTATTCATTTACTAAAAAGATTGTAAGTTGCATACGTCAGAGTCAAATTTGACTGGATCGGAGACCGAACAAGTTTCGTAGAAAATATTTTCTCGTGAACCAAAACGGATCATAAGAGTTATTCAAAAACTATGATAAAGTTATAAAAAGGTTAAAAAAAAATAAAATGCACTTTTATTGAATAGATATTCAACTACTTGCCATCGTCCCACCCAAAGGCATTCGGTGTATTGCCACATAATTTTGAACCACGGTCAGATGACGAGACATATGAGCTGGCGCCCCACTCTCCAAACTTCCACACCAACCCAACGTGAGGACTTTCGGCCACGACAGATTTAAGGTGCAACAGCCGCCTCTACACCATACGCTTACAAACATCATTTTAATGAAACAAAATTAATTAGAAAATAATCATCTAAGCTGGCAATGGAAACAGATTGCGCATGGCATAACAAAAGCAAAGTGAAATTCAAGCACAGTCGGAAATTGAGTATTTGTGACCCGGATACAAAGAAAAAAAAATTATAAAGCATAGAAAAATTACTTTCGTTTTCGGTTAACGGCCAAATAGGATGAGAGTCCGAAATTTCCAGTTTTCAAACGACTTTTCCCGATTCATGAAATTTCCTGACTATTCTCGGTTCTCCAGTATTCTGGTTTATGTTTTTGCGATCTTTTCCTCCAGTGTTTTTTTTAATCGAACAGTTTTTTTTGTCGGAACTGATAACCGATTGCTTCAAATTTGCAAAGCAAAATCACCCCAAAATTTCGGGGGGGGGGGGGGATTTTTTTTCGGGGGGTAGTTTTTACAAAGAATTAGAAGCATAAAAAAAAAGCTAGATAAAAAAAAATTGTAACACATTGGGATGCTACCTCAGATAGCACTATTAATTAAAATAAATTATCTTTATATTGTTTTTGATTCACCTACAAACTTAAAAATACACTTTCCCATGATTATAATACATTGCACTCGCGGGCAACTGGATAAAACAAAATTGATTAAGATTTTATTCTAGTTTCCTCTATCAGTGTAACTATTTTCTGCATTGCGAGTAATGGTAATGGTAATTTTAGTTAACGTCGTACTAGAGCAACACAACGGGCTATTGACGACGGTCCGGAATCAGTCCCTTAAGGGAAAGATTCGAGGACAACACTTCGTAATTTTGAACCACGGTCAGATGACGAAGCAACACCTGAGCTGGCACCCCACTCTCCAAACTTCCACGCCAACTAAACGTGAGGACTTTCGGCCACGACAGATTTAAGGTGCACCAGCCGCCTCTACACCATACGTTTACAAACATCCATGCCCGGACCCGGATTCGAACCAGGAACCTTCCGATCTAGAGGCTAACACCTTAACCACTATACCGGTTGGTCGGCTGTGTGTGTGTGCATTGCAAGAGTCACTCACAAGTCGAAAACAGACCGATTATCATGGGTTTTCAAGTTTTTAAAGTGTATTATGTGCTTATCAAGATACTTGCTCATCAAGAGTCGATTTGTATGTCGGGTATCAAAGGTTGCCATTCAAGCAGGCCAGTTCCCGAATCATCACCAAAACCGTACTTGTAAGCAGTTTTATCGCCGATCAGCCACTAAAAAGAGGTCGCAAATACTGTAAAAAAAATATCATTTGAAAACTGAGTTTTCTTTTCAAATGAAAATAAGCACTTTCTAAGGACTATTGATGAAAAATAAGCACTTCTAAGGGAAATGGAAGGTCAAAATAAGCACTTTCTAAGCACCCTAACCATGCAATGTTATTATACAGGGTTTCCTAACAGTTCCCGTACTCCAACTTTTAAAAAATTTACTGTCCGTGGTTTTTTTAATTATTAAATTTTATCGTCTGCTTATAGTTTTATCGATTCTTTAAATTTTTATCGTTTGATTTTCTTTGCACTCAAGCTGTACGATAATGAAGTTCCACGTCATTTTGTTCTTCATTAAAAGATGAATTCATCACGTATTCAGAGAAATGCTCTGTTCGAGGCTTATTTTGAATATAAATAATATGAAAGATGTACAGAATTTTGGTGACATAAATATCCAAATGATGCAATGCGGAGTAAAGATACGCTATATCAACTTTTTCAACAATTGGTTGCATTATTAGAAATGAATGAACGAGACTCTTGGTTCCAACAAGACGTTGCCACCTGCGATATACGTTATGAAACCATGGGCATGCTTCAAGATTTTTTTCACGATCGACTCATCTCAAGAAACCTTTAGCCACTTCGTTCCCTGATCTGCGCATCCCTGACTTTTTTCTGTGGGGATATTCAAAGAACAAAGTTAATGAAGATGATCACCAAACAATAGGTAAACAAATAACAGTGAGAAAACTGGATAGGTCTTTCGGAAGAGATTTTAGAAAAACTCAAAAAAGATGGATTAGATTTTAAGAACTGCAGAGAGCAGTTTGCGATAACGGGTCAAACAAGACCGGCAAGCACAAAGGAGTTCAATCTCGAATTCAAGAATTGAATAGTTTGACGTATTTTGTGCCATGTGCAGCACATTCGTTAAACTTAGACCCGGTGCACACATCCGGTTTTTCAACTATGCACACGTAACAGTGAAATGACGCACGAACTCATTTCGCGCCATTTGCGATACATATTCTATCGAAGAAAACATGTTTATTTCGCTTACTTGGTGTAAAAAAAAGTATATTTTGAAATAAAATAGACGTTACTGGATACAACCATTAATTAATTATTATTTATGAAAACAAGGTACTTCAGAACAGAGACTCATGTACGCCGCCGTGGGTAACTGCGGTGCAAATTGCACACAAGCTGGACGTGCGTCCCCCCCCCAGTGGCGCTCGAGGCATGTGTGCACTGCTCTATTAGATCTAATGCATCTCAGACCGCACTTGCGTTGCGGCAGTGGCGCCGTTCGTTGAAAAACCGGATGTGTGCACCGGTCCTTAATGTGCACCAGCGACCCGTATGTACGACGGTCATTGGCAGGACCAAGTTTCCAAATCGCAACCCTCTGGTTGCTAATCCGTCAGTATTTCAACTGGGTTACAGCGGCCCTACAATTTCTAAAGACACTAAAAAAAATCAAAATACTCAAAAATTTCAAAATAGATTTTTTTATCGATCAAAGAACCCCCCCCCCCCGTAAGTCTCAAATATTATCTCACTCCACCTCAATACTAATTTAATCACTAAAAGGACTGACATGTTAGAGAAAGAACACAGTTTTGAGAAAGTATAACTTCTTTATTTTCAACAATATACAGTATCTCAACCAAATACGAGTCTTCAAAACATTTTGCTAATTTAAAAAAAGACCAGCTTTTCTATATTTCTTTTTATAAAAGCAAGCAAATCAAAACTGCTCGTAATGCCACATCAAAAGAATAGCGCATAAGGAAACAAAATCATACGAAATAGAATACCTATAACTGTAAACGATAAAAAAAAATATTTTGGACGCCATTCTTGAGAATAAAGCAAATTTAAAAAACTTATTTTGAAAGTGGAATTTTTTCGGACGCACGAAATTCTGCGTAAATCGCTATAAAGAAAAATGCAAAATATTCAGATTATTTCTCTTTCGTTATTTTCAATTTTTCTGTAATAAAAATCTATATTTAATCATATTTTAGGTAACCAGGATTCCATTGTGTCTGAAAAGAATATTTCCTTGCACAGACAATTGCATAATTGTTCTAAAAAGTCAACAGATAAACAATGGAATGCTAAATTCTCTTTTTTAGAGGTAACAAGCTCTATAGTTTACTTTCCCTTTGCATCGATTCACAGTGGGGAAAAACGCACCTTTTAATACTAAATAAAAAAATACTGTCATGCAAGATTTTGTGTTAAACAAAAATTTGGATAGTCTCCTCAAAGGAATAAAAAATGGTTTTAAAAAGAATAGAACTATGTTGACACGAAAATTGTTTTAAAAATAAACACAAAATATTTGTGCTTCGAAAAGATTTGTGCTCTTTGTTTAGTTTTGGTTTTTAGAACTTTCAGATTTTTGTACAGCTACACTTTTGAGATAACATGTATTTTACACTGTCCCCTTTTTAAAATGTTCAAGTAATACAAGATATCACTAAAAATACATGATCAAAATCAGAAGTATTCCAAGATGGTAACAAAAAGTTCAGTACTTTTACAATTTTCGGATGTGCAAATGAACTGAAAAGATACGAAGATTGCATAAGGTAAACAACCAATAATTATTTTTAGGAAGAAAAAATAATAATCACTTGCTTTTCAAATACATCATACTAAATATGAAATGTCGGGTTACACTCTAGAACACGGTACCATCGCCAATGTGTGATAAATATAGAATATGGCAACCTCTTGTAAATTACACAAATAACTGTTTGGCGACAAAAATTTAAATAGTTGGCGAGGGACCAGTTATTGAGTTTCACGACCAAGGGACCCATGATTCAAGAAGTATCATTACAATAACATAATTCTACAAACTGAGCAATTCTTTCGTGAGTGTTGTAGAGGTATATTTGTCGGTTTTTCTTAAAAATTAGAACACCCCAAAGAAGGTTGCTTCTACTGATTTCTTCATGATTGTAAAAGCTTGGCGCAAATAACTTGATATAATCACTTGAAAAACTCCCCACCACCAATTTAAAAAAAAAAGAAATTAAAAAAAAAAAAAAAAAAAAGAAGAAATACCCAAAAAATAGGGTTTTTTTTTTCAAAAGATTGAAACAAAGTATTTTCGAGGAAGATTTCCGGAAAGGTTGGCTAGTATGCAACATCGTTCTTTAATGGATTTGGCACGACATGGCGCCAAATGCTGAAATTCGGTGTTATTTGGAAATATCTCATATTGGAAAGATAAATCTAGAAGACATTTTTTTTCATAACTGGAAGTAAAAAAGCGGTTTCTGAAAGACTTCCAGAAAACTCTATTCTATTAAAAGTTTGGGACAATAGAGGCAGAAAACACAAGATACATTTTCAAGGTTAGATCAAGAAAAAGACATTATTTAATTTAGTATTACAGTACAAAGTCCGAAATTGTCCAAAATCCAGATGTTTTGCTAACCGGTGGTTTTTTGTCACTTTTTTTCCATCTTTCCTACAATTTTTAAAGAACAAGGAGTTAAACCTGGACATATTGGATAAAACAACGCAAAATAACGAACATGTTCAGAGTAAATGCCACACAGAAAAATTAGAAGATTTACAAGTAAAAAATGTGTGGCAATGTATTAAAAAAAATTTTTTTTCCTTTTTTAAAAATTATTCTTATTTATATACTTGCTCTTTAATTATTGCAAACGCAAAATTCGCGCTGCGGCAAGGGGGTGGGGGTAAATTAAGGGCTTTTTTGACGAAAAATGCAAATAATCCGAAATTAGGAATGGCTAAGGTACAGAGGTTTCCGGACTTTGTACTGTATGTGCCTCGCTCGATTTGAAAAAACCCTTATAAAAAAATTAACAAAAGTACATAGAAAATGGCAAAAGCTTGGAAATAACATTCATCACTTTGAAAGTGATCGTTTAAAAAAAAATCCACTTGTCGTTTTAATCAGCATCAATAACATTTCGAATAAATAAATCTCAATTAGTACGCCTCAATTTCACTCATCAAAAACGTCATCATATAAATAAATGGAATTACTTTTCAACCAATTAAAAATACTCTCATCTATACCAATCAACTGGAACATACAAACGTAAATTTATGGAGACAGATCGATTAACAAATATCACAAAACGTCAGCCCTATGACTTGTGCAAGGGTCACCTTCGCAGCTTGTCGCCTTCTTCAATCAAATTTATGAGTCTCTGTCTTCCCTTCTTATTCAGCTGAGTCACACAGTTCACGAGACCTATCAGTTGCTTGTTAGTGTACTCCTGAAAAATAAATGCAAACGTTAGCCATTAACTGAAGCTTAAAAATTGAATACATAATGCAAAGTTTTATACATGAGTTCTCTGCTTTTTTAGCCTTGTATTAGATTTTTTTTTTGGCACTTCTATGTTTTACTATCATAATTATAGTGACCCACCAAGAAATTGTGAAATTTCCTGGCCTTCTAGATCTTACAATAAAAACACTGTACATTTAGACAAGAGTTTATTTTATGTAGAGATTTAAATGCTTTTTCAACAAGAAAACAATGAAATACCGAAAGAATTAATGCAATACATTATACCATAACCCACACTAGCAAAGACTATTACAATTGGTAGCAACCCCAGCTATAGCACTTGTGAAATACTAGCATTAGTAGCACACATTAAAAAAATAGCCACAAAAAGTACCCTTTTTAACATATTAGTAGCTACATCAGTTGCTCAGATACAACATGCACAGGTAAAGCACATAATTATTAATTAAATATGAAGATCCTGAAAAGAAATTTAAATTTCCAAATTTAAAAAAGAAATATATATATTTTTTTAAGATTTTCCAAATTAACCAGATTTTGATGGATTTTTCCATGGTTGCCATGAAATTAACACCTCTTAAAAAATTTTCTCTCTAAGAAAAATGCAAGAAATAATTTTTCAGTCTACTATAAATTTTTAAAAGCACTAAATTTCTTTAACCGCTAGTGAGTTCTCGCAATTATTTTTCTTTGCAACGTCGGAAATGAGAGCTTTGAGACGGTTTCCTTTGAAACGCAGCAAGAAACACCTGTCAAAAAGGCAGCAAAAGTCGCCCGAGGCAACCCTACAATGTTGACAGTCACTGAATCACAAGCAGTCAAAGTGTGAAAGAAGCCTTGGCCAAGGAAAAGGAACAGTCTGGTCACGAGAAACCGAGAATTAGGCTCGGTGCACACATCCAGTTTTTCAATGTACGGCGCCGCTGCGGCAACGCAAGTGCGGTCTGAGATACATTAGAAACAATGGAGTAGTGCACACATGCCTCTGGCACATCTACGATGGAGTAATGCACATCCAACTTGTGTGCAATTTGTACCGCAGTTCTCCACGGCACCGTACACGCTTCTCCGGTTTCAAGTATCTTGTTTTCATAAATAAATAGAATATAAATAATAATTAATGAATGGTTGTATCCAGTAATGTCTATTTTGTTTGAAAATATACTTTTTTGTTATTTTATGGTTATGTGTGCATAGTTGGGCTTCGGTGCCGCAGCAGCGCCGCAAGTTAAAAATTTTTATGTGTGCACCAGGCCTCATCCTCACTATTTTAAATTACAAAATTTACATTCAACATTCTCAACTCCAAAAGCAGGCACGTGGTTAGATTTCCCCTTCCGAGCCAGTGTCTCTGCTTTTGTGTTTATCCTATCAATGCGGTTCTCCGGCCGACACGTCGCAGTAGGTACTTTAATTAATGCTTCACTGGAGCAACACAACGGTTCATTGGTGACGGAAAGGAATCTATCCCAGCGTGAAAGATCCATGGTGTCAAGAACTCTCATGGCGAAACAGCTACTACGGCGTTATCACGTCACACTCGTCTTCCATCATGATTTTGAGTGAAGTAGTTGAAAGCAAGACGAGAACCCCTTCGGACATGTTACAAAGATACAAGGGAGGTTCTCGGTAATTTTGTTATGAACTGGACAAAGTTCCATTGAAAGGTGTATAGTGGTTTGATATCTAATGTGTTGTGTCATTATTAAACGTTAATTTGTGTATCAAGATCTGCCTCTTTTTTGACTCAATGACCCACACTTGGATATTACCTTTTAGCGGCAGCCTGGAATGAAAGGTGAGTGATTCTTAACCTTATATAAATTGACACTGAAATCTTTTTCTGTTGTTTTGAAGAGAAAATAACACACCGACAACACCACTTAATTTTGAACCATGATCGGATGACGAGGCAACACCAGAGCTGGCACCTCACACTCCAAACTTCCGCACCATGCCGACGTGAGGACATTTGAGGCCACGACAAATTTAACAGGCACCAGCCCCTTTGCACGCTGTAACCCCAGGTTAGATTTGAATTTGCAATCCTCCGGTCACTAATCCGATGATCTTCCATCCTTCCCTCACCTTTGTCCGCAAAAAATTCAAAAACTTTTAAGACTTTTCAAAAAAAAAATTCAAGGACCTGAAATTTTTTATAATGACCTAAAACAAGGTACAGTAGAACTCCAACTATCCGAATCAATTGGGACCAGACCCCATTCGGATAATCAAAAGTTCGGATAATTGGATATTTTCCGAAAAAAGGGTTTAGTATGTATTTTAATTAATTACTGCATGTATGTGTGTTGAAAATGGGAAAAATAAACTCTTTTTAAAGAAAAAGAGCTTTTAATTAATTAAATGTAACAGCAACACTTTTACAAGTTAAGCGTACTTACAAGTGCTATACATTAGTACAGTATATACGTACCGTACTGTAAGTCATTGCTTGCTGAACATCTCGGTTAAAGTAAGCAGTTTGACTGTCTATGTCCGTTTTCGGGCAGCCAAGTCGTGCATCCGCTTGACAGTGAGAAGTTGCATGTAGTCACACTAGGGCTGACGCTCCATCCACTTCAACGCAGTTTTAAGGTCGGAAAATGCTTCACTAGCAGATGGTCCCGTGTCTGCTTCAACTTTGACATTAAGGTCATCTTCTTCCTCGACACTTTCTTCCCTCACACTTTCAATAAGTTCATCGTCATTTAAAATTTGAGACCCAGAATCATTTTTTTGCGAATCGTAGAACGTTTCTGTCTTAATTTTTGTTCTGAAATTCTAAAAGCGATTTGGATAGTCGGAGTTCGGATAGTTGGAGTTCTACTGTATATGCAAAAGTTTTCAATTAAAAAGAAAAATATGGGGGGAAAAAACGACATTTTTTTAAAACTCTACTTTTTTCACCCATGCCTTCAACTGTGTTTAGTCTGATATATATCAAGTGTTGTTAAAGCACGTAACACCGGCTTTCTTCAGAATGATGCTTAAATGGCGCGCCTTCCGTGTAAAAAACTAGTCTGGACAAGTTCTAACAAAAGACAAAATTACACAATTTTGTACTAGTCAAAAAAAAAAAAATCAAGTACTCTCAAGGACTTTTTATTAAGTTCCGTAATTTTCAACGACATTCAAGGGCCTCTATTCGGAAAAACAAATTGAAGGACTTTTCAAGGACCGTGGGAACTCTGTCTTCCAACTGGGCTCAAGAAAGGTTCTTCCTCACACACGTCAAGAAAGAGGGGTGGTGCGACAGCATTGCTCGTCAGAAAGGTGTCGCCTCGCAGCCTTACCTTATGCGAGCGTATCCACTGCTCCAAATTCTGCTCCAGCATATAGTACGCCTTGATGTAACTCTCGACGAGCTCCTTCTCGGGAAGAGGTTGGAGGTCGGTCAGTCTCTCCACTTTGCTGAGAAACTGCTGGTAGTCCAACTGCATCAGAGCTCGACCGCCATTGGTGCATTTCTTGGCTTGGGAAAATCTAAGGAGAAAAGCAGTCCAGTGAGGCTCCACAGTAAAATGCAATGGATTTGGTTGGTTGGATACAAATTTCATAAAATAAAGTACTCCAGATAGTTGGTGCCTATCAATAGAATCAACAATCGCCCAGGAACAGATCGAGGGAACTGCTGAAATTGAGCAGAGGAGAAATCAGGGTGGCTATTGGCCTTCTAACTGGCCACTGCGCCCTAAATAGACACCTTAACCTTATATATGTCACTAGTCACTGCATGGCTACCACAGGCAACATCGTGATGTTTGGTATTTATCTGGTGTAAAATTTTCTGCAGATTTCAAATCTGTTGACATTTTTAATCTGTCTTTAACTATTCAGATTTTCCGAAAAAAGAACTTAACAATCCCAGTCAAAAGGCTTTTATTTCTTTGCTCTCCTTCGCTAAAATGAAAATCTGTTATTATTTTTTTTAAAGTGAAGGGCAGAAAATGCAATCCGTTTCCTTTACTGGAATCTGTTTCGCAGAAAATCAAAATGAATGAATCTCAAAACAAACGAAGGTCACTCGAATGTGTTCTCTCCCTGGAGATGAAAAATACTTGGCATAGTTCCAAAGGCTGACGTCAATGTGACATGTGAGGGCGAAAAGTCTAAATTTTGATGTTTCTTCATCCTTGAAATTACAGCAAAAGAATGAGAATGGTGAAAAAAACTATTAAATTCATTTTAAAATGTTCTAGATTGAATTTTAAAATTCGCCCTGACCTTAAAATTGCAAAATATTTCCACTACCTGCGTGCCAAATCCCTTTACTGTAAGTGCCATAGATTCGTCAGGACTTTGCGTTCAAGAAACAAACAAACAGACAAACACTTCCTTTTATAATAGTAGAGATAGATGAGCCATTATGTAGAGGCTGTCAGATGGTAGGAGAGTATATACACGTTCCGTGCGAATGTGAATATTACTCTTCCCAACGATTCGAGTATCTGGGACACCATTGTATTGAACCCTGGGAACCGTCAAACATTCCAATCGGGTACATGCCAAAGGTCAACGAAAATTTCATAAACTAGTTAGTTTTTTAAAACTAATAGCTGGCAAGGAAATATTTGTTTGGTGTTTTCTTTAGGGAGAAAGTTTTTCAAGGGATACCTATTTCAAAGCTTCAGCTACCCTGGCAACCACAAAAGATACATTTGAATCTGGTTGCCCATGAAAACTTCTACTAAGGCTTCTATTTTGTAAGTGCTGTTACAGGCAGCCCTTGCGATTTTGAATTTCAGATATTTTATTCTGCTGTAGCCCGGTTGGTAGAGGAACAAACTCGCGAATGGAGGGTTGTGAGTGCAAATACAACCAAAGACTGTCATGTACCGAAGGGGCTGGAGCATGTTCAATCTGTCGTGGCCTGAAATGTCCTCATGTAATGGTAATTTTAGTTAACGTCGTACTAGAGCAACACAACGGGCTATTGACGACGGTCTGGGATCAGTCCCTTAAGGGAAAGATCCGACCACAACACCACGTAATTTTGAACCACGGTCAGATGACGAAGCAACACCTGAGCTGGCACCCCACTCTCCAAACTTCCACACCAACCCAACGTGAGAACTTTCGGCCACAACCGATTTAAGGTGCACCAGCCACCTCTACACCATACGCTTACAAACATCCATGCCCGGACCCGGATTCGAACCAGGAACCTTCCGATCTAGAGGCTAACACCTTAACCACTATACCGGTTGGTCGGCCCTCATGTACCCTTTCCTTTCAGGGTAGGGTAGCTATTTCTAACTGGCCACTGTACCCTAAAAAGACATCTCAACCTTATGGGTATTATTGATGACCCATTATGTAGAGGCCGTCTGATGGTAGAGGAGAGTCTTGTACACGTTTTGTGTGATTGTGACTAGTACTTTACCCAACGATTTGAGCATCAGGGATACCACTGAATCGAACCCCAGGAACTATCGGTCTCTAATGGATCAGTGGGGGGTGTTACAGTATAATAGACTACTGGTCGCTGTGCATAATGAAGCCTCATCATGACAACATATTTTGCAGTGACACAAAGTCGAGACCTATTCCATTACCAGAAGCATATGTACATTCCCCAAACAAAAGTAATTTTTAAAATAAGAAATAGTAATTTTTTCAGACAAATTACAAAAAACTTTAAATAAAATAATTGTTTTTGTGGATGTTGATGATGTAACTTATGTTCATCTAGCAATATTGATGCTTCATTCCAGATATTCTTATCAAACTCCCAAACCAGTTTTTACCTGCGTTCCATTACCGGTTTCTACACTCTACTCACCCTTCAATGAAGGAACGGTTGGCGAGTCGTATGCAGTGCTCCCACAGAATGTCGTAAGCTTCTTTTGGAACCGGAATCTTCTTGGAAACCTCCGATAGCCTCATGCTGAACACCTGAAGCTCCTGAAAATACAATTGATTTACTATCCCAGATGCAAAGCAGGTAACGTGTGAAAAGTCTATTTATTACTAGCAGAATTACCAGGCATGGCTCAAGTTGAATTAGTTAAACCTCGACTGAAAATTGAACAGACTCATCACTTCATTTACACAGAAAAATGCAAGCATCTTTATGAGTACTGTGAATGTATATATATATATATATAATAATCTCGGTCATTTTGGACATTTTATTTTTACCCCCTCTCACCCCACTCCACTTATGGGGGTTGAACATGGCCTTCAACAACTTCGGGAGAGTCATTATTCAGCCCTCAAACACTAATATCGGTCGTTTTTGATTATTTTTACAAGTCCCCCCTTCTCAGGGGTGTCTTACCCTAACAGTATTTTTTCCAGATATTAAGTCATATGTGTACCAAGTTTGGTTGAAATTTGTATAGGCATTTCAGAATTATGTTAGAACATACACACATCCATTTATATATAGAGAGAGAAATTTATTTATGAATTCCAGGCATTTGATGATAAAGCTATTAGCAATAGAATTAAAACCAGCACATGTGTTTAAATGTTCACTATTTGTTGGTTCTCAAGAATCACACAGAGAACAGTTAGGTGAATTCTTAAGTCCAATTATTAATGAATGGCCATTGAGGTAATCATGTCTAGTTGTGAGACAAAACAATCTAAACCACGAGACGAAGTTGGAATTGTAGACTGAATCAGAAAGGTAATCCAAGGCATTTCCACTAGTCTCATTAAACATGTCGAATTAAAATTTTTTTTGCAATCGTCAATTTGATTAGAATGTAGTATTCATCCAGTAGATGGCGCTCCACTCTACTGTAGCGCAGAGGAGTATATAAAGACTCAGCAGGCGCTACTCGCACTGTAAGTGAGACGAATCATGTAACTAACTTATTATTGTATATTAAAGTTCTTGTTGTAACTGTTCCTGAAGTGCATTCTTTCTGCAACTATACACCGATCCCAACAAGAAGTTAGAGAGATTGAAAGGTCATTAATGAGCGGTTTTACAAGGTGGACAGGGAGTTGAATTAACGTCACACTGGAGCAACACAAGCAACGATCCAGGATCATTACTGAATGAAAAGATCAAGAACAACATCTCGTAATTTTGAACCACAGTTAGATGCCACGTCATGGCAATGTGAAGACATTTTGAGTCCACAGCAGATTTAACATGTGCCAGCTCCCACACGAATGAGTTTAAACATAGTTTCAAACTCACAACCCTCCAGTTACTATTCCAACTGGAATGTTCAAGTAGCAAACCTAAGTTTAGCTTTTTTAAAGTGCATACCAAAATTTAAAAAAAAATTCTCAATTTTGTAAATGGCAATTAAAATACCGAAGGGGATGAATTTCACATCAACAATCTCTAAAATATGGCCAATAAAGACAAAAGAAGAATAACGAACCTAGGAAGAAAAAATCTTAAGAGCAGCATTTTATGCATGGATAACAAATCGCACCAATTCTTCAAACTGTCATCAGAACATCAGCAGCAAACAACAATTGTAAGTTTTGCAGCAGCTCAAACAAGTTCATACGAATGCGAGATATGAAATAAAATAAAGATAATTTCGAATAGAAAAGGCCATAAGAAGTACATACTCTGAGCAAAATGTCTACATAGCTGCTGTGCTGCGACATTATTTCACTCACGTCCCACTTCACTGCACTCATCAGCGTGACAATGTGTCCGTACTCGATGGTTCTTGCGGCGACTGCCATATACGTGGGCCTTCGCAACTCCGATGCTTGGCTGACGGTCTGAAATGAGAGGGAGGTGTTTTTATTACCCTTGCACAACCTGCTATTGGCAACGGTGAACCCCGAAGGGACAGATCGAGGACAACGGCACGTGATTTGGAAACCACATTCAGATGACGAGGTCACATCTGAGCTGGCACCCCACACTCAAAACTTCCACACCATGCTAAAGCAAGGACATTTGAGGACCAGGGTTCGGATTAAGATTTTGAAGCTGGTAGCAAAAACTATTCAGTTCATGGCAAACCTAAAATTTCCTTAATAACTGTCGATTGCACTTATAAATGTTTGGCTAAACTTTAAAATAATTGAATGCACAATGCAATGAGAAGAAGAAAAAACACTTCACTTTTCTTGTAAGCTTTCTGTAATTTCATATGAAACCTTAGAATACATCTGAGATAAAAAGAAACACTCAAATAATATAGTGTAGACACATGTTTATTTCCGTATTATCAAGTTGACAAATCGGTCAATAATTAGGCTAGAGCAAATTGCAGCTGTTTCATAACTATATAGCTAAAAGCAAGGTCTGCGATCACATGAACGAAACCATTTCTGAACTGCTCGATAAAACCTGAAAGCAAAAGACCATCCGCATATAGATTTTTCTTAATTTTTTTTTAATAGCTGGTATTTGAAAGAGAAATAATGAAACATTCAGTTTCAAATACTCACAGCAAAATTTGCAGTGAGAACCATTGATCGCTAAGCTCACGGCATTTGATGGCACCCATCTCGAGCCCTGTCGAGGCCACAACAGATTTAACATACACCATGGTCTTTGGTTGGATTCGAACTCGCAACCCTGTGGTTGCTAGTTCGTTACTCTTCCAAACAAGCTACCACTGCCTGTCTGAAATAGGAAATCGCAAGGGCTGCCAGTAAAAGCACTTGGCGAAATAGTATCCTTAGAAGAACAAATGTTGAAAAAGTCTCCTCTTAAACCCTATTTAGTCACATACACACTCTACATTTAGTCAGATACATAATGAATGGACAAAAATAGAAATTATGCCAATTAATTATCAAACAGACACTGTGGGTCTTGCTAATAAATTTAAATTGTGAAATTGAAAACTAGATTCTTTTCTTAATAAGATTTTTATGAACAACCAGATTCAAATGTTTTCTTTTGCAGTTGTCAGGGCTAGGAGCTAAAACTCTGAAACAGGCGTCCCTTGGAAAGCTTTCTCCCTAAAGAAAACACCAAAAAAATATTTTCCTGTCAGCTATTAATTTAAAAAAAAAACTAGTTTTCTAAATTTTCGTTTACCTTTGGTGATTGAATTGAGACATGACAGCAGATTGGTCAACACAAATTAGACTAAACGTTGCCAAAACGGTGATAAACTACATTTTAACTCGGGTACGTATCATACGAGAGCATTTGGACAACCGAAGTAAAATCTTCAAGGGCAGATCGTTCGGTTTGCTTACCCTGAGAATCTAACATAGCTGCCATCCATTTTGATTGAAAACTCAAAAAACAACTTTTGTAATGTGCGCTAATAATTTGATCACTGTATTTTTGTATACAGTTCTCTGGCTAAATTCAAAATTTCACAAATATCTACCTGAGAACAAAACTGTTGAAGAAAGGCCCTTTTGGTCGAAGGTATCAACATCTCCAGGTGAGGGTGCAGGAGTTCAAATTGCTCAGCTAGGAAGACTCTGAAAGATATAGGTAATGAATTAGGTAGCTATTTTTATTAACGTCGCACTACAGCAACACAACGGGCTATTGGCAGCAGTTTGGGATCAACCCCGAAGGGAATGATTCGAGGACAACACCATGGTCAGATGACGAGGCCACATCCCACTCTCTAAACTTCCCCACCACAATATGAGGACATTTGAAGCCATGGCAGATTTAACGTACACCTGCCCCCTTTGTACACAATGGTCTTGGTATGGATTCGAACTCGCAACCCTCCAGTTAAAAGTCCATTACTCTTCCAAACAGGCTACTGCATTTCTCTGAATTAGTTAAACAATTCAAAATTAATAGCAAGTTACAATACAAATATTTGCAGTGTAATCCAAAATATTGCTCTTGGTTAGCAGAAAACCCGGAAAACATTATAAGCACTGAACATACTTCCGTTAACTGCAAAGAAAATGTAAATGTGATTGTAACCAGTAGCCATGGAAATTTTGATTTTATGCATAATGTTTTAATAAGAGTTTATATAATATTGTAGCGAAACTCATTCACTTCATCTGAATATCGTGGTTTAGTGGGTATTGCACCTGACTGGGAAGCGGAAGGTACGGAGTTCCAATCCCAGTAGAGGCAAGTGGCCTAAAAGTAGATTTCATTATTTTCTGTTTCAGAACTTTAAATTGTTGTCACTAATCCTTATTGTTAAACTTAAACGTTTAGTAATCTATTTAACATAGATCTTAATATTTTCCTCCCAATACTAAGATGAAAAATAAGGATCATTATGGTCTTATGTGCCCATTTAATTTATAATTTCAAGAAGTCCACAAACTATTTTAATTTTCAAAGGTGTTGTTGACTCAAAACGGTAGCGTGAAAACAGTACAAATTGTACACAAGGAGAAGAAAACCAAGATCTAAGATAATTAAGTTCTTATTCAGGGTTCCCACGGTCCTTGAATTTTTTCCCCCGAACTAGGGGCCTTTAAAAGTCCTTGGAAATTATGCAACTTGGTGGAAAGTCCTTGATACTTTTTAACTAGTAGCAGTATCTAATTGCGTAATTTCGTCTTGCATCAGAACTGTCCAGACTAGTTTCCTACACAGTATGTGCGCCGTTTGAGTGTCATTCTGAATGAACTGGTGTTTCGCGCTTTGACACCACATGATATATATCAGACCAACCACAGTTGCAGGCGTGCGTGAAGGGCATAAACCATGTTTCATTGCTGCGTCATCCCATCGCATTTTTGCATAAACTATTTAGACATAAAAGAGTTCCGCCGAGGAGAAATTTAGCCTCCTTGAACGTTTTTTTAAAGTAGTCTCAGGATCGGCGCAAAAATGCAAAGAAAGTATTAAGGTTTTCGAAGGGGGTTACCCTACTCCCCCCCTCCCAAACCTCATTTGCGTGTTCGGACATATTCTGCACCCCTGATTAAAAGTTCATATAGTTTCATTTTATTTTGGAACTTCTGTACATGTGGCTCGCAAGGAAATTGCTACTACTTTGTCAAAGATTACTCACAGAGACTCAGCCGCAGCCACTCTTTCAGCCAAGCCATGCAAATCTTCAACCTTTCTCAAATTCACAGCAGGAGACAATGTAGGAGGAGGAATTTTATCCTTTAAAAAGAAAATATTAATGTAACGAAATTCAAAGTTTCTGTTTTTCACATTCATTAAACAATTTATTCATATTAATTTCAGGCATTGCGGTACATACACAGCACCTCGTGTTCGAGAACAGGGTTTGCCATACTTAAAAAATCATAATAACTATTTAATAACTTCATAATACCTTATTTCGATTATCGAATCCTTCCGAAGCCCCTTCCTCAGACATCAAGTTTTCTCGAATTCGCTTCAGAGAAGTCTTCAGTTTATTGCTCAGCACATTGTCAGTCAGATCACTCTACAATATTTTGAATACAGATTTACTTTACATAACTACTTTCAAGAAAATGAATAGGTTTCCAGTTGATTATTTCAGAAAAGCATAAATAAACTTAAAGGTACATAAATTCTTTGGAACAAACACTTCTCTGTGTCTACCAAAAATAATCCTAAAAATATGTCACCATTAATAAATGTCTTTCGTATTTAAGCAAGTGTATATGTATATCAGTGTTACACATCAAAACACATTTACTTATAATAGAACATTTGCTATAGTAATTGAATAATATACTCTATAACAAAAAAAATCGATGCACCAAGGAGTTGTTCGGTTGCGATAAAAATGGGTGGATGTGAAGACCATACATAGAAAAACAAATGATTCAAATTTCAGAACAATTGAATGATTTATTTCAGAGTTTGACCGTTACAAAGGGAGGAAGTCGATAAGGTGATCGTCCACCTCTGGCCTGGTGGGAAGCTGTCCCCCGGCATGGCATAGACCGAAAAAGTTGCCAGATGGTGCGGAATTTCTCGCCAAATTGTCTCCAACTGTCGAGCTAAATGGTCAACTTTCTGGGATAGTTACAATCACCTTCCTCTAACGTCCCAAATGTGCTCTAAGGGAGAGAGATCAGACCTAGCAGGCCAATGAAGTGTTGGGACAGCTTGAATGCAATTCATAGCAACACATGCCGTGGGTGGCCGGGCATTATCTTGTTGAAAAGTAAGCCCGGGGTGTTGCAAAAGGAACGGTAACGCAACACCCCGGGTCGTACAATGTCGTCTACATACCGCTGTGCTGTAAGTGTACCAGAAATGACTGACAAAGGTGTCCGGTTATCAAAGGAGATGGCACCCCAGACCATAATTCACTGTTATGTGCATATGTGGTGTGCAACAGTAAGGGCAGGACCCCCACGCTGCCCTGGATGTCTCCAGAGACGTCTGCAGTCGTCGTCGGGACACAGGACTCGACACTAAAGACTATACGTTCCCAGTCAGCGTCATTCCAAGTTGATTGAGCCCAACACAACTCCATCTTGGTGCGTCGATTTTTTTTGTTATAGTGTTTTTGACAAATAATATCTAACAAAAGTGACTTTATGCTCATGATGTTGCATTAATAAGCAAAGTGAATGCATGTGTCAGTAAATGTTTAGTGTAAAAATTACCAACAAATTATACCAAGCCTATTTGGAAATTTTTTAAAATTAATGATCAGTTTTTAATTGATTAATATATTAATTGATTTTAATTCATTTTTAATTAAGTCGTTCCTTTCGTAACTTCAGAAATACTTGATGTACTAGCAATGATTGATTACTAAGTTTAATTAGTTTTGATTAACCTAACAATCATGATTTGATTCAACCCTGATGGTAGTTGGCTTGACAAGGTATCTCGTCATTAGCAAAATTGTTCAGATCATGATACGAGATATTTGGTCGAAATGACTTCGGGATTAATAAGAGACAAATAAAATTACTGTTTCATTAAGTTATTTATAAATTAAACATAAGAAAATAATCTATACATTCTCTCAGCTCTACATATTTAACTTTGCATTGAGAACTTAGATTTATAAGATTTGCACTATTTTAGGAAGCTATTAATGCACAATAATGAACTTGTGACAGGCAAGATCAATAATGTGTTAATATACAACTTTTAAAGTGTAACTAAAAATATCTTAAATTTATATCTTTGCAGAAAATTTACTTAACACGTATTAACTAAAGATCCTTTTTCTTTAGAATACAAAACATGAAATTTCTTATAAAATAATAACATTTACAAAGTAATTTTCCTTCATGATTTTTGAACACTATAAAAGAATTTTTTATTAGTAAGCGTGTTTTATATTTGCAATTGCCCAAGAAACTTTCATAACAGTACATTAGAAGAAATAAGGAAAACTCACCATTTCTTTTGCAAAGAAAATGTACACCTACAAAGAAACATTACAAGAATAAATATATGAAAAAGAAACGACAAAACGTGATGCAGTTTACATACAATAAAACAGAAATGTTTCAACACTAAAATGTCAAAAAGTTTTAAATAATCTGCATTCAAAAATTTTTCTAAAAGTGTAATACTTTCAAGGCATATCTGTAAAGAGCAACTATTTAATGCTCATGCTTCCAATGATTCATATCCTATTCTGCAAAAACTAGTAATTCAGGTGAATTTAAATTGAAAATGCTAAAAAGTCTAGAATATTATAAAACAACTAACTTATTTAGTGCGGTTTCGAGGAGAATAGTTGACCTGGGGTTGGTCGATTTTTGAATAGGTGAGAAAGGTTGTTAGAAGGAGGGTTGTCATACACAAAAGCATGAAAGGTTATAATCGCCAAGGATGGATTTCCCCTATAATACTCATCACCAGAGCTAAATACTTATGGCACCAGGCTATAAACTTAGAAGCAGAATCTGCACTAAAAATGCTAGTCGTGGTAATTAATATGGTAATTTTTTAAATTAATGTCATACTAGAACAACACAACAGGCTATTGACGACAGTTCGAGATCAATCCCCTAAGGGAAAGATTTGAGGACAGTACCACGGACAGATGAGGAGGCAACACACTTGAGCTGGCACCCTACTCTCTAAACTTCCACACCAACCCAATGTGAGGACTTTCGACCACAACAGATTTAAGGTGCAACAGCTACCTCTACAAAATACGCTTACAAACATCTATGCCCTGACCCAGATTCGAACCAAGAACCTTCCGATTTAGAGGCTAATACCTTAACCACCAGACCAGTTGGTCGGCACGCTAGTCGTGGAAACACTGTCAAGATTCCAAACAACCCAATTATCATAATGAAAAGATAGACTTATCTGAAACCACATGACTCTACTGTACAAGCCGTACTTTACAGGAACATTTAAAAAACAAAAGAAGTTTTTCGTACAATATGTGAGAAACTTCACGAGTGCGTGTGACAAAACAGTAAAAAAAGGCAACAAGAAGCAATAACAAATTTTTTATTACAAATGCTAGAGCCAAGTGGCATTTTGCGATAGGTGCTTGTTATGTATGCAAACTACGTGCATTATTACTGCTGCTTATCTTCTTTGCAGTCGCTTTTGAGCTGAAGGTACAACTCTAGCACTATTTTTGGTCCAATTCACTGAGCCT
The DNA here is from genome assembly GCA_947359465.1 of Metellina segmentata. NCBI lineage: Eukaryota > Metazoa > Arthropoda > Arachnida > Araneae > Tetragnathidae > Metellina > Metellina segmentata. The sequence goes on along the minus strand of OX375883.1, from coordinate 18,801,956 downwards.
ACAGCTTTGTGATAAAAAAAAGTGGACTGCCGATTTGCTAACACATTCTCAACTGTGGGAGCTCAATTCTTGTCGTTTGCATAAATGAAACATCAAATTCACAAGTTTCATTCCGATTGTTTGAAGATTGCTGTTCAATGGACTCTTACATAAAGGAGAACTTAAGATGGGTCGCTTTGGGGTTTTATGGTGCAAGGGCCATATTTCGTCAACCTGTGCCAGACACTAGACATACAATGTCAAGTAGTGGACATACACAATGAAAGCTTTTATTGACATAGAAGAGAGAAATACACCCAGAGAGGAATGCACTGGGGAACTTTAGGTAATTAGTAATTAATTAACATTGCATTGGAGCAACACAACAGGCTATTGGCAGCAGTCCATAAGCAATCCCCAAGGGAAAGAACCGAGGGCAACACCACGTAACTTTGAACCACGGTCAGTTGATGAGGTCAACGTCTGAGCTGGCACCCCATCCTCCAAACTTCCATGTCCCATCAACGTGAGGACATTTGAGATCACAACAGATTTAACGTGCACCAGCCCCCATTGTACACGAAAGTCTGACTGGACCGAGTCTCGAAATAGCAACCCTCCGATTTCTAAGCCATTACTCTTCCAAAGAGGCTACAGTTATGCAACAATAAGAGAATTTACTTCAAATCATTAACTGTCAGACAGCATTTAATATTAAAACTTTCACTTACAGAATACATATAATAGTCAAACAGCTGAGTCATGCAGATAAGAACATCAAAGGCAATGGGTTTCAAAACGCTCATCATCTGCATATATTTGCCTGGAGAAAATAAATTGGATTGGTGTCAAGGGGAAAATACATTTTGGTTCATGTACATAAAACACACAAGAAAGGTTCTTTCACAATTATATAAGGATTAAAGACAGACTACTAATATCCATAACAAATAAACCATCCAAAATTTTTATGGATACGGAAAATAAAGCTGTTAATCCTAATATCAATTGAAACAATCTCCAAGAATAGTTCAGATGGAATATTTAAAATGAATAAAATAATCATTATAGATTGCCAGAACTTTGCCTAGTAGGATAAGTAGATATCTCTCTGTTTTGGTCTTGGAAAAACCTTGAACTGATGTAAAACAAATTTAAATTGCATCAGAGGTTTCAAGAATTTGTGCTTTATAAGGTGGCAAAATAATTTTTACTTTTATCATGTACATCCACTTTAGCTTACAATTTCAAATAAATTCAATTAAGAGTGGTGATCATAGTCCTCATGTTTGCCAAATCAGACAGGACTTATGCCACATAGGTTAATTAATGTCTCACTGAAGCAACACAATTAGCCATTGGTGGCAGTCCAGGATCAATCCTAAAGGGAAAGATCCAAGGACAAACATCTCATACCACGACCTGATGAGATGGAAGAAAGTTTAAGACTTTTAGAGGTTTTGCTTTACATCATGCTAAACAGAAAATTCAGTAAGAGAATTAAATCTACTTACCAAATGACCTCAGCACATTTAAAGCTGTATTCGTTAAAATAGGAACTTGTTTCTTTCTTCCACTGCTGGAAACCTTTTTACTCAGCTTAGATTGCCTGTGCAGAAAACAAAACAGAAAATAAAGAAATGCCCCTCATGTACAACATGATATCAAACAACAGGAGATATTTACACTTTTTTTGGAATGTCTTCGGTGTTTTCATCAATGAAGTCTTTCTTGAGTTCGTCGGGAATTTCGGAGTCATCGCTGTCAGAGTCGTAATTCGTCCTGTCAAGATCTTCATTCTTGGAAAGAAAGGAAATGTGTAGAACAAGCAAAGGGAAACAAAGATTTTTAAACCACAAACACAGGTAGGTGATTTAGCATTACTATGGAGTAACACAATGGAGTGTCGGCAACGATCCATCCAAGGACAACACCTCATAACTCGAGTTTCAAAATTGCACCTCACTAGATGCTGATCTGCTACACTTCCAATTGGACTATCGCTGCCCCAAAAACATAGAGTGCATGTGATTCCATAAAACTTTTGTATTCATATCAATGTAGAATGCTAGTAAAGCAAAAGATCCAGAATGTGATAAGTTGGTCCAAAAAGGATTTGATATATACTCAATGGAATTTAGGTCAGGAGACCATGCAGGCCAATCCCTACTAACAGGTCTCCCTTTCAGAGTATTGTCATAATTATGACTCAAGCTATTTTGGAATTATGAATCTAAAATTGAACATTTTAAAACCATTGAAACTAAATGGAGAACAATGACCTCTGTAAATAAAGAAATTTCAGAGTAACTAATAAGCATTGTATCAACTGCCAAACTACTGTTCCCTATCACTAAATTCTGAGTTTTCAGCGATGACAAAATGTAATTTTTATGACAATTCGACAATCACACATTGGCATGTTTCACTTTACACAAATAGTTTGAGCATTTCAGAAATATGATATACTAGCTAGTGATGCGACATTGAGAGCAAAACATCGATGTTGATAATACAACGCACCCAAAACATCGATGCTTTTAAACTTCGATATTTTGAAAATTCAGTGTATTGAAACTCCCCCCCCCCATTTCTTAAAACTGGTTTAGCAACTAGTGATGCTACATCGACAGTAAAACATCGATGTTGATGATACATTACACCAAAACCATTGATGTTTTTAAAATTCAGTGCATTTAAACTTTTCCCCCATTTCTTAAAACTGGTTTAGCAACTAGTGATGCGACATCGGCTCCAATACATCAATGTTTTTTATAAAACATCAATGTTTTGAAAACATTGACATCGATGTCGCATCCCTACTTTTCAGACCCTTCACCCTTGGTCACTTTGGTCTAAAAGTATGTTCAATTTGCTGATTATGAAAATTATGCTACTCGGTTATTTTTTAAATTTTTATAAAGGTACTTTTTTAAATTTAAAAATAAAACATTGACAACGTAAAAACATTGCCAAGTATAAACATCGATGTTACAAAAACATCGACTCCAATACATCGATGTTAAAAACATTGACATCGATGTCGCATCCCTAATACTAGCACGATAAGAAAACAAAATACTGTCTAACCAATTGTAGCCATACAAAGTTAACTGTTGTTTATGCTTTAAACTTATTATCACCAGAGTTCTCACTCTATTTCAGAAATAAAATTCACTGACTTTTCCAGGTTTTACAGACACATTTTTACAAAATTCCAGGCCATACTTAAACAATTCACATTTTTAAGCTGGAAAACCAAGAAATAATTTAGCTTTCAATAGCCAATAATTGTAAAAATTAATACACAAAGCCCAAGTAATTTTCACTAAAATAACTTAAACAAATAATCCAACATATTTGACTTAAAAATCAGTTTGTGATTTAATGTATCATAAGCATGATATTCTTCAATTTAAGACGGTGAATGAAACAAAATTCTTTACCAGCTATATATCAGCTGTTTCTTTAAAAATCGATCGAAAAATTCAATTCATACAATGAAGTGATACGAAACTACGTACGAATCTTACAGGCTACTTTTCTCCAAAGCATCTGATAAGCCATGATCAATCATTTTCCAGGTCATTGAGGCAATTTTCCAGGTTTTAGACGAAAAATTGTAATTTTCCCTGACTTTTTTGGACAAAATTAAATTTTCTGATAATTTCAGGTTTCTCAGGTTTTCCCTGACCCGTGGGAACCCTGTATCAGTTACTGAGTCAGAGGAGAAACAATATTACTTTCAGGCAAAAATAATTTGTCGCAACACTTACTCCAAAAAGACATCAAACAAACCTCATTTATGGAAAGTATATCCTCCTTTTCGTCGTCTTCAAACTTTTCTTCGAATGGATTTTTAGACTGCATGTGTTTTTTGAAAAAGCTCTCTCTTCTACTTGGACTGTTGGATTTCTCGGACTTTTCAGGGGAAGAGGTAAATGACTTAGAAGCGTGTCGCGTAAGAAAACGGAATTCCTGCAAAATTTGTAACATTCATGAGACTACAAAAATGAAACAGGGGTGCCCCAATCAAAACAATTGCAAAATAGTAGCATAATTTCTAAAAAAAGTAGTAAAATCTCCTCTTAAAAACTTATTTCAGTAGAAATTTTAGTTGCTCGGATAAAAAATGAATCAGCTAAAACAAAAATTGTTCCAATTAAGTATGAAACTGACAATGAAGATCTTATCAAGAAATTTAAATTTTAAAATCAAAACATTTAAAAAAAGGTTTTCACGTTAATCTCACAGCCAGTTTGTTTTATTCCATGACTTGGTGCTAAAACTTTGAAATTGGAGGCCTTTGAAAAATTTTCTCCCTAAAGAAAAACCTGAAAAATATTTTTGTTTCTATTTTTAGTTACAAAAAGGAATAAACTTTCGTTGACTTTTGATGAATTTTCAAAACGAATGTCGGCACCATTTTGGAAATAGGAGGTGTTGAGGTAATTTTGTTTAAAAATGAGTACCCTCATTGTCAAGATTTGGAAATTGTAAAAAGTAATCTGTGGTGGAGCCATACATTATATTAACTTTGCTACAAACTAAATTTATTTTAAAGTTCAAATAAAATAATTTTTAAACACAATTAAACATATTTGAAATACATATTAATAACATAGGATATTTATTTACAAGTATTTCGAGAAAATATTCATTATACAAAAAGAAAAGAATACTTAAATATATATATAGAGATAGATAGATATTTTACAAAGCAGTAACTTGAAATGGGTTATGAGAAAAGTACCTGCAAATGGACTGCAGAGAATGCAGAATGAACTGGACATATTTCCCAGCTTTCATTCTCTAAAAATGTATGTAATTCTTCCATGAAGCCCCTACAGGAATAACGTTTTTAAATATCAGAAATAACTAACTCAATATAAATAAGTAAATAAGCATTTATGCATTTATTTTTAAATAAACTAAAACAATTTCTTTCAAAATGTGGTCTGCCTTTCTTGCCTATTATACCAGAATGCAAAATGATCTATACAACTATTTATTGGAAACAAACTTATCTTTTGAAAGTTTCCTTTTTTAAACATTTTTCACACAATATTTATTTTTTAAACATTATTTTGGACATACTTAGCATCTGAAAAAAATGTTTTGACTTGTTTTTATCATTTCCTTTATATGCATCTGGAATTATTCATGTTGTCTTAACCAGGATATACTTTGCAATATACATAAATACTACTACCGTCTGTTCGTAACGAGAACTGCTCCTGCCACGAAGTCTGTGCACATCTGTTGCCATAGAAACAAGCCTTATCCGATTTTCAAAGATTAATTTGAGCCAAGGATACAAGAAATGTATTCATTTTCCATCTGCTACTATTATAAAAAAAGGACTAAAATTTCATCAACCTTTCGTAAATTTTCGAAAAAGTTGCTAAAATTTAAAAATTGGGTGTTTTTGAGATGATTTTGTCCTTATTCACCAAGGTCAAAGAATAGTAGCAAATTAACCATTAGATCATCTATAGCCATCCTAATACCTGTGAACTACCTCTTCCCTTTATCAACATTCAATAAAAACAAATTAAATTTGAAACATCCACTACAGTAACCCCTACTCCAAATGAGCAAGACCTGTTGCTAAGGGAATTGCCATCACCCAGACTTGGTGGAGGGAGCAATTGACCTTTAATTAACCATTAGACTACGTCTGGAACAGCAGTTGTACCTTGATCGCACAAAAGAAAGAATTTAGATAACAGTCAGTACAGCAGTTGTACCATGAAAGTTATAAAAATCTCACCAGTTACATCTATAGCCAGGTTAAACAAACTATTCCAAAACTTTTCTAATCTCCACAAAGTTCATCAAATAAATTCTGGTGGAAAACAAATGAAACCAATACATACCTGTGGTAATTTCTGAAGTAATTAACAGACTGCTTCCTCACCGACTCTTGCAAATCCACTGACCGACTCCCACAGAAGTCTTCGCCAATATCAATGAGCCTGCAGATATTTTTATTTCAATGACAGGAGCAACATTTTGAACAGTTAAGTAAACATGTTGAGAAAAAGGGAAAAAAAAAAAAAATGAAATCCACTTGCATGTTTTTTGACATAGCTATTATATCTATATCTATATATATATCTATATATATATATCTATATATATATCTATATATATATATATATATCTATATCTATATAATATATATATCTATATCTATATATATCTATATCTATATCTATATCTATATCTATATATAATATATATATATATATATATATATATATATATATATATATATATATATATATATATATATATATATATATATATACAGGCTATTTCTTTTCTGTCTTTAGACCAATCTGTGGACATGACAATTGGCACACAGGTAGTCCTAAAACTGCCCCTTGAAGTCCCAATTTTAAAATCTTAAGTAGTTTGTTTTCTTGCAATAAATGAACATGGAAACATGTTCTACAGGGTTTGTGTATTTGAGTTAACACAAGGAAATGTTGTGGTCATATTTTAGCTGTCAAGGTCATATTTGAAACCCGAGCAACGCCAGGTTATTCAGCTAGTTTACAATATAATACTAAGATATGATTTGCTACTTTTCATTTATTTTTTAATGAATGAGTATCCTTGAGAAATATCTTGTCTGTGAGCTAGGTAAACCTATTCAGAGGGCTGTATCTGTCCTGCGAGCATTATAAAAATATTTCTTGAACTGCATCTGGTTTGTAAAGATGCTAACAAACTGGAGGCCATATGTGAGAAAAATTTAAAGTTTTGTAGCAAAAAACCCAATTAGTATTTATAGCTGAATTGATCATTTGAATTTTACAAATGACCATTATCTCATTTTTTTAAAAACATTTTTCTGATTTATCAAGCGATAATGAAACATGCGTTTGAAGTAAATTGTCATTTGATATTTTTTGTTTAAGATCACCTGGAGTTGAGAGATTAAGCCAACTAATAGCTACAGAACTTTGCGTGGCATCGTGGTTGAGGAGGTTAGATGTCCTGATTCTTCAAGAAAATAAATTTTTTAAATTTCGTGAAAACTTGAAATGATAATTAGGGGGCATCAGTCTATGAATGAAAATAAACCGTGCAGCACTGGCAATAAATTCAATTCGTTTTTCGGTCCAACTGGCTGAATTTACATATCTTTAGAATGCAGTAATCAAGGAAGATTGAGATATTATAATTATTATTAAGCCTTTTAACCTAGGTAATTTTTTAAAATTAACATCGTACTAGAGCAACACAACAGGCTATTGATGACGGTCCAGGATCAATCCCCTAAGGGGAAAGATATGAGGACAACATCACGTAAATTTGAGCCACAGTCAGATGACACCTGAGCTGGCACCCTACTCTCCAAACGTCCACATCAACCCAACGTGAGGACTTTCGGCCTTGACAGATTTAAGGTGCAACAGCCGCCTCTACACCATACGCTCACAAATATCCATGCACTGATTGGGATTCGAAACGGGAACCTTCCGAACTAAAGGCTAACACTTTAACCATCATACCGGTTGGCCTGCCCATTTTAATCTGGGGAAAAGATGCTGGTAGACTAGTCAGCTTAGTGATTTTGACGAGATATCTCGTCCATCAAGATCTGGCCAATTTTGCTAATGAAGAGATATCTCGTCATCAAGAATGCCGATTGAATTTTGAATGAAGATACTACCGTTTTTGATGAGATTGCGGTCAAGTCAGCTTTGTCTAAATGACAAGATAAACCATCCATCAAGATCTGGCCAATTTTGCTAATGAAGAGATATCTCGTGATCAAGAATGCCAATTGAATTTCGAATGAAGATACTACCGTTTTTGATGAGATTGCGGTCAAGTCAGCTTTGTCTAAATGACAAGATAAACCATCCATCAAGATCTGGCCAATTTTGCTAATGAAGAGATATCTCGTCATCAAGAATGCCGATTGAATTTTGAATGAAGATACTACCGTTTTTGATGAGATTGCGGTCAAGTCAGCTTTGTCTAAATGACAAGATAAACCATCCATCAAGATCTGGCCAATTTTGCTAATGAAGAGATATCTCGTCATCAAGAATGCCGATTGAATTTTGAATGAAGATACTACCGTTTTTGATGAGATTGCGGTCAAGTCAGCTTTGTCTAAATGACAAGATAAACCATCCATCAAGATCTGGTCAGTTTCGTTTATGATGTGATACCTCACCGAAACAACCACCAGGAGTGTTAAAAGCTTTTCTTTACCCCCCTCGTTGTTCATTGAATCAGTCGATACCTTTGTGTGGTGACGAGAATTCTGTGCTAAGATGGCAAAATGTTACAAGTCACTTTTTTAATTTTTTGTGACAGCAATTTTAAGATTCAACATGTGGTTTTTGATTTATTACAATTTTCCCACCTTTGTTTTCTCGCAAACTGAAAGAAAGACTCACGACATTTTGCCACCTTTTAAACATTAACAAAAGTCTCCAGGATGGGACTTAGTCAATTTTTTGGGAAAAGTGACACATAACATTTTGCCATCTGAGCACAGAATTGACAGCCACTAGCCACTTTGTGGCTAGCCTGGCGTTGCCCGTGGTGTAAGATATTAAGCTGGTGCAAAATTTTCCGCAGATTTCAAATCCGTTAAAGATATATTCAATTTAAAAAAAATATTTATTTAAAGAAAATCATATTTTTAGGTATCAATCTAAACTAAAATTTTCCGCAGATTTCAAATCATTTGAAATTTTTACTCTGTCTTTAACGGTCTTGGAGATAGAAAAAAGAACTTTGACTTCAGTTTAAAGATTTATCGTCTGGCTGGGAAATCAATCGCGCAAAATCAAAGCGGAAATGAAAAAATAATTTTCTCTGCGCTTTGCCGATGAAAAAAATTTGGCATGATTCCAAACCCTGACTGCAAGATCGCATGAGTAGAAAAAGTTCGCAGCGTTTGAAAAACCGATGGAGAATAAAACTATGAAATTCATTTAAAAATCTTCTAGATGGAATTTTAAAATTCGCCGCAACCCAAAAATTGCAAAAAACTTGGACTATTTGTGTGCCAAATCTCATTGCTGTAAGTGCCATAGAGCGTCAGGATTTTGCGGCTGCGAAACAGACAGACAAACAAACACTTCCTTTTATAATAATAGAGGTGTATCCCATATGATAAATAAACATTTAAAGATGGAAAACATTTCATTGTACAGTTCCACAAATGCGAAATTCTAAAAAAGGAGTAATTTCAGCAAGAAAAGGGAAATTACCAGACAAGGGGATTAGAACAGTCTACTAGACTAACAAAGTAGCAACTTAGTTTCAAGATATATCAAAATTCAGATAAATCACTGCTCAGATGATATTAGCATACCTTACCTTTGTATCAGGGCTAAAATGTGGATGAATTCATCGAACTTGAATGGCGATATATCAGAGGCAAGAAGGTAGCTTTTCACTTTTTGCTGCACGTCCTGCCATATCCTTAGTAGACCGTGCTCCAGCTTCTGCTTGATGTAATTCTTGTTGAAATTCTCGGCAGAAGTGGTGTCTGAAATTTTAAAGCAATTCTAAACATTTTGCAGTTTTCAATAATGCAAAGGCTTAAAAAAATAATTAACAAAGCTGATAAAACAAGATATTGAAGCTGGTCTATAGTTGCATTACTGAAACCAAAATAAACATGAGATAACTCAAATCAAAATGCTGTCTTTTAATGGTGTTGCCATCACTTGCTCTCTTAATTAAGCCTTTGCAGGGTGTCAACTAAATTTCTGTTGGTCCAGTTAGGGACTTTTTGAGGACATTTTGGGAACCTTTTAGGGACTTTCTAAAATAAATGCATCATCTGATTTTACATGATTATGTGGGTCAGTAAGATACACTTATACTTTAAAATCACACTTTTTTTTATTGTTTACAGTCTAATCTCGAGAAAAGAGAACTCTAGTACCAAATTTCAGCTTTAATATAAACTGTTTACTAAATAAAATTTTAAAAATAAAGACAAACCATAAATCATGTCAAAGTAGAAGAACATAAGAACATAATTAAACAAATACTCTTTGTTATATTCATTATTTTTGTTTTCTGAATGCTTGAAATTTTAATAAAAATTGAAGAAATCAACAATTACTTATAAACATTTCTTTACGTAAATTTTTATTTTTATGTTTTATGCATCAAATAAAGATGGTAAAAAATTATTTATCAATTTGTGTACTTAATATCAATTTTTGTCATTTGCAGCTTACATTATTTGCAATTTTCTTTTTTTCATTTGATTAAGTTCAGCTGCAGCCACCTTTTGTTTTTGCCTCAAAAAAATGTGACACATTTTCGGGAAAAAATTTATGATTTAGGGACTTTTTCGGGACCAGTATTCAAGTTATCGACAACTGTAGTCGACTTTTTGTCACTAATGTAAGATTCAAAACATAAAGTTCAAGTTAGCAGTTAATAGGAAGTGAATGCTGATGCTGTGAGCATTGCAGCATTAAGTAAAACAATTGGAGGCAATCTTCCATTCTTACCTTCAACTTGTTTTCTGTTTTCTTCATTGACGTTGTGCCATTCTAAAATACACCAATAACTGTGCATGATTCTCCACAGAGCTTTGCACAAGTCCTCTAGGCACAGTGAAAAGTGCTCAGAATCGATGAACTGAAAAGAAAAGGTCAAGGTCTTTTCAAAAGGTTAGACAAAAACGAATTAATAAAAACTATTCATTGCTTTTTGTACATTTATGTTATTCAAAGTTCATAATTCATGTACAGGGTTCCTACTGTATTTCAGAAATAGAATTCCCTGATTTTCCAGATAAAATTTTACAAAATTCCAGGACATACTTAAGCAATTCACGACACTAGCCAATAATTAAGATTATACATTTAAAAAATTAATACACAAAACCCAAGTAATTTTGCATTAAAATAACTTGTTCAAATAATCCAACATATTTGTTGTTACAATCTTAGAACAATTTGGCGACTTTCTGAGGTCACAAAAAGAGACAGAGAGAGCATGCTTGACACATCAAGATATTGAACAGAGAACTTCTTAATTCCCATTAATGGTATGGTTCTCATAGTGGACCATCAATGGGAACTTATTAATTGAATTATAATTTATTAACTTTAATTATAATTAGTTAACTTTTATTAATTGAATTAGCCATGGAAGCCAATTCTACCAGCTCATTGAAATATCTTGTTTAGTTTTCAAAATAAATAGCAAAACCAATTTGATCTTGTTGACAACCAAAATGCAAGTGTAGATTGTTGCATGAACACCTATTATAAATACATGCTACAAATAGTAGTTGGTGAAAAAACAAATACACCTACTTTACACAAATCGAAATACTGTCTCTTCTGGAAGCTCTTGTCGTTGCCCCTGGAGTTTTTCTCAGCATATTCTAGAACTATTGTAAAAGCTGTGTTGTGAATAGCGCTGGCGAAATGCATCAACAGCTGGTCTACAGCAGTCTACAGATGAAAAACTATTTCAATTTTTGAAAACAAAATTATCAATAGCTAATAAATAAAATTGCAGGATAAAAACAAAACACAACTCAAATGCTGATTATAATAAATTAAAAAGAGAATATTCCTGGCTTTTAAGAATATTATTGGCATGAAACAATACCCAACTGAAAAGTTTTAGAAGACATAGTTTATTGAATATTAGTAGAGAAATATCTAGTTATTAAATGCTTAAAGTTAGGTAAGGTAATCTTAATTAAAATCGTACTAGAGCAACACAACAGAACAACGGTACGAGAGGGGGGAGAAGATCCAATGACAACACCATGTAATTATGAATCATGGTGAGATGAGGCAACGCCTGAGCTGGCACCCCACTCTCCAAACTTCCACACTAACCCAATGCGAGGACTTTTGGCCACAACAGATTTAAGGTGCACCAGGCAACTCTACAATTATTTTTTGGCTTAGAGTGTATATTGAAAGCAAAGTGTCGTTAATCACATTTCACGTCTTATTTAAACAAAATTATAATCATTATTGCATTAATGTCAACATTCTATACTTCCAAATGAAATAAATTATGGACAAATATATAATAGCATTTTGTATAACTCATCGGTGATTATTCTCTTTTCCAATAAAATGCATGCAAATACTTTACACATCAATCATGCTACCGAAATTAGTTTTTCAACATCCACTTCATCCAATTCCCTTATTCAAAGACCTCATTGCATTTTTTGCCATCAAACCTATTTTCACTCATATATTTAACGTGCTGATTTCTTCCAGAATTCTCATTGCTTCTACAGTTATAGCAATATTACTCAGGCCCATAAAGCATATTTAAGCTAATACCCAAAATTGACGAAGAAATCCTGCAAGAACATATTTTATATTGTTTATATTCTCATCATTGTCTATCGACAATAAACAAAAAAGGTTGATTTCCATGCCCTGTATGTCGGTGGTTGGTTGATTATGAGGGGGTTTCATGGTGCAAGGCCTATTTGGCCAAGCTGCACCAAACACAAGACATACAACTTCAGGCCAAAAGTCATGAAAGAGAATGGTTGGTTGGTTTGGGGGTTCTATGGCACAAGGGCCAGATTTGGCCATGCTGCTTCAGTCACGACATACAATATCAAATTTACCGCCACAGAAAAGAGAACAGGGTGGGGTACAGCTACACTCTACGTTTATGAGTGATGGCAACGACTTGGCGGGTTTTTTTGGCGCACTTCTAGTAGCGAGTTACGATAAATTAAGGCAACCCATCTTTCGTTTCGGTTGTTATGGTTTTCATGGCAACCTCGCCAAACGGAAACTTTCAATTTTCATTTTGAATATTCTAGAAAGTTCTTCCAAAATCCGTTCAAGTCGTTTGATTTCATGGATTCGTTTGAAATTTTTTCTTTCCTCCCATTGGTTATTTTGATTTTAAAATATCCTTTGATTGCATTGGTCGTTTAAATTTTTTTTTCTTTGATACCATTGGTTTATTTATTTGTATTTCTACAGTTGTGGAATTTTTATTTCATAATAATTTTTTTTCACGGCAGAGTTCTGACATGTATTGTTTTTCGCATTTGTGGAATATTCTTGTTTCGTAATTTTTTTTCTCGGGACCGTTCTGATGTATCAGGTTGTATTATTTCTTGCTTTTTTTCTTTTAAAAATCTTTTTCTTTTTCAACTTGCCTACTGTATTTAGTGTAATTGATAAGTTTCATGGTATTCTTTACCCAACATTCGTAGCTTAGTTTCTCTGCTGGTTCACAAATGTGTTTTGATATGTGCTTAAGTTTACTACTTTTTGTGAAAGTTTTTTAAAATATTCTTTTCAAAACGTTCTGAAAATGTTTAAAAAGTGTGTTGTAAAAAGAAAAAAAGTTTTGACAGTAAAAGAGTTAGGAAATAATTATTTCCTTGGCGACTTTAGAAGTGCGCCAAAAAAATCGCCAAGGCCGTTGCCACCGCTCATAAACGTAGACTGTAGCTGTACCCAGGGTGGCAACAATGTCCTTGAAAAACAGTTCCATGATATTTCCCTGATAGTCTCAAAAAAATTTCCCTGATTTTACGATTATCTTAAGAAATGTTGCGATTGGTGTCGATATACAGTATCCACATAATATTTTTAAATAGTTAGGGTCAGATGGGGTAAAAGGATAATTCCCCACAAATATTTTGTATTTTTTTTTCTACAGATATTTCAATTGCTATTGTAAGAGTTGAAACCCTTAATGGAACTCTTTGAATAGCAATTGAAAAATCTGGAGAAAAAATACAAAATATTTGGACTGAACTTTTTACACCTGACACTACATCATACTATTCATCCAAATAAAATGCGGATTTTTAAAAAAAATTCTACAAAATGTAATTGCAAACAAAAAATATTAATCGAATACACAAAAAAAACATCATTAGTTACACAAATTTCAAATTGTCTACCACAAGTTGCATTGCCGGCCTCAGGCCAAGAGACACTGCGGTTTTCGAAAATTACGATGCCAGTGTTCTTTATTCAAATTACAACTTCAGCGAATACAATTGATTCGATTCTCAAAAGCACTAGTAATCACGCATCTCTTAATAGGACATACTATAATAATTGCTGTTAAGTTATCAAAATTTCCTTGACTTATCTGTGAAATTTGGAAATTTTTCCTGAAATTTCCCTGATCTTTCCAGAATTTAAAAATTTCCCGAGAATTCCCTGATCCTCAGTTTCCCAGGTCCTGTTACCACCCTGAATATAGTTAGATATATTGTTTTTGATACTCAAATCACTCCTGTCACATAATCGATAACCATAAATATAATTATAAATGAACCCCTTTGAATTGCTGTTATATATTTTTGGATAATTTTATTTTATTGGATTATTTTTTATGGCACTATTTTCATATTGGGCCATATTGGCAGACACAAGGCATACAATATTAAGTGATAGACATACTCACACAATGAAAGTTTAACTGACACAGAACAGAGAAATATAATTGGGGAGCAACCAAATCCCTTCACCGCTGGCAACTCACAGGTTGTTAGTACAGTGGGCAATACACACTGAGCCACACAATGGCTCTTTCATTTTATTTAGAGTTCTAAAATCCATTTCTTGAACATGAATGTTATATTCATTACAAATGGGTTGAAATAAAATATGAAATAGAGCAATGGCACTACCACCAAAAGATACAAATATTGACGACCAGCTACAGGGTCAAGCCCAACAAGGCTGGTCCTTTGTTTATGAATTCCCCAATTCCCACTGACTATCCAATTGTATCTTAAATTCGTACACTCCCTTTGAACTAACTATATTTTCTGGCAACGCGTTCCAATTGTCTATTACCCTATTAAAGTAGTACTTTTTCCTTAAATCCCGATTAAAATGTATCTTATTCAATTTATACCCATGGTCCCTTGTTCTGTTATCCCTATTGAAATTTAAGCCCTCTGTGTCCCCTTGTTTTACCAACTTGAAAATCTGAAACAAATCCCCCCCCCCTTTTTTTTTTCTCCTTCCAGTGTATACATGTGTTGCTTACTAAAACGTTCATTATAGTCGAGATTTGCAATCCACTTTACTATTTTTGTAGCTCTGTGCTGAACCCTTTCAATTAATTCTATATCCTTTCTCATATATGGAGCCCAGAATTGTACAGCATATTCTAGATGTGGTCTTACTAAGCCCTTATATAATGGCAAGATTATATTCTTATCGCTTGAAGTTACAGTCTTTTTAATATACCCCAATAACCTATTAGCCTTTTTACCCGCAGCTGAACATGGGTGACCCATTTTAAAAGCCCTGTGAATTATCACCCCAAGATCCTTGACTGTTTCTCCCTCCTTTATCTTTACTCCTTGCAGACAGTACTCGGCTCCACTGTTCCTGTGACCCATATACAGAACTTGACATTTCCCTACATTAAATGACATACCCTATTTTACAGCCCATTCGGATATCTTATCAAAATACCCTTGTAAATTCTCTATCTGTAACTTGGTATCCACTGTCCCCCATATTTTTAAGTCATCTGCAAATATACTGATTCTATTCTTGATCCCCTGACCTATATCATCTATGAAAATTATAAATAAAATTGGTCCCAAAACTGATCCCTGAGGCATCCCACTTATAACTTCTGTCCACTGTGAATAATTTCCTTTTACCTGCACTCTCTGCTTTCTACCCAATAACCAATTCTTTATCCATAATCAATGTTTTTCCCTGAATCCCCAGCCTTTCCAATTTAAACAGTAATGCCTCATGAAGTACTTTATCAATATAAGCAATTAGAAAAGTTTAGCACAGATGCTGAATAGAAAGAGCTAAGGAATTGGACAATCATACCTGAGTTTTACCAAGCAAACTGTAAGCCTTCTGAAGCTTTTCGTAGTGAACCTTATCGAACTTGGAACAGACTTTGGACAAGGCGACATCCAACTGTTCCTCCGTCATCTCCAATGTGTCTTGGAGTTTGGTGCTCAGCTCGCTAGAAAAGTACACACAGAAATTACACATGCAGTCTTTATTCACTATTGCTTCGCAAACCAAATGGGCGCTGCCTGTGACAGACAGTTCTTTTCTTGGGGTCACATTGCCCGTGGTGTTGGTTTGCTTCGAAAACCAAGATATAAATATTTAATTAATAAATTACTTATTAAAAGAAAATCAAACATATAAGGTATCTATCTGGAGTAAGATTTTCCGCAGATATGAAACAGGTTAAAAAATTTTATTCCACCTTTAATGATCGCTGAGATAGAAAAAAGTACTGAAGAACGCCAGTGATAGCTTTAATAATTTCTTTTGTTTCACTTGAATCCGTTTCTCAAGAAATCAAAATGAATGAATCTTGAATAAAATGAACACCTCATTCGAATCTGTTCACTCCCATTCGAGACAGAAGGTGAAAAAATTTGGCATGGTTCCAAAGGCTGGCATTAGCAAGTAGTTAAACCCGGACACAATTGACGAAACAACGCAAAATAACGGACATGTTGAGAGTAAATACCACACACAAAAGTTAGAAGATTTGTAAGTAAAATTGGTCGCATTGTATTAAAAAGGTTTTATTTTCCTATTTTAAAAATGATTCCGATTTATATATCAGCTCTTTTACTATTGCAAATGCAAAATTTGTGTGCAGGGCGGGAGGTAGATAAGGTGTTTTTGACAAAAAAAAAATGCAAATAATCTGAAATCCGGAAATGTCTGAAACATGGATAGGCTGAGGTCCACAGGATTACGGATTTTGAACTTTGTACCAGGGTGTCAAGATTTAAATCACTTGATTTAAATCAACAATTAAAATCATGATTTTAATCAAATGATTTTTTTTTTTAAACCATTGATTTAAATCACAACCAATCTTACATTTTTATAACTAAGTAAATACACTCTAGAAAAATCGCAGAATTTGTCAAATGCTTTGAACTTTCTGCACACATGGTGATTTCAGCACTAATGGCTACACCTCGTACTGATGAGCTTTTAAAAAAAATGTTTGGCACTGGACACTTGCAAATAATCTGAGGTGTCTATGAACTAAGTAATCTGTTGAGTCAGGGATTCTGCCAAACAGTAAAGTAAAAAATAAGTTGACCTATTTGAAAGTTTTTACAATATTTATGCATAATTTTATGTTACAAACAATAAAGCAGTAGGCCTACATCTACGTAAATGTCAAGACAGCAAAAGAAAATCCCCACAAAGTAGGCCTAAACTACTTGTTACCCCTTTAATTGATTGACCAATGGCTTAGCTATAGTGATTTTTCAACTACTTTTTTTAATTGGGACATAAATACAAAATAACACAGTTAATGTGATTAATAATTTATTAAATAAAAAATTCAACTGAGCTTTCTATTTGAAAGGATGAAAGTTGAAACACAATGAACATCTTTTATTTTGCAAAATGCACCCTGAAACAGTCACCTTTCACTTTAAGAGTAGTGACCCATAACAATTATTTATTTAATCAGACTAATTTAGGTCTCACTTACACTTACTGATACATTTGTTAACATGATTATGTTAATTAGTCAAGAAAAACTATGGAGGATGTCAACTTGTGTTTTAAAGTTAAACAAATGTCTTATCTTTTGCTCCTGGTTTGAAAATTCATTTTTTAAATGTATTGTCATGTAACACACAATGATATTTAGTAAAATAAATATTAATTTACCATATCACAAATTCCGATTGTTTACTTAATTAAATATTAGTTTACACGTCATGTCAGAAACTCAATTTTTTATTTAACAAATTTATAGGCCCAACAGAAATTTAAAAAAAAATCCGATTTTTGATTTAAATCAAATAAATCCGATTTAAATCAAATAAATTCGATTAATTGATTTTTTTGAAAAAATCATGATTTTTTTACACCCTGCTTTGTAAAGTAATAGAATTCTTCGGAAGCACATTGTGTTCTTAATTTATATCAGTATATTCAAAAAGCACTAATCAAGGGTAGGGATGTTTCCAAGGGAAAGTACCAGTGGGGCTGGAATCCTTGCAGAGATTACACTGGTATTAAAAAACTATCAAAGATGCATTCGAAGCCAGTTAAATAGAAGAAAATCGAAGCTTTGAACATCAAGAGTAAAATATGCCTGAATTTTATCAATATCCCGAATATAGTGGAAAAGTTAATCGGATTCATGCTTATATAATATAAACCCTCTTCGTTGTTGTCTCAACAAGGTATCTTGTCGTTAGCAATTCTGACCAGATCTTGATGGATGTGATACGTCATTAAAAAAACTGACCTGATCTCATCAAGAAATGGCAAAATCACCATTTTGAATTCAATCAACATTCTTCTTGATGAAATATCTCTTCATTAGCAAAATTGGCCACTTGGAGGGTTGAAATCGGGAAATAGAAGTCTGAGCCATACCGAACTGAGCCATTTTCTGAATACAAGCTAGATGTAAGCATGTTTTTATTTTTTATTTTTTAAATCAAATGTTTCTAAGGGGTGGTTTGCTGAGGATTGTACCGGGACAGCTCATATCCCCAAAACTATAGTTGTTAAAATAAGAACGCAGTTTGAAAATTTTTAGGTTGATAAGCGAGGTTTGTGTTCATTTCAAAATAAAGAAAAACCCTCGAAACCCTGACTGGTAATAAATAACTACCTACCATGCCCGGAAATTTCTTGGCAAAGAGCCAATAGAAAAAACTGTCTAATATTTTTACACTTATGTTATTAAAATATATGACATTATGCACCATCTGTCCATATCAACACTTTCTGTAAATGGAACCGTGTTTCTATAACGAACAGTTAAAAGGATAATAATGTATCATCCATTCTCAATCACAAGCAATTGAATGTAGAAGGTAAGATAAAAATTACCTTATACAAGAAAAATGTTTAAAGGTGCTGGCCGCTTCTTGGCACTCTAAACACAGTTGTATAGCACCAGGATAATCTTCTTCCTTAAAATTAAAGCACAAATGGTTAATTTTTTAAATATGCATAAGAATTCAAGTCGTATTGCTGACAGCTTAAACAAACATTAAATCTACTTTTCTCTTGTTTTCATTAAAATACATCTTTAGATCGCAGGGTTTCCACAACCAAACCAAATGAGAAATAGCAGAAATTTTTTTTAATAATGACAGCATAGAAAATCTTGTCTTAAACCCTATTTAAATAGCAATTTTACATGCTCATTTACAAAATGAATCTCCAAAAACACAAAATGTGAAAATTAAGTGAAACCTTTACGTCCATATTCACAAGTCCCAGTTAAACCATAGATCAACACTAATCCACCAATTATTAAAGAAACTGTATTCACACTGCCTGATTCAAAGTTTAAACCACCGCTCCTGTTCCAAATTTCAATCCTTCAAAGTCAAAGGTTTAACACTCAATTAAGGATAAAACTACGAAGTACTAGCTTTTTGCAACAGAACAAAATGGACACCATACTTCATTCATACATTATTCTGACTAAGGATTCCCAAATACTAGGTATAATAGCCTAGATTGGTGCCGAATGTATAAAAATTTATTTGTATGATGAAACTGCTGATATTATAAACTTTCAGAAACACTAGCAAAAGTTCGGAATATAGCTGATTCGTAAGCATACAGCTGTTTTGACCACTGTAGATGCAAATTCGTCGCAGAATCAAAATGGTTTTATTGGTATACCAAGTATACAAGGAAAATGACAACAAATGTTACTTTACTTTGCATCAACATGCCAGTACTGATGAGCTTAAAACTAATCAGATAACATTGATTTCTCAAGAGACAGAGTATAATTTTTTTCAGATTAACTAAATATAACATAAAAATCCAACCCGGAATTAAATGCATGAACATTACTTCTCATTCCAAAACCTAATTAAAATGTGAAATTAAAACTATCCCATATACCCTACCCTACAATAATGGACTGGACAGCAAGGTGTGATGGCATAAGGGAAAGAATACATGCTTTAATAGGGGGATTGGTCTCCCAGGTGTTGTAATTACACAAGAAACCCTTCTGGGCATACTTCCAACAAGGTTTGGATACACAGCTATGGGTATTTGTGTCCATTCCTGCCGCAAGAATGTCGCTAGGTCAGCTGTTGCTTTCGCACATGGTTCCCTGGTTCATAAGCATCGCTCTAACTCGTCCCACACATGTTCCATGGGGTTTAGGTCGGGACTCTGAGCAGACCAGGGAAGACGCTTTACATCCATATCTTGATACTACTGCTTGATAGAGGTTGCAACATGATACAGATAGTTGTTATCCTGGAAGTAACATTCGTCCATTGCATAAAATTGCCAGAGCGTAGGAAGAACCTGATGGTCCAAAATGTTCATGTAGGCGTTCAATTGCCCAGGAAAACCATGCAAAGGTCCCAGGCCAAACCATGAAAAACACCCCCAAACAAGTAGTCGGATTTTATGCAAATTGCTGGAGTCCTGTCCATTATTGTAAAGTAGTGTACATTTTATTAAAATCAAAATTTTGAATTAATTCTGTCAGTGAAGAATTTGACCAATAATGACATGATCTGTTATAGATTTGAGAGACATAAAAGAAGTAAACAAAATCATGTGATGAAGAGAGATGGCAGTAGCAGATCACAGAGAGCTTATCACTTTAATCGGTGGATCACTAAACCCTCCTATCTGTTTTGACAAGATATCTTGTTCATCACAAACTGACCAACTGTGTTAATGACAAAAAATCTCGTCAAGAAGTCATTGCAGAGTTTTTGATGACAAGGTCTGTTTCCTTCAAATGACAACAGTCAATATTTTTCTAATATTACATAACACATCAAAATAATCAAAAGGAGGGTTAATACGTGATTGTGAATACGTTACTTGATTAATCAGTGGATTAACCACAACCTTATCCACGGATTAAACTGAGACTTGCGACTAGGTGTGTTAGTGATCAGGAGATACTGTATAAATAAGGGAGATTTTATGTTTCATCAAAGACTATTAGGTAACTAAAAACAAACTTCCAATAACTCGGATTAATTAACGGATTAAAACAAAACTTGCGACTAGGTGTGTTAGTGATCAGGAGTACTGTATAAATAAGGGAGATTTTATGTTTCATCAAAGACTATTAGGTAACTAAAAACAAACAAACTTCCAATAACTCGGATTAATTAATTCTAATAACCCGGATTAATTAACGGATTAAAACAAAACTTGCTACTAGGTGTGTTAGTGATCAGGAGATACTGTATAAATAAGGGAGATTTTATGTTTCATCAAAGACTATTATTTAACTAAAAACAAACAAACTTCCAATAACTCGGATTAATTAACGGATTAAAACAAAACTTGCGACTAGGTGTGTTAGTGATCAGGAGTACTGTATAAATAAGGGAGATTTTATGTTTCATCAAAGACTATTAGGTAACTAAAAACAAACAAACTTCCAATAACTCAGATTAATTAATTCTAATAAGCCGGATTAATTAACGGATTAAAACAAAACTTGCTACTAGGTGTGTTAGTGATCAGGAGATACTGTATAAATAAGGGAGATTTTATGTTTCATCAAAGACTATTATTTAACTAAAAACAAACAAACTTCCAATAACTCGGATTAATTAACGGATTAAAACAAAACTTGCGACTAGGTGTGTTAGTGATCAGGAGTACTGTATAAATAAGGGAGATTTTATGTTTCATCAAAGACTATTAGGTAACTAAAAACAAACAAACTTCCAATAACTCAGATTAATTAATTCTAATAAGCCGGATTAATTAACGGATTAAAACAAAACTTGCTACTAGGTGTGTTAGTGATCAGGAGATACTGTATAAATAAGGGAGATTTTATGTTTCATCAAAGACTATTAGGTAACTAAAAACAAACAAACTTCCAATAACTCGGATTAAAACAAAACTTGCGACTAGGTGTGTTAGTGATCAGGAGATACTGTATAAATAAGGGAGATTTTATGTTTCATCAAAGACTATTAGGTAACTAAAAACAAACAAACTTCCAATAACTCAGATTAATTAATTCTAATAAGCCGGATTAATTAACGGATTAAAACAAAACTTGCTACTAGGTGTGTTAGTGATCAGGAGATACTGTATAAATAAGGGAGATTTTATGTTTCATCAAAGACTATTAGGTAACTAAAAACAAACAAACTTCCAATAACTCGGATTAAAACAAAACTTGCGACTAGGTGTGTTAGTGATCAGGAGATACTGTATAAATAAGGGAGATTTTATGTTTCATCAAAGACTATTAGGTAACTAAAAACAAACTTCCAATAACTCGGATTAATTAACGGATTAAAACAAAACTTGCTACTAGGTGTGTTAGTGATCAGGAGTACTGTATAAATAAGGGAGATTTTATGTTTCATCAAAGACTATTAGGTAACTAAAAACAAACAAACTTCCAATAACTCGGATTAAAACAAAACTTGCGACTAGGTGTGTTAGTGATCAGGAGATACTGTATAAATAAGGGAGATTTTATGTTTCATCAAAGACTATTAGGTAACTAAAAACAAACTTCCAATAACTCGGATTAATTAACGGATTAAAACAAAACTTGCGACTAGGTGTGTTAGTGATCAGGAGTACTGTATAAATAAGGGAGATTTTATGTTTCATCAAAGACTATTAGGTAACTAAAAACAAACTTCCAATAACTCAGATTAATTAACGGAATAAAACAAAACTTGCGACTAGGTGTGTTAGTGATCAGGAGTACTGTATAAATAAGGGAGATTTTATGTTTCATCAAAGACTATTAGGTAACTAAAAACAAACTTCCAATAACTCGGATTAATTAACGGATTAAAACAAAACTTGCGACTAGGTGTGTTAGTGATCAGGAGGTACTGTATAAATAAGGGAGATTTTATGTTTCATCAAAGACTATTAGGTAACTAAAAACAAACTTCCAATAACTCGGATTAATTACCGGATTAAAACAAAACTTGCGACTAGGTGTGTTAGTGATCAGGAGGTACTGTATAAATAAGGGAGATTTTATGTTTCATCAAAGACTATTAGGTAACTAAAAACAAACTTCCAATAACTCGGATTAATTAACGGATTAAAACAAAACTTGCTACTAGGTGTGTTAGTGATCAGGAGGTACTGTATAAATAAGGGAGATTTTATGTTTCATCAAAGACTATTA
This sequence comes from Metellina segmentata, assembly GCA_947359465.1. Classification (NCBI taxonomy): domain Eukaryota; kingdom Metazoa; phylum Arthropoda; class Arachnida; order Araneae; family Tetragnathidae; genus Metellina; species Metellina segmentata. Next base: position 18,778,835 of record OX375883.1, on the reverse strand, counting down.
GGTAACTAAAAACAAACTTCCAATAACTCGGATTAATTAACGGATTAAAACAAACTTGCGACTAGGTGTGTTAGTGATCAGGAGTACTGTATAAATAAGGGAGATTTTATGTTTCATCAAAGACTATTAGGTAACTAAAAACAAACTTCCAATAACTCGGATTAATTAACGGATTAAAACAAAACTTGCTACTAGGTGTGTTAGTGATCAGGAGGTACTGTATAAATAAGGGAGATTTTATGTTTCATCAAAGACTATTAGGTAACTAAAAACAAACTTCCAATAACTCGGATTAATTAACGGATTAAAACAAACTTGCGACTAGGTGTGTTAGTGATCAGGAGTACTGTATAAATAAAGGAGATTTTATGTTTCATCAAAGACTATTAGGTAACTAAAAACAAACTTCCAATAACTCAGATTAATTAACGGATTAAAACAAAACTTGCGACTAGGTGTGTTAGTGATCAGGAGGTACTGCATAATAAGAGGGAGATTTTACAATTCATCAGACTATTATTTAACTAAAAACAAACATACTTCTAATAGCTCTCGCAATCTGACATCAGTTTCTTGCTAGGAAGGAATAGAAGATAAAATGAATAACGAACAAAACACTGAACATGGATGAATTAAACTGAATTCATGAAACCCCTCAAATAAATGCATACCAGGGTCTTGATCATGTTTAGCGAGCGAAGCAAACATTTCAGCTGCTCCCTCTTCCTATAACTTGCCAGAATACCCAAGCTGGCCGTAGTGAAGTCTTGCTTTGTTTGGGCCAGTAAGCTGTAAAACAAGCAACCCTTGAGCAATATTGCTCATTTAGGTAAGATAAACTTTTAATTACATCAAATCTGTAAAAACAAGTTGCATCAAGAATGAAAACTTAAAATGGTGTATTTGATAAAGTACGAGAAATTGCCTAGTCACCACATATCAGGTAAAATTCAGCAAGACAAAATAATCAGCATCACATACTCTTTTATGAAAATAGTAGTTTACACGGGCTTATTATTATGTACAAAATGTTCCATGTTGCTGATAGGACAAAATGTAGCTGCTTTCCGAGATCGAGGCGATTTATCGCCAAATATGGTAAGTGATTAATGCAAGCCGATTTATCGCCAAGTATTACTGCAACCCCTATACCAAGAAAATTTTGGTTAACTTCAAAAGTTCATTTCACGTTCGTTGTGTCAGTTGATTTCAAGTTGGTTTTGTTGCTTGTGGGGCTCGTTCTTACATAAAACCATTTGAAGTAACATATAACTATTTGACATAACCAAGTGAGCAGCGGTAGCTTAGTCAGTAGAGCGTCGGGCTCGCATCGGAAGGGTTGTGGGTTCTGTCCTCAGCGGAGCCTGCAATTCTGATGGTTGCGAGATCGGCGCTTAGACCTGGCTGAAGACCGTCGTGTTCGCTAATGGTGGCTGGGGCACGTTAAATAGGTTGTGGTCACAAAGTCCCCCATGTTCCCATACCAAATCAATACCTCTGGGGGTACCTGATCAGGGGGTTATCGGCCTCTGATTGGGATCTAAACTACGATATGTGTGAGTGAATGGATGTGTGAAGGGGACCTTCCTGTAAAACGGATGTGTCATGTATGAAGAAGTCCAACCCTCCGGGGCAATGGCACCCCCAATTGGGCCATATATGGCCCGCACGACAACAACAACACATAACCAAGTATTACTGCAACCCTATGCCAAGAAAATTCTGCTTAACTTTAAACGTTCATTTCACGTTCGTTCTGCACTGTTGCTTGTGGGTGCTCGTCTAACATATAACCAGTTGACATTAACATTAACCATTTGACGGTAAACTATAGTCAGTGCTTTAAGGACCCGGCTACAGGAGACCATACCAATGCGATTGAGGGTATGTGGGGGTAATGTCAAACGATTCCTTAAGGGAACCAACCACGTAAAGGATCAGTTTGAGGGTTACCTTGCCGAATACATCTGGCGACGGCAACACTTGGGCACAGAGATTCAGAGGGTGTTCCTAGCTTTTGTCGAAGAAATTGTAAAAATTTACACACAACAATTGTAAGAGGGCAAGTTTAATTTTTCTTTACTTTTTCATGGTTATTTGTGCCATATGCTGCGTTATATGCTGTGACTTATCTAAAAGAAAGAAAATCACATTTTAGAGACAAAATATTCATTTTAGTTTAGGTCCCCCCATGTTCCCATACAATGAGTATGCATGATCCGGAGAAATGTACACCGTATTTGAAAAGATGAGTGGGAAACATATTGAAAAAAAAAAAAAAACAGGAAGCAGAGCACACACAAGCACAAAAATCAATGGTAAAAGGTAAAGAAATTCCTTGTTTTCAATTCCATGTATGCAAAGTTTCACGATGTGGATTTTGCTTATACTGGATTTGGCGAGAAAAATTACTAGGCGACAAACGCGTAAACTATATCTTTACCCTTAGTGGTTATACATAGCGGCGGCAACACTTGGGCACAGAGATTCAGAGGGTGTTCCTAGCTTAACCCTTAGTAGTTATATATAGTGGCAATCCAAACCTACCTCCTACTTTTAACACATGTTGCACATGCCTCTTCTAACGTCTTTTGCATCTCTGTCACCTGCTGCAGCTCACCAGCCAGAGCAGATTGGTTCTGAAGAATCAAATCAAACAGTTTCTTGGACACCTAAAGTAAAAATAAAGCAAATAAGTAAAAAACAGAGCAAAATGTGTATCAATATACAAATTTAGCACATATAGCATGCAGTCAAAATTCAAAATAAAAAATTTAAAAAAAGCAGCGGCTTGGGCAAATTTTGCTGAAGATGGGGAAAAAACAGTAAGAACCAGCTCAGCAAAACTTTTTGCAAGTTTGACACAGGCATTTTATGGAATTTTGCATTTCACGTCGTTTGAAATTAAGGAAATAACAAAGTCCCAAATACGGATGTTTTGCTAACAAGCATTTTTTAGTCTCTCACTTTTTTTCTATCTTTCCTCCTCTTTTAAGAACTGGTTTTTAGGTTGACTAGAGCTTTTTTTTTATAATCCAAAATCCGGAAAAGTCCAAAATCCGGAATGACCGAGGTCCTGAGGATTTCAGATTTTGGACTGTAATTAAGTATGAAAGTGTGTGAGTGAAGTATGAGACATTGAAGATCTCAAGAAATGTAAATTTTAAAATGAAAAAATCTAATATTTTCTCAGTAAGGTTTTCATGACAATCTAGTAAACACAGATTCTGATATTTTTTTCAAGTTGCTCCAGCTTGATCCCAAAACTTTGAAAATGGAAAATATGCATGATTTTCAAATTCATTTCAAAATGAAAGAGCACGAAAAACTACGTAGAAAAATGCCACTTAAACTGCAATCTGACGACATTAATTATATTTAAAACACTTTTCAAATTGCTGTGACGTCACTTTTAACGAAAAACTGCAGTCGCTGACGATTTTTGCCTGTGACGTCATAGTACATGATTTTCCCATCAAGCGTTCCTTGAACTGTGTTATCTCTATGGGTATCTTTTTAGTAGTCTTATATTTACAGATTTTGATTAATTCAGCAATGGAAGGTTCGAAAATAGTTCAAAAGAAGAATTACAAATATTGTATTGTTCCGTTTGTGTCATAATTCAACGATTAAAACACCAAAAAAGTATTTTTTTGTTGTACCAAAATATGAACACGTTCGTAGAAGATGGTGCAGCGTTATGAAAAGAGATTAAAAGAAAAACAAAAAGCTGTGTTCTACTTCTTGTTTGCATTGCTGTGAAAATCATTTTTGGTAAGTTTAAAATGCCAAAAATTATTTGTATTTCAATTGTTTTTAATTAAGAATGGTGTGATTTAATCTTGTGGATAACTACTTGTGTTTTTGCTAAAATGAAAAAATATTCTTTCGGTATCAAGTCACTCATAATGCAGAATTTCTTGTTTCATGAAAAAGAATTTAATAAATAAATATAGGAATACTATATATTTATAAATCAAAACTGGTTAAAAAAATATACAGAGAGCTAACATCAATAAACATTGAATTATTATACTCATGATAATTAATTTGCAGTTGGTAAAACTGTGTCATATTTTTTCTTTAAACTGAATGATAAGTATTATAGAATTCAAATTCTTGCAATTTTAATCAAATTATCACACTACCTTCTTCATGGTTTAAAATGTTGGACTACCAAATGTTGTGTTCAATATTTAATGCAGTTGCAATTCTCGCAATAAGTTTCTCTACACATATTATTTTTGGATAATCTTTTAGTGCATTACGTTTTATCGCTTAAATATATTAAAAAAATTATTGTTCATTAACTAACAAAAATAATGTTGCTAAAAAATTTATGTAGAAAATTAATTTTAAGTTAGCTTTCAAAATTCACTATTTTAATACCCCAACAATTTTAATCTACTTTGAAATTATTTTCCTAATATAAAGCTCTTATTTGATATACTATTCTAATTATCTATACAAAAAAACTGTTTCAGAATGAATTGTGTTACTTATTAAGGAAAAGAGAACAACTATTAATATTCTATTTTCTTAAGTACAACTTTTTGATAATAGCACTACTCATTAAAAGCAATATAAAAATACATGTTTTTAAAAAATTAATATGGCATACAAAATATTATCATACTCTTCGCTTTTACGCCTTTCATTTCTACTTCTATAAAATTTGGATGGTTTCGCAAAAAAGAAAACATGGATATAGCATCCAATTTAGGTAGATTATCCGACTGGCCTTTTACAAAGCCTTGTTCTACAGTCGTCATTTTTAAAGAAGAAATCTGTATAATAATAATAATGTAAAGACAATAATTCAACACAGTTATTTAAAAAAAACAATTAGTGTAAAATCAATGAAAGCAAATTGAAATAACATGCAGCCGGCGAATGTAGCGAGAGATTTCATGTACTATGACGTCACACCAAGCTCCACCCTGTTTTCAGTCACGTGACTTCAACGCGTTTTTTAATCGCTTATCACGCTTAAATTAAACTTTTTTGAGATTTTTAAAGTTGATTTTCGGATTGTTCATGATCGAATTTGTAAAAAAAGTACCATTTTAGGACCTTTTGTGACATAGTGCATATTCCCTATTGTTGCAACAGGCCAAATTTTCTCCCAAAAATTCAAAACTCTTTTGCATCCACCATCAGTTAAAAGAAAAACCAATTTTTTGTTGACCTTCGGTGAATTTTCAAAAAAAAAAAAAAAAATCAACCAAATTTTGAAAATAGATGATTTTATAGAGCAATATTTTTTCCGACTGCAAAAAGAAGTAATTTTGAACTTTTAAACTTGAATTTAGAGAGGAGAATCTTTAATGCTTGGTGAAAGACAAGTTGTATATTTATCCCACATATCCAAATGTATTGATTTTAAAACAATAAAATACATTATAAAGCATAAAACAGCATTTCTTTCTAAAATTCAAAAACACTATACCACATAGGACTGCGACTCAAGATTCAACCTCTCTTGATAAATTTCATTGATATCTGGAGTTTCAGGAATTTTCTGGAAAACAATAAAATAAATTAAAAAATTTAAGTGGATCTAAAAACAAATACAATAACTGGATTATCCCAGATCTTTACTAAATCACCTGCTGTTGATACAATGTAATATATACAAGGTTCAAACTCTTAAACACAAAATTTAATTCCTTGAGTTGCCCAGCAATGTTACAACAAAATTCAAGAAAATATATGGGCCTTTCTCCACATTGCCCAGTTCACAACACACACTACCTGATAACTTTCAATTTTCTAATTTGTTCCATGCTGACTCTCTAATTGTTCTCCAACTCTTCTAATTTGTTGTCCAGTCACATATAAGACATTTAAAACCAGCATCCTACTTGCAATAATTTTTCATTTATATTCATCTTAAATTTGAAAAATTTGGCAATCTTTCATTATTTCAGATTTATTAAACTTGCTTGCATCTCTGGATCTGATAGTTTCATCAGATGAAATAAGAGCTTGTTTTGTACATAATTGTGCAACTCATGTAAAAAATTCAAGGTGGGTCTTACATGGGTTCATTGTAATAAATATTCAAAGTAAATAGAATGAACAAATCTGTACACTTGAATAAACAACTGTACCTGTCAGAGTGATCGAGCGAAGTCTAATTTGATAGACAATGTGTATAGTAGTGGCCAAGAACAGAGCAACACTGCATACCTCAATTGAACACGCAAATTTTTTTTACAATATAATACAAAGTTTCAGCTATACACGCTGCACCATCCGGTGCAAAAACACGTCTCACTTCCTCTCAAGTCTCCAACAAATACGCTCATTACTGTTCTTTTTCAGAACAGCACCCAACATTTCGTATTCTTGATCGTATCAGAACACAGGCACTGTCATACATCGATGTTTGTTTACAAGAACAGTAGCAACCAGAACACAAGAACAAATGTTCCTATAACTTATACGAGTTTGCAATCACCGTTTGCAGATAACGTTACAGAATATTTTTAAATATATATAATAAAATCATACTGGCCTATCTTTTCTACCTGAAAGTTTCATGTAGGAACACGCTTTGGTTCATAGGAATGATATTTGTAGTAAATAGAATCATGTAAACAAAACACATAAGCACTTGAATTTTTCGACCTGATCGTCTAATTGAGATGAAACTTTTATTTTGAAGGTAAATGTATAACTTTATCAATAATATGTCACATGATGCTTTTTATGAGTGAGTTAAACACTATACAAAAAATTAAAAATACAACCAAATCACTTCAGAATAAAAAATAGAACACGTTTATTCAAAATACAGGGTAAAACATCCATCTGAAGGACCTGGAATTTCAAGTCACTCACAGGTTATGCAATGCATCATTTAAAAGGTTATAAAAGTTTTAAAAAAACACATAGTGATGTGGTCAAATCAACCAATCTTAGTCAAGAACTGTTCAATTTCGCCTTTCCTCTTCGAATGCGCATTTGAAAACAGGTAAAAAAAAACAGGGGCTGTGTGTGTGAACAAGTCGTAAATTAATTATAAAACCTTAGAACGAATTGATAATACAACCCAAACAGGGTATTATTTGCTTTTGAGTGATGGCCCAAATTGAGCTAAACTATAAGGGGTCAAGATATATAGTTGAATTTACATAGCACTGGAGCAACACAACAGGCTAATTTGATAGTCAGTGACCCCCTCCCCCAAGGGAAAGATACGAGGACAACACCTCATTATTTTGAACCACGGTCAGGCGACAAGGTCAACACCAGAGCTGGACCCCCACTCTCCAAACTTCCATGCCAACATGTAAACATTTGAGGACATGTCAGATTCAACATGCACCAGACCCCATGAACACAAGAGTCTGGTTGCAGAGTTTCAAATTTTCAATTTTCTAATCCATGAGTACTAACAGGGATACAGCATCCCCATAAGGGGTTAAATTGTGAATGTTTGATTTATAAGGAGGGCATAATTTACTTTTAACATTCTCATTTAACTTCAAATTCACATTTTAACTTCAAACAGCATGAGGAAGGCAGATAGTATACATTTCCTCGGCTCATCTAATGAGCCAGTCTGTCACTGGTTTCAGAAGAATCTAGGCATTTGGGCATGAATGTTTTGCAGCATCATCAAAATAAATCATCCTGCCAATTTTGAACACAGCAGGATCTTTCTCACATTTTTTGTTTACACCCTCTCATTGGAATTTTGCTTCTCCTCAGCATTGATTGCAAATACAGAGTTGCAAAAGTACTCATGGAATAGTAATAGTAGCATCAAATTTTATAGTAGCATAAACTATTAGAAATAGTAGCAAAAAATATTATTTTCTTTAACTCCATTTTAGTTCTTAGATATAAAATAAATTTACTAAAACACAAAATGTGAAAAAAAAAGCATGAAAAGGGCTTAAAGGTCTGACCCAGAAATTTAATTTCAAAATTAAAAAACTAAATATGTTCTTCAAGGAGGAATGCACCCGACAGGAATCGAACCTGGGCTGCCTATAACTTGGAGGTTGCTAAGCACAGTGGGCATACCCGAGTCACGATGGATATGTACATAATTATGTTTATTTTGGCAGTGACAATCATCATTTGAGGAACTGAGGCAAGCTGACTGCTCTGTAATGGAAAGTGGACCCACATGACTCATGACTGCAAACTCTAATAAAATGATTTGGTTAAAGCCAAGTCACATTTGTAATACGTATTCCAATTTGGTTTGCTTTACAAATGAACTCTACAGGGAACGCCCTGATGGCCTCGAAGTGGCTATTACAACAACGTAAATCAAAACACGCTAGAATTTGGGAAAACAACGCTAGGTTCCAAAGGTATTATACCAAAAACGCTTGTGACGTCAACGATCAAAAAGCACAAAATCCCCGCCTTCCTTCAATGATGTCACATTCCGGAAAAATGGACAAAAGGTGAAAAAAAATAAGAAATTAAATTTTAAATATTCTAGATTAAATTTTTAAATTCGGGTGCTACCAAAAAATAGCAAAACATTCAGAGTACCTGAGTGTCAAATTTTATAATTGTAAGTACCATAGATTCATCAGGACACTGCGTACAGAGAAACACTTCCTTTTATAACAGTAGATACTAGCCAATGCGCAACTAGCCCGGCATTGCCCATTGCCAATTATATAAAGTATTAATCTGGTGTAAAATTTTCCGCAGATTTCAAATCCGTTGAAATTTTTACTCTACCTTTAACAATTGCTGAGATAGAAAAAAGCACTGAAGAACACCAGTGATAACTATAGTAATATATTTTGCTTCATTGGAATCTGTTTCGCAGGAAATCAAAATGAATGAATCTCGAAAAACGAAGGTCATAGGAATGTGTTCTCTCCCATTCTAGACGGGAGGATGAAAAACACTTGGCATGGTTCCAGAGGTTCCAGGATATGCACTCATGTCCATAAATTAAGGATAATTCAGAATCACACGGAAATCGAACTCTAAAGTAAAAATTTCACCTTTAGAATTATCGCACACATCTTCAAGAATAATATCCAAATTACAGGAAGCCATCAGATGACGTCGATAGTACGTCACAATGACGAGAGTGTAAGAGAGGTGTATATAAGGAATGGTAGCAAAGTAGTAAAATTGTTCACAAGTGTTCTGTAAGCCGCTCAGTGCCACAACCGAATAGTTATGGCAAAGAGGACGCATGTCGATGATTTTTTACGTGGTAGAATTATCGGCTGCCTGGAATGTGGGCGTACTCAGACGGAAGTTTCAGTGGAACTTCGAATCGCCCAAAGTGTCATATCTAGGCTTTGGCAACGATTCCAAAATGATGGAAATGTCAGTAGACGTTACAGTACAGGTCTACCCTGAGTTGAGTTACAACGCCGAATGACAACAGGTATTTGGCAGTAACTGTAAAAAGAAGCAGATAGAGCACAGCATCCGACCTTTCTTGTCAGCTATCTTCAGCCATGGGTACGACAGTTTCAAGACAAAATGTTTACAGACGTTTGGGACATGTTGGTCTATAAGCTTGAAGGCCTGTCAGATGTGTTCCACTCACAGCAACTCACTGTCGCCAGCGGTTAGCCTGGAATAGAGAACATGCAATATGGACATCGTCACAGTGGTCTTGTGTGATGTTTTTCGACAAGTCCAGGTTTAGCTTGCAGTCTGATTCACGGTGGACATTCATATGGAGAATGCCAGGAACCCGCTACCAACAAGACAACATCATTGAACAACACCGTTAAGGTGGTGCAAAATTGCTCGTTTGGGGTGGAATTATACTGGGCTCAAGAACAGATCTACATATTCAAATCGGAACTATGAGAGGCCAAATTTATCAGGACATCATTCTGGAACAACATGTACATATGTTTAGGGGTGCAGAATTTGTGTTTATGGATGACAACATCTGTTCTCACCGTGCAAACATTGTAAACGAATGCCTTGAATCTGAGGATATCACCTGTATGGAATGGCCAGAATTCTCACCCGACTTGAATCCGATAAGAGCATCTGTGGGACATGCTTGGCTGAGGAGTTGCAGCCCATCAACCACCTCCTACATGTGTACCGGAACTTCGGAGAGCATTGCTTGCTGAGTGGAGTGATCTTCACCAAGATCAGCTCGATGAACTTTTATTTGTCAGAGCTGGTATTATATTTAATTTATGGGCATGAGTGTATATCAAGAATGTTCATTTGCAGAGAGTCAGTGTCTTAAGGCAGGGCTCAAAATATCCAGTTGCACAGATGCACATGAAAATAAATTTGTGCTTCTAATTTTTCCCTGATAAGTGCACGCATGCACCTAACCTTAAAAAAAAGGAGGGGGCACATGTTTTATGTTATTTGATGTTTGAACAAAATATTAGTATTGACCTCTCTCGCTCTAAAGGAACGTAATTAAAATTTCTAAATGCACACTATGCGAAAATAAAATCACTGGGCCGTAATGGGTTACAGGATATACGTTTTCATGTGTCACAGCCACCAGAACTTTCCGATGATCGAAACATTTTCCAGATGGCTCTGTTGAAGCGACTGTCGCACAATGAGCGGTCCAAAGCGCAGTGCGACAAATCCACATATTCGACTGCTGCATGACATTGCTCGTCTACATGTGTCTCGCCTAGTTCGTGCAAAAGTGCAGGGTTTTGGTTGGGAAGTTTTGGAGCACCGTCTATACAGCCTGGACCTGGCACCGTGTGTTTGGACCCATAAAGAAGATCCTTGACGGTAAGAAGTTTGACTCTGATGACAGCACTCAAACGGGCTGTGCGAAGGGAGCTTTCTCGCAGCCAAAGGAGTTTTATGAGACCAGGATTTTCAAACTCATCCATCGCTGGGAAAAATGCCTCAACATGCATGGAAATTATGTGGAAAAGTAATAAATGGGTAATACATCTGTTTCCTATTGCCATTAATTGCTTTTATTATTATTTTTTACATTAGGTGCGTTACTTATTGATATGCCCTCATATATACATAATTCTCTTGCGTAGCACACGAAAAAGACGTCATTTGTTATGGTGTTTCGGCAACACTGTACGATTGTTTATTTAATGCGAAGTCTCATGCCTCAATTTAATTTATAGCCTTATTGGATGAAATTTTATTGAAAAAAAAATTTTAGTTGAGCTGTTGCAGCTCATAATAGAAATCAAAGAAGGGGGATGGCCTTTCCAGACCCATTTAAAAAACGGCTCTTTTCAGGCTCCAACAACTATAGTTCAACAAGATGCTTGTGCAATGTTCGATAACAAACTCAATGAAAAAATGTGAATGGTTGAAGTGCTGGGGAAATTTTACACACAAACAACATGCTGGGTATTCAATTTCCAAAGCAGTGCTTACATTTTGAGTAAAAATTTGCTCAAAGTTTTAATTCTGATTCCAGAGGTACAGTATATCTTTTCTGTAATGCAACAAAGTTATAATTGAAGAATATTTTTTTGAAATTTCATATTCTGTAAACCATCCCTTCTGCTAGGACATGTGTCTTCATTGATGCGAGCAAAGCAATCCTCTGGAGGTTGGCAAACATTAGCAAACAGGGGGGGGGGGGCTAATAGAAGAAAAAAGGGGAGATTTAGTCTGCAATGTTAAGGACTGGTTTGGGATTTTAGGCACAAGGGTCATTATTGACTAAACTCTGCTAAACACAAGACAGACAATGTGAAATTACAAGTTATGTTTGTTGCAGCTTGAACAAATTGCAAAATACAAATACAAATATTGACGACCAGCTACAGGCTCAAGCCCAACAAGGCTGGTCCTTTGTTTATGAATTCTCCAATTCCCACTGACTATCCAATTGTGTCTTAAATTCGTACACTCCCTTTGAATTAACTATATTTTCTGGCAACGCGTTTCAACTGTCTATTACCCTATTAAAGTAGTAGTTTTTCCTTAAATCCCGATTAAAATGTGTCTTATTCATTTATACCCATGGCCCCTTGTTCTGTTATCCCTATTGAAATTTAAGCCCTCTGTGTCCCCTTGTTTTACAAACTTGAAAAGCTGAATCAAATCCCCCCTCCTTCTTCTTCTTCTTTCCAGTGTATACATGTTTAGCTTACTTAAACGTTCATTATAGTCGAAATTTGCTAGCCCCTTTATTATTTTTGTAGCTCTGTGCTGAACCCTTTCAATTGATTCTATGTCCTTTCTCATATATGGAGCCCAGAATTGTACAGCATATTCTAGATGTGGTCATACTAAGCCCTTATATAAAGGCAAGATTATATTCTTATCCCTTGAAGTTACAGTCTTTTTAATATACCCCAATAACCTATTAGCCTTTTTACCCGCAACTGAACATGGGTGACCCATTTTAAAATCCCTGTCTACCTGGGATCATAACCCACATGTTTTGACAGAGGCATAAGATAGGGACATATCTGCTGTGAAATTGTGTTTTAGAGGTTAATTTTAGGTATTGTTTCAAGTTTACATAATAAATAATTCTAAAATGTTCTTGTGTGACAAAATGAACTTAAAACCGTACCTTCAGTTTGAATTCGCTAGCATCAAATGTGTCATCCGAGAAGAAGACTTCTTCAATCGAGCTCAAGATTTCTTGCTGCACCTCTGGGTCATTGAGACTCCTGACCACAGGTTCCTTCAAAATACAAACATAACTTAACAAACATAACATAACAAAATACAAACTCACTTAAGACTAGAGCTGGACGAAAAGCATACTCATTTCTCCCTAATAGAATTGAAAAATTTTAAAAACTGAGAGAAACAAATATTTATAATTTTTAAAGCATAGCCCATGTTTACTGTAGAAAACCCTCATATTATAAAACACTAAAATTGGGAGGTCATAATCGATCGCATGACACAAGATTCCTTGTCGAAACAAACTCGATAAAGCCTTCTTAGTTTTGATTGAACTAATCATTTCAGAGATATTTGTATTTAGTTTTAAGTTACATTATTTCCAATCATTTAAAATTTCTGTACAGCAAACACTGTCATACTTTGACAAGGCCGTGGTGGTAAGAATGCTAGTAAATTAAAATTACGTAAAAAAATCAGAACACATCGGTAACCAAAAATATATATATTCTAACAAAATTCAATAAAATGTTACAAAATCAGTCAAATATAAAAATAATTAATGCATTTTTTTAATTTATCAAAAATAAGAACATAATTAATTTTAGTAAACCTGCCTGGTGTCCATTCCATCCCCTGGCACTTCAGTGGTGAGTGCAAAACATCTCATCCGTTACTTCCAGATGCTCAGAATCAACTCCCTCCAAAAAATTTACTTTTCTCATTCTTTGGCACACTTGTTGACATATCTCACCAATTGGCCTTTCAACCCTCAGCACACTCCAGCCCATGTCATGTTTTCAGTATTTTTCCATTGGAACCCAAGGATAACGTCCCCACAGCAGGCTGTCCATACCGGCAAACTCATTGCTCTGGGTTTTTTCTGCGCAATTTGCGCTAAACCCCAAGCCGAGGAGCCACCCACGCATATACCAATGTTTTGGGGGACCCAGAGGTGGCCTGTAATGGAATTGGGCAAAAATTATGTGCCAAGTGGACATGCAAAACTGCATGTAAGCATTAAAGTATCAATTGCAGGTACACATGAAGGTACACCTACGCAAAGCAATGCCCAACCGAAAAACAGACAGGTGCTTCTACAGGTTGGTTTCAACAAGGAATAGCATGGAAATGATTATTGCAAGGTTGATTCTGACCATCCTATAAATCAATAAGTTTTTATTTACATTAAATTGATGCTTTAAAATTAACATTAATAACAATTTTAGAAAATTATTTTTTAATACAACTTAATTGCAAATCAATATCTTTTACCCTCCAAGTGGTTTCAACAAGATGGTTTTGTCCATCAAGATCAAGCCAATTCTTCCAATGACAAGCTATCGCCATTTTTTTTTATGATGACAAGATCAAGATCTGTTCATTTTCCTTTCTTTTAATGATGAGATATCTTGTCCAACAAGATCTGGTCAGTGTTTCTAATGACAAGAGACAACCACCAGGAGAGGGTTAAGATGTATAAAAGCAAAGAAAAAAAGAACTATACCTTTTCACAAATAACTGTAGGTTCTTCTGTTTCTGGGGATTCAAGCTCAGTTAAATCAACGGATGACCGACTAGCCTGCAAAATCCATGTGAACTAGTAAACACAAGATTAAATTGGGACAAATGACGATCAAAACAATGTACATACAACAAACTAAACAAAGTCCTCAACAATCTAAAATAAAAATATCATGAATATCAGATATTATATCATCATTTTACAATAAAAACTTCTCAAGTCCTAACTTTTTGGTTTGAGGTTCCAACATTATTTGGTAAAAATGTGCTAGCTGAACTTTTTTTGAACGCACTTATTTTTATATCAAGCAAGAAGCCCACCATATGCACATTTTGAAGCTCATACCTCATAACTGTTTTAAATTTAGACTTGCACCTCAAAATTTTTTTATTTCTTCAGTTTTGATAGTAAACTTTTTGGCAGGGCTCACGCAAAAATATAAACTTTGGCATAGCTTGGATATAAAGACTTCTTTGTGGCAATACTTTTCATGTATTTTTTGGCACAGTCTTTTGTCAATGAAAAATTTCTTTAAAAAAAAAAATTCTCCTAAAAAGAAAAATAACTAGAGCAACACTGTTGTTATGACAGGAAAAATAATTAATGGAAAGATAAAAACATTGTTTCTCTTAACGAAAAATAATTAGCTGAAACATAGTGGCAAAAATATCCACACAATTGAAAGTCTTTTTTATACTAAAATATATTATAAATTGAAAGTTTTTTAACTCCTAATTTAAATTTAAATCTCTAACATTTCCAAAAATCTTCTTTTTTTTTTATCTTTACAAAAAATTTTAAACAAGTAAACAGCTTGGTAAAAATTAAATTAAAACTTTCCAAAAAAGTCTTTATGTGCAAGTTGTATACAAACTTTAATGGACTATAACTATGTTTATTTACACTGATAGCTGAATTACCTTAAGCACACAAAGTACTATCCTAAGTATACTAAAGAGTTTTACTATCCTAACTACACAGAAGGTACTATTCCATTACAGCCATACTAATAAACTTTGGTGCATTTTTTCTTGTATCTTGGCGCTTGCATTTAGTATAGCAGATATTATATATATATTTCCATTTTAAAATAGAGCCAACGCATAAATTCAATTAGATAAGAGTCTAAATCTTAGTGGCACTACCTCTTTGCCATTTATTGCACCATTTTGCACTATCCCACAAACACACAACAGTTTGGGTTTGATCTTTTTCTTCACAACATAAACAAAAGCTACATCACCATATCGCATTAATTTCATGTCACATTAATTTCATAAGGTTGTTATTCAAACACAATCTCTCTTGGTAAAAAATATTTATTTCTTGGAAAAATAGTATTGCCGCTTGGTCATCTTAACAAATCCGAAATCATGAAATTGTTGCAATAAGTTAAGTGGTGCCAAAAAAACAAAAAGTATGTACGTAAACAAATAATGCCAAGAAA
Organism: Metellina segmentata; assembly: GCA_947359465.1. Classification (NCBI taxonomy): domain Eukaryota; kingdom Metazoa; phylum Arthropoda; class Arachnida; order Araneae; family Tetragnathidae; genus Metellina; species Metellina segmentata. Next base: position 18,763,305 of record OX375883.1, on the reverse strand, counting down.
TAAGCAAAAATGAGCCAAATTGGCACCAAAGTTAATAGGTATGGCTGTAATGGAACAGAACCCACAAAAAGTGGTTCTTGGAAATGGAACGCTGGCAATATTGACTTACGCATCAAGAAATCAGGTACAAATCTGAGAAGTTGGCAATATTCTTGGCACTCACCAGGTACATGAAAAGTTATGCCTATTACAGAGTAGCATCAACTGTCAAGAAGGTGGCCTGAACTATGACAAATCCTAAAATAACCCATGAGACAGACTTCATGCACTTTTATTGTACAGTGATTGGTGAGAAGGCAGATGAGCTTGGAGAAACCC